>BMAT01007869.1:3932-16543 GCA_019649035.1 Elysia marginata | reverse complement strand
CGCTCTAATTAAGATTGAGGCATAACTCTCTGTATCACAAATTGTTCGCTAGGGGTAGGACATCTAAGGATTTAACTGACATGTTCTGATTTTCAAGAGCGATATAAGAAAATAGAGATGGGTTGTAAATCTTGACTGTCATGGGAAATACAATGGTTGACTGTGATGAACCTAATTTAGAAATATTCAATTATTTAGGACATAATTGTAATTTTCTAAAAAACCTTTTGAGACCACAAACGCATTACGTTCAACACACGTCCATGAAATTTTCTGGCTCATCTCTCACTGCAGCAAGGGTAATGGGATCCTCCTTGACAAAATGTTTTTAATTTGCCTTTTGATTATCAAGACATAAACATGTTTGTTTCTGGTTTTTTAGATAACTGGTGTTTTTTTTAATTAATTGTTAGGGATAACACTGAACGTTTTAAGGGCTCGACATGACACTAAATATTTGTTTCTTGACTGTGGGTTTATGCGTCTGGTTCAAATTTTAGGGAACTGCAACACAGACGGGTTTTTTTTCTTCTGTTGGCTGTTTTGTTTAGCTCTGGTTTTTATTTTTCCTGGGCCGCACTGGCTCAAAGTGATATTAATTTTTTAAAGTTAAGATTTATTTAACTATTTCCCCCTATGTTAGGCATGAATCCCTTGTGATTTTCTAGCCAAGGTTCCTAAAACGTGGATTAACGTTACGTTTTTAATGAAAGCGGCCAGTATGAACATAAGATAAAATAAACTTATGAAAAAGACTCTGACCGAAAATGATCTACCAGAGGACTCGTTGAACTCAATCTCACACTTCCGTCTGATTTTAACTTGTTTTTTGTAAACAATTTGTTAAGGTATATTATGACATACTACGAACTAGACTATAAAGCTTAATTGTTAAGCCTTAATATTTCATTCACAGAAATCTAAAGAAAATCTTATTTACATTATCATAGTTTTTAATTTACAGAACACTAAAAACTTGGTAAATAACAATTATGCGAACTGAAAGTGGGGACATCTCATCCGACCAAACCAGTTGGTAAACTGAATAAAATGATTTCTTAGTTTGCGCGTATAGCGCGACTTTTAAAAAATACTATCCACAAAACTAGATTTCTTACGTCATCCTTGTGTACATAACCTTTTACATTTAACTGTAATTTTCTGAATTATATTTAGTATTCCGTTAGCATCGAAGAATGCTGAGACTAAAAATGAAAAGTATCGCGTATCCAGACACCTTGTAACATTGTCATAATTTACTGGCTTCAGTTGGAGCGCGATATGGAACGTCACTCTTGCAAGTAAGAGCTGCATTCGTCAATACTTTCCGTATCGTGTGAGGGCTAGACCAACATGACCAGTGTTTGCTCTTCATTACACTCGTTAAACTGGTTGCCTGATGACCGCGGAGATGTTGATTTGCTGCGAAATTTGGGGGTCTTTAAGTTAGCATCGATTTTGGACTGCCCATTGATCCAACAGCCTAATTTTTGTTCTGCCATTATCTTTCATCGTTTTGTCATGAGCTCGGTTAAGAATAACCGCGAGAGTGCCACATCTAGCTCATTATTAAAACTAAAGGAGATGCTTCTAAGTATTGGTATTAGTGCGGAGCTAGATACGCTGCTCCTTCTAATATTGCAAATATGCAAATAAGAACGGTTATTGACTTGAACGTTTTGGCCTATATTGTGAGCTTTGGTATTATCTCTTCTTATTTTCATGATAAAAACTCTATTGTCTATGTCGTGATAAGAAATACGTTTAATTCAGTGCTTCCAACAGTTGTGAACCTTAGATTTACTGAAAGAACAAAAGTTTTTATTCATCTCTGATGCACTGAGCGACGAGATCAATTATTGAGGAAAAAAAAATATGCAGTCTTTTCTCTAGCAAGCTAAGCAAGCCTAAAACTATGCTGGATATGGCCAAAATCAACTAGACCGAAGGCCCCGATAAATACTGTTTTGAATTTTCACTACTTGGAGAGTTCAAATGTAGGGAATAGAGAGCTCAAATGTAAGGAACCTAGAGAATAAAATCAGCTTGATTATATGTCAGGATACTTTGTGTTCTCAAGTTTTGTTGAGGTTTCACATAAAGTATTTTTTTTTTCTTTTTCTTTAGAAATCTGTGAAGACAAGTGAGCTTAGATTATTCCTTAGCTTGGTATCCAAGCCAATCCATGCCTCTTATCCGTGATGAGATAGCAACGATTTTAGATTGATCAGCTTCAGCGGTAACAAACAAGATGTAATGATTTGCTTCTATCTTTTAAAGTTTTCATATAAAAATTAAGAGGAATAAATTCGCCAGAAACGAACCATAGCTGGCGGTTTTCAACTTTGAAAAAATATGTACTCGGACAGACCTATACAATTAAGTTTTATGACAGGGAGCCCATGCAAGCTGCAGTCTACATAACACAGATACTTTAGATCAATTGCCAGCGACTTGTATTGAACTCGCTTAAAGGCAGTGTGTACTGAAAATGTATTTACTTGAGCAGTTGCTGCTCATGCGGTGCGAGATTGAAGAAGGAACAATGTCTGTTGATAAGAAACATTTTAGTAATCATTATCGCGTGTGATCCTCACTTGAACAGCGTTGTGATAGGAGAAGTCAGGAGAAGTAAATAAAGGGATTATTGAGTCAAGACACAGTCCTAGTGCTCTGAAAAATCTTTATAGAGCCTTGCTTTTATCTGAAGACTACTTTAAACGGCTTCATATACTGCCTAGATTACCATTGTATAAACTTTTCTTTCAAATATTCCATGTCTTTCGACACGGTTTAATCTTTATCCTTAGGAGTGGCCCGAGGTTTGATAAAAAATTTCAAGCCAAATTTGAAAGTGCAATTTCATTTTTACATAAAAAGTTTGTAAGTGGTTCTGACGCACTTTTTTGTTTATTAGGCCCACACCGTTAATATCCTCTGTCTGCAGTGTCTTCTATATCAACACTACTCATAAGATGGCTGAAAAATTCTATGTTATTGTAGAAGTCTCAAGAAATTTAGCAAACATTTTTGCTTTTGTATGCACTATTCAACAGGAAACCTTCATCACAGTCAGTTTCTTGTTTGAAAACTTTAGATTAGCTAACATAAAAACGTTTTGTTTGTGTGTGCAAAACTGCTCGTTGCCGCCGGTGATTAAGGCCAAACATTTTGAATTGCGTAAATTCACTATCTGCAACATCTATAGTTACAACTAAAAAAAGTAGAGCGAGCTTTATTTATAGTATCTATATAGACTTAGGACACGTCGAAAACGTCGAGGCAGAACAATTATCACGTTATTCTAGAAAGCTTTGATCTTAATGAAAGTATAAAATATTGTTGTAGCTCCGGTGAAGAACAGAGGGGATGTAAAAGGCAAAAAATCTAAAGGAATACTTACAAAATTAAAACTCAAAGTTCAGAAAAAGAGGAGAGGCAGAGGGGTAAACACACGGATAAGAATCAGACACACGCTGAGTCAAGAGGATTGAGAGAGCTTGTGCCAAGAAATTGAATCGGTGACGAAGGTTTAGTAAGGTACCTTTTTTGTCTTCAGTTTTTGAAAGACGAGGTCAGTTTCCAGACATACAGAAAATGTGTGTGTGTGGTTTGGGGCGGAAGTAGAAGCGGGTGGAGGCGGAACATATCAAAACAAACGATTTAAAGGATAATAGGCCAATTATTCAGCCCCTAAGGGTAGCCAACTTAACATCGAATAAACGTCTACTCATTATTATAACGTCCTATCTCCTTCTTTACTCTTTATGAGATGGGACATTATAATACTGAGGCGACGTAATTTCTAACAAAATTTGTGTTGTTTTGTCAAGTAAGTCAAAGAAAGCTTCTCTTGAACAACATTGCGGTCCCTCTAGACTTTGCAAGGTCGTCGATAGAAATATGTCGATATCGATACATTCATTTTATTAGAGAGTTGATTTTAGAATGTACCTGTTACTGTAGTCGATATCGATATATTTTTATCGACCTGGCAAAGTCTCGAAGGGCCACAGTTGTTTAGGAGTACCTGAGAAGCTATGTAGAAGTTACAAAGAGAGTTGATTGTATCTTATCAAATTTCTGTTCCGTTTCACTAACTTTGTGAAAAAATTGTAAGTCATTCAAGCGAGGTGAGCGGTGAAACAATGAACATTGACGAGTCTAATGTTTTGCATTGTAACATGTAGGCCTAATGTTTGCTCGGTGGTGGTGAATTATTCTCCCAGGATTGGTTTAACTTGAACACGTTGTTCAGGTGAACGCCGCGTGAAGAAACAATACTTATTGGTGATAAAGGAATTTTAAAACATAATTGTATTAATCTGTCGTTTTGATTCGAGAAGGTAAACTAAAGTGCCGTAACTACGATATAATCGTATAATCTAGATGACTATGGAAGATTAACAATTTCGTTGCTCTAGTGATAGTCGCCTCAGATGTCAAATACAATAGGAATGGCAATTTGGATAAGTTCACTTCACATTAATGGTTTCGTCCTATCAATTTAGTCACAACGCGATACCGAAGGCTTACATGGGAATTCCATTCGGTCATTCTATCCAGATACAGTTCCTAAGCACCTACCCTGAGTGGGCAAAGAGAGGTGGGCGGTAACGACAGACAGATAAATTAACCTAAAGAAAGAGTAAAATATGGAATGACAGAAATTGCTAGAACTACGCCTATAGGCAAAGCCACCGAATATTTAACAGCGACAAATGAAGGGTTTCATGACAAAACGCGTTAGAAGCAAATTTTGAAAAGCTCAGGAAAAAGGCAAAAAACGGTGGATTTTTGCTTCTTTGTACCTTAATATAATAATGGCCATTCAAAAATGAGACCTCGCATTGAAAAAGAATATAAGAATAGGTTGTTTTTTTTCTCAGAAAATCTCGAAACCTTTTAACATTTGATATATTGCGTTTTGTCATGACACTCTATGAATTGTTTAGATGTGATAAAGATAGACAAGTACTAATTTAGAGCCATTAAACCGATAACTAAGGCTGTGAAGCCTCGATATATCTTATAACAAAGTCTCCTGAGCTGGATCTCAGGTATATATTAGTATGGGTGCAAGCAAGCAATTATACATGTAAACACTAACCATTGCAAATCTTGAGTATAAGTTCTTCCGTCGTATTTTCATTGATTTATTGCGTTTTTCTTCTTTTTTGGCTTGGTTATAAAAACCTCTGAGGCTGTTTGTCTCAAAGGTTTGTACAGAAGAAAAGATTTCTATATTTTATATCTAAAAAAAAAACGAAATGCATTAAGTCTTAACGTTGCAGTTGTCAAATTGAAATTAATCTCACTTCAAAGAAATTTAAATTTAATGAAACTGTCTCAGCAAAAGGCTCGATGTTAAACAAAACGCCCCAAAGCCAGACAGAAATGCACACAGACAATGAAAGGTAGAAGAAGAGAAGGACAAAAAACAGTAGGCTATGTAGGCTACCCTGGGGCTTATTTCTTGACTTTGAAAAGATAATATTCCAGAGAAGTAAAAAGGCACCTTGAATATTGTTCTGAGCGTGTCAATGTGTTCGCTTGCGTTGCTTTTCGTGCTCCTTGAGTTTCACAAATGACCCAGTAGAGACCTCGCTCTGTGTCGAGTTACACGAACCCGCCACAACGGGTCGCTTTGTTTCGAACTCGTCGACTGCTTTTAAATATTTAGATCTAGCACACATAAAATTATATAAGTTTGATCGCTAAAACCGATTTAATTTTGAATGATCTAACCTCCAGCTTGGAGGTCGTTAATCTAAAATGATGTCTGATGCGTTAGCGAAATAGTAAAGTCAGACTAAACGAAATAGATAAAAAGGTTTGGTTTGTGAGAGGTGCTAAACTTAAGGGAGAAAGAAAGAAAAATACGACAAAAAAGAAATACAAATGCAATAGACAATGATAAAAGAAGCTGCGTTATATGTTTCAGAAAACGAGGACCAGGGATAACGTAACAAAAAAGAGCAAATTGCTATTTGTGTTTTGCTGAAGCCTTTTTCTTGACGCAATCAGTAGCTATAGAATAAGAGAGGAAAGAGAGTTTAAGATAAAGAGAGAAGAGAAAAAGGGAGAGAACCGGAAAATAAACAGAAATCGACGAAATCAATTTTAGTAGAGATAAATAGACAGATATAGAGGAAGACCACTGATAACGAATTCAAGTTTAATCATCGATTTAATATGGATAATTGTTTTAAAATCTGGAATGCTTCGGAGGAGACAAAGGCGCCTAAATGACGGTCAGAGTAAAGGGGGAAATAGTTATGGAGGTATACTAGATATAGAGAGGAGACCGAACTCAGCAAACTGAAGCAGTGTTGCCGTATCAAAATAATCGGCCCCTTGTAAAATCAATATATTGTTTTAAACGACACAATAATCGTGGTTTTTTTTGTTTAATGTCACTTTGAACAAAATAGTACTGGTGCCCATTCATTTGTTGAGATGCTGACATGGATATTCATAGGTTTAGATATAAGTTTCATCGACAGTCTGTGTAGCAAGAATAGTATCACAGCAAAGATATCCTTGAAACCAATGCGATTACGGCAGTCTTATGTTTGTTTTTACTATTTTTTTATTTGTTCTGTTTAGTCCTTTTTAACTTGACTGCTTTATCTCACCATTAGACCAGAAAGAAAGCTCAACTGCAACTTATAAATGAGGACTTCATAAAACACAGGTTTGATTCATACACACATGGTGTATAATATTGGTTGAGCCAGTGATGGCCAAACATACGCAAGAGCTCTTTAGAAGGGTACAGATGTACAGATCGGGCAGACAATTTTAATTAAAGCGTGAGTACAGATAGCTGTCGTTTCATGTTAACAATTAAATGAACACAACAAGGCATACGTTGCACTTCGAAGCAGCAGACAATATCCTTCAAAAAGGATTTTGCACTTGTACAGTCAACGGCTCAGTATGTGAAAGCACGCGTTGTTGTTGGTAAAAGCTCACTGAGTGAATTGAAAATTTCACAAATCATACAAACCATATTATAGTCACTCACATGTCTCTTTCCTCTCAGTTGTTATTAGTTCAAAATAGATTTATGTCATTTGTTTTGAATTGTTCTGTCCAAAAATGACAAAATTAAAGTGGGTTTGTGAAGCCCATTCAATATAATACCCACTTTGCAGGTTTCGTTATATAGAAAAGATACTGCAAATAAAGAAGACTTTTTTGTTTAGTTTTGTTTTTTCTAATGTTATTTTGTTCTGGATCATCACCTGATGGGATCAATGAATTGAGGAACCTTAGACAACCC
This sequence comes from Elysia marginata, assembly GCA_019649035.1. Lineage (NCBI taxonomy): Eukaryota > Metazoa > Mollusca > Gastropoda > Plakobranchidae > Elysia > Elysia marginata. The sequence goes on along the minus strand of BMAT01007869.1, from coordinate 9,255 downwards.
AACACTGTGCAGATCAAACTCAAGGGCGACTGGATCAAAGGCACTTGATTTTTCTTTAAAGTTGCATTTACTAGTAGTAGTACTAAGAATAGTCTTTGCATATTTCTGTTCCTTTATTTCAAACATAGTACAGCGGTCACTTTTAATGCATTATTTTTTAGATGTCACTACTTCGTTCATTCTCGGCAATATGTAGTTGAAACAGACCATGAAGGAGCAATGGTCGGTGGCCACTTTATTAAGATTGGTAGCCTGGCTGATAAAATGATGAAAACCCACATTGATTTTTAATAAGTCGTTTATCTCTATTTGATTTATTGATGTCTCACCGGAGACCTCTTTGGTGTCGTGATAAATTGATTGATAAAGGTTAGCGGTTTCTTTGATTCGCACTTTTTCGTATATGTTGGTTCTTCTATTGACTAATTGATTGGTTGGTTGAATGTTTAAATGACTGTATAATTGTTTGTTTTATTATATCTTCAGCACATTCAGTCTTCCATGAATAACATTGCTGATTATGATTTTTAGAAGTTGTGAAATGCTTCGAAACAACGAAGATTTACGACAGTGATGGCCAAGAGGTCGCGGGTTCGAAACACAGCCGAGCATAGTCCGGGCCCCTACTGGTTGGGTCGGTGTCAGTATAATGTGACCGGCTGAGGCTAAGTCATGGTATCCCCGCTAGTCTCTGGGTGGCAGCCCGTAAATTGTCATTGGGACCCAAGCCCTGAGAGCACCTTTGAAGTGGAATTGGGCTTGTAAAAATATCCTTCAATTATTACGACAGTGATGGAGTTTTTGCGGTTGGCTTAACATTTGATTATAAAAATAAAAGCATTAAAGGGTTTCAAGACTTAGTTGTCTTACCGTAATAGGCTCTTGATTGTCTAAAATTGTGTGGTACAAAGTGCTAGTTGAGACATAATTTTGTTGGTGTTATCACGAGAATTAATTTCACCGAAATGCAACTGGCGTATTTTTACTACCCTTGCTCTGACCCCAGTTCGCTTTCATTCTTTGGATCTTGATTACTCTCAGGAATACAGGAAAACTCATCTTGATGAGCCAGAGGCCCATTTCTTATTTTTCTCATCATCATTCCCTTTGCCATCATCAGTACATTTTTATATCCTTTCTCTGTTTAAAAGTGCTCTTATTACCCTGTCTCCATATAAAGTTTTAAATAACTTAAGAGATATTAAAAAAGAACATACTTTCTTGGCGACAAAGTGACTAGGAATTAAACTTGTCCTCTTAATCTTGACACTAACCAGGTAAGAGCAAGCCACTCAGTCTCGCCCTGTGTGGGACCATTGGTTATAAAAATAATTACCTTAGCTTTAGCAGATCTACAAATTCCGTGCACGACCCTCATACGAACACAAAGTCTCTGTTTTCAATGCAGCTAGTCATGCCCCATGGAGCGTTTCTGTCTGCAGGACGGTTCAATATTTGTCCAAGTCTTCAATGCAAGGGGGCACTTTCTTCTTTGCCTCCTTCCCTCTCCTTTTTTTTCTCAAGTTTCGCCTTATTTCAGAATTCACCAGCATATTATGTTAAGGTCCCAGGGGTGTGGCTGCAGCTTTTGTGTGGAACGAAAAAATGGGTAGGCCTATTGAGTTTTGCGTAGAATTATTTTGTTGAGTTTTGCTTGTGCGCGATAGTTTTCAAAATCGATAAGGCAATTGGTAGTGCTGCCTTAAGAAAGCAATTAACTCAAGGCTTTCTTTTTCTCAATGCACCCGATTATTCTCTCATTGATTAAGTCAATATAATAAGTGGGGAGGCTTCTATCATATTTTTTGTTTGTTTATTTTACCGAAATATAATTTCTTTAGGTAATGAAAAAGATATACTCCGTTAAACTCTGCTCCGCTTGAATGTTTTAATCCTTTCTTTCTCTCTTTGGGATCCTTTTAGTTCACTACATATCTTGTACGTAAACAAAAAGTTTTGTATTGTTATTCTATCCACTGCACTCGATTTTATATTTGCCATGAATAAGACATGTCTCAGAAATCAGCGCGGCAACCATATAAAATCTACTGCACCCGTACACTTCATAAACAATCGCAGGCTGTTGGCTGAGGCACTGGATCTACTAAGCTCTAGAAAAAGCAGAATGTCACAGCACTTCACGTGTACTTCAAACATGTAAGCATTCATCAAATTTAGTTGGTATCAGGTGGGAATTTGTTATACGGATAAGGGAGGGGTCAAGATAAATATACTTATGCCTAAAACATAACAACAAGAAGTGATACACAACTGACCTACCTTCCGATGAACGATTGGAAATCCACAAAATTTCGACTCTTAAATCTATCCAAAAGTTTTAGCATTAGAATTCTAATCAATGACAAACTGCATTCTCTGAGCAGCAACACTTATCAGAATAACACATGAAATAAGCCTGGATTAATGATGAAATTGTCAAGAGTTGTTTTCTCGCTGATCAGTAACCTGCCGATCACATCGCGCCACTGATAACGCACAGGTTAGGCATGAGCTTCCGTTTGCGAGTTACACCAGCAGTTTCTAAAGCTTGCCGACTGATAGGAATACCAAATGATTTGTACTTTATACAGGTCTACGCGAGGCAGACTTCGATCACATTCACAGATAAACCACTCTTTGTCACCCGGAACACATCGCTTCGTCGGGGCCACAAATGACAATTATTGGTTGCCGGCTCCAGGCAGCTTGAGCCTGATCAGGTTCATTATCAGATCAAAACAATCGGTTAACAGAGGCGTGACTGGTTTTAAACCCACACAGGCACATAAATATTTAGTTTTTCTCTGTTCTATCATCGAGGGGAGGGGGTGTGCTAGTTTAGCTACATAGGCTACTTGAGGGTGAAATTTTGCAATAGAACAAACACTAAAATACAAGACTGGTTAAAGTCAAAATGGGTGTTTTTTTGTATGGAACTGGAAGTAAGATGGTTATGGTGGAGGCGTCAAGATACATTCAGAGTTCTCTTATGGAAGTCCCAAATCCGAATTTCTCGGGTCAAAATAGATGTACTTCAAACTGGTTGCTGATGGAATAACATCGAACAGTCGTTCTCAGTATGACAAGAGAGCATTCAGGTCTGTTATTTTTTCGTTCTTCATTTGAATTAATTGCTGCAATACGTCTTCCAATTGTGAACTCTGAGAAAACTCGATAACTTGCGCCCGAAAAAAATTGTTCTCTTTTTCACAAGAACCAATTGCAATCAATTAAAAAGTCAAATTCCTTTAAACGGTGTATCGTTGTCTTATTCTCATAGTCTGAAAGGCCCATAGTAAATGCATTTTGCGTCAAATTGATAGGGCATTGATCTATGTAAAGCAAGTAAAGGCCTTGCAGTTCTAGTCAATAATGAATAATGGACTTCGATGTCCGTCAGACACGTATTGGTCTACCGTCAACCAAGACAATATCTCTCAGTCTTGAAAAGATATTATTGTCTGTAGTGTGCTGTCACAGGTCAATGATCTAGAGTCTATACACTTGGATTTGGAATGTCTGCTCCCAGCGGGTGTCTTCACACAACGCAATCACTGTGTCAATCTATGTACTCTTCTTTAAGACAAGGGGCTTTCAACTGCGTGGACCATGCTACATGATGATTCCTATTATTTTCTTGAGGTTTAGATAAATCTTTCCACAGCTAGCGTAGCCTACTACTAAGCTTACTACCTTGCTAATGCTAGCTACTTAAAGAGAAAAACGAATATGAAAGAAAATTAGAGGTAGACAGACAAAGTTACGATTGGGATGAAAAAAAAACGGACATAGGGCGCTACTGGAAAATGTCAATAAAATTAATAACAAATTAATAATCCATAGTCTTTTAAGTTTTTTTTTACATGTACCCCATTAAGTTTTATTTTGACTAGAGTCTCGTGGGTTGATGACAAGTTTTTGAGTCTTGCCTCACCTCGACCCAAACTTGTCTGTATTTCGCCATACAGCAGTGCAGTTTGCGAAAACAACAATCAGTTAGTCTACACTTTCTTCGCTTAAAGTTTTCTAAAACTACCCAATCACATCGCTCATTGCCAGTACAAAACAAAAATGCATTCATAGCTGTGCTGCTCGTATAAATCGCAAATGTAATACCCCGCCCGCTTGAGGGTGGTTCGTGGCATTATACGTTATTACTACTGCTTAACCACCAGTTTGCTTATATTGAGGTATAATAGACTTAGTGGGTGTGGTGAAAGAGTTTGAGTTTATTGACAAAATTTTGCTTCCTTTTACAAAAAAGCTTATTCTCTTGTATGGAATATTTACGTTATGTAAGAAATAATTGTGCCAAAAAGAATAAGGTGCCCCGGGTGTAAATATTAATTTTTTGGAAGAATTTGCCAGGTAGGCTACTGCTAAATATACATACATTCCATTTATGAATAACCTCCTAACCAATTAATAGGGAAATATAGAATAATTCCCATATCCTGGTATGTTCAATGCTTTCTGTATTATGACGAAAATATTAGCATAATACCAGGACACAATGTACCACTCACACCTAAAAATTCCCTCCAGCCGAGACTTCGATACATTTCATGTATATAACTACATGTATGCATATACTTCCTTTCAACTCTCGCCAAAGTGTTAACTGATCTAACTTCTGAGATACTTTTTTCGCTTACTGCGAAATACGTGCATCTGGGCTAAGTACACACACGCATGGCACCTTCAATTTTGTAAAAGTAGGCAAGGTAATGTTTTTTGGTTTTTTTTTGTTTCAGACTTGAATCATTAAAATTTCTATACTTTTAGTTCAAGATGCCTTTAATTTCCTTTTGGTGCTTTTTAACACAGGTTTTAGACTTGATGTCTTTCTTTTCTTGCAATTACAAAGCTAAATAAAAATAATTCTGTCGACTAATTATTAACTGAGACAGGAATGAAAAGATTTGGACAAATTAATATGTTTCATCAGAGCTCAAAATAAGTCTGGTTTCGAAGTTCTGTAAAATTGTTGGTTGAAATAATTATGATAGCTGATTTTCTAAAGGTTTCTTTTCTATTTTTAATTAGCTTTTTAAAGTGTCAGTATCAAGGCAGGATGCAACTTAAAAAACAAAAAAAAAAAAACAACAAAAAACAAACAACTAATTAAACAACAGTGTCTGTTGGTGTCTCCATATTAGCTCTCGTTTTAATGGCGTAATCAGTTGCAATTTATATATTTTAGTTGAGAAGAACTACATTTTTATTCAGTAACTATTCAGTTCGGCAAATCTGAATGGAGGTGTTTGAGATTTATTATGCTTAATTCTTTTTACCTAGGCTGCAGTCAAAGTCATCACCGAGC
>BMAT01007865.1:3228-16108 GCA_019649035.1 Elysia marginata | reverse complement strand
GGAAGTCCTGTTGAAAGACTCTCCGAACTACTTGGCAAGAAAGGTAAGTATGCACATCTTATTTTCAGACTATGAAAACTATGTTGCTCTCTCAGAAGGCCAACCTTGCTAGACAATTTGGTCGAAATTCCATGACATTTTTTTCATTTTTTATTCATTTTGTGTAAAAATGAGAAATTTTTATGCTTTATGATAAAGTTTAACCATTTACTTTCAGTAAAAAAATCAAACTTCAGTATAAATATGTAAAAATTGGAGAAAAGAGCTTTTAAACAAATGTATTGTTATCTGAAAAATTTTTCGATTTTCCCATAGTTGGTCTTCCGAGGGTTAAAATAGGAGCCGGATGGAGAAAACTGTTGGAGCACGGGAAAAGAAGCATACCCCCCTAAAATAATAAAGGAAAAAAAATAAAATTAGGAGTATAAAACAGCCCTGGTTTATACCAGAAGTACGAATAGTAAGAAAACTGTTATTGTGCTACCTGCTTCGCTCGTTCTCTTCCTCGACCAGTTAAAGGGTCCTTGAAAAGTTTCTATTCCTAACATATCCGCTATATATCACCATCCTGCCTTTTTCCCATTTGCTAAGACAGCGGAGTAATATCCTATTTTTTAAAGTTCCATTACCACTCACTGACCTCTATGTATGTATCTTCTGTCTCTCATCAGCATTTCCCTCTGGCACCGAAGAAGAGTCTTGGACTGTTTCTGGAGAATGATGCACAGTGGAAAAGAAGCAGAAACCTTCTTACTCCAGCGTTCAGCACCGGAAAGCTTAAAATGGTACATATAATACCAAACTCTTTTTAGGGCTCAGGTCTGAACTACTCCTAAGTTAATTAGTCCTGAGCTAGTCCAATGGAATCGCACGTTAAGACATTCAATTTGAGAAAGCGCCTTTTATAAGAAGATTTAATTTCTTTAGTCTTTATCTTTTGAAATAATTTTTTTTACATCTTTCTTGAATTTGAAAAAAATAAATTCTTACGGTTCTAAACGTTTGAAAGCTCAGAAAAATGCGTTGTTCAAAATTGCGACGCTTTGTACTATGAAACTTGCGACACGCGTCTCATTTAGACTGGTTGTGAGCATTGTAAGGAATAACCTGAACGATAACAATAAATGGTGCAAAAACCTAATCAAGGAATATTCAAATAATACAAAGATTCTGTTGGCAACTTATTTGACAAGAAACAAAAAGCTAACAGAAACTTGCAATAACAACAAATTGCTTCTAATGTATTACCTCATCGCATTCATTAAGTTTAACAAGTTGTGTGTTTTACGCAGCAACTGCCTTGCCTCAGGAAATTTTCCCAGCCTCAACATCATTCTTAAGTTTCGGCGATGTGTGAGCTGTCGGAGAGGCAAGACCAAAAATTAGCGGTGTAAAATTAAGTCAGTTTGATGAATTCTCTTAAAGTAAAATACAAAATTAAACTTTTGGTTTTTTTTTAACTGTCTAAAACTATGCAAAATTGTGTATTTGTGTGAGTTTATGTTTTCTTATCAGATGACGCCAATCATGTCTGAGGCCGCAGACATTCTTGTGGAGCGACTCACCGACAAAGTGAAGGAGGAAAACAGCACAGACATCTACAGGTAGTCAACGTATCAATTTTTGTGTTGTATGTATTGTTATTTTTTAAAATATTCATTTAAACATTCAGCAAACAGCGACAAAATTTGATTATATGAAAGTTAACGTCAATGACGGCGTTGGAAAATAAACAACAACAACAGCAACAAAAACAAAGGTACCGGTAGTAGTGTTAGATATGACGATGACATTAATCATTATATAATCAATAATAATGATCATGGCCATCTATCTATCTGACTCCTATCTTACTATTTTTCCTCTATATTTTAGCTTTTCTTCAATCTACCATTCTAGGTCTGATGTAACTATATCACACTTTAATTTCAGCCTATCTGCTTCCTTTGCTTCCCCACTTTTTCCATCCTTTTTTTCATAACTGTTCTCAACCTATGCATTTTCTCCCTCTCTGACATCAGTCCGGCCAGAGTTTTCTTGGTTTTCGTGCCTACCAACCTCTCTGCTTTCTCTGCCTTTGTTCCCCCGCAATCTATTAGACACCCTTCCTTCTTTTTTTTTCTTTACCTAAACTAAGGTCTAGAATTTAGATTTTGTGGAGTCCGGAATATAAACAGTAAAGATCCCATTCTCTTTGGAAATACTTTTCATATTCATTCTAAAGTAGTAACTCTGACAGTAGTTTTTACTGTTTTTGCTTTTCGTTCTTAAAATTAACTGTTTTGAGGAAAAAATATTATCCCCACTTCAATCTTCATGGCATTTTGCAGTTTTGGGCTAAATTTAACATGGTTATGTCACCTTGGGTAGTTTGTCCTCATTTTTGGCATAACTCAAGTATTACTATTTCAGTAAAGATGAACCCGACCTAGTCGAGTAATAGACTGGACTGTGCCAAACATCCATCGGATTCTAATCTGGGATTGTGTGGAGATTTGGTGGCCATTCATCTTTGGCAATAAAATCAACTCCTCGATCTATAAAAAGTTGTTGGGTTGCACGACTTGTGTATAGGATAAATTGAGGATGAAGTTTGTGACATGAGGGTAGGAGTGTTTTTTTTAAAGCAGAGAGATGCAATACTTTGAATTGACCTTCCAAATTTTCGTACCAAGGAAAATATTCTCGGATTTGCAATCCCAGCACACGCCAGAAGAAACCAAGACTTTCTGCGATAGCAGATTCGTTTCGTAGTAAATCCTTTGCAGAGGGATGTCCGACTTCTTTCTTTGGTAAACAACTCCATTTTGTCTATTTTGGCAATCCCTAAAGTGAAGTGTTTTTTCATCTGTGAAGATGATTTGCTTGACACCTTCATCGGTATTTCTGTCCAGAAAGCACCGCGATCGAAGGCTTATTTTCTCTTTCACACTTTCCGTTTTACTGCTTGTGTGAATATATTCATTTGTAGGCCTTTAACTTCAGATTTCTTCTACGATTCTTTGTACTGTGCGTGAACGTTGTGCTCTCGTGGTGAATGTGTCTGAAAGAAAAGCGCAAACTATCAAACAGTCAACATAATGCGCTGACCGTGCCGTTGAGGACAAAGTTTTTGGGAGAGCTGCCGCTAGTGAGACTGTATGGGGCTGTTACATGAACTTAAAAAATTCTTCAAGTGGGGCCTAGTTCCCCATGGGCAATAATGGGTCTTTAGGCTACGTATTAGCGCTACAGTTATTCGAATGAACTACCCCGCCTACAGAAGAGTTCGCTGGTGAGCCCACCTTTTAAATTTTACACACAAGAGAGGTTAGTCCTGAAACAACCCCATACTCTTTTAGCGATGAGCGGGAAAATAACGCGTTATGACATTATTTTGACCACTCTCATCCGATAGACACAACAAAATATTGACCCAAGTAATAATCAACATTTGCTGAAAAATATTTTTAAAAAAGACTATCAAGTCCATAAATTCATCGCATTAGTATACTCAAAGGTTGCCACGTTTACAAATCGAGATGAAACAAAACAATAGACATGTTTAATATTGGACAGATCATCAACGAGAAATACGTCAAATACAGGAGCTGCAATTTTTTTTCAAAAGGCTTCTGATTTTAGCACGATATTATTCCTTTAAAATTTTACATCGTTGTTTACTAGAGACACCACATTTTTATCTTCAATGCTAACCACAATAACCTCTTCCTGCTGGATGTCCTATTCCCACATCCCCTTTTGTGGGCAGGGAGTCCAGGCATCATGTCGGCCCTACTCCGAAATTAAGATGGGGAAAACATAATGCATGGCAAACAGTACAGACACCTACCATAGTGCGTGTACCGCAAAGTCCTGCTCAATTAGTAATCGGAGATAAATTTATAATCGCGATATACTAAACAGTTCTATTCGAAAAAAAATTGCGTCAAGCGGTGGTTCCACATGTAAGCGAGTATGGTTCGACAAAACGGTCAGGCCCCGTTCTTTTTTTTTTGCACAGTATTTAATGTAAATTGTACTCCACATTTCTAAAGCATTTTGTAACAACTAATCATTTATCTCCTCGTGCTTCCGCTTCAGCGTGCTTCAGTCTATGACCCTTGATGTGATAGGACGTTGTGCCTTCGGTCTGCAGACCCACGCTCAGGTGGACAATAATGACATGTTCCTCGTCAAGATTCGCAGCCTCTTCAAAGCAATGACCAAAACCAAGATAGAGCCACTTCTTAGTAAGTTCAAAATACATGAAGTTCGTTTACTCATAAACACAACAGTCAGATTTTTTCTTCATCGCAAAGGTGCATAAATTTAAAGATACTTTTAGGTTATTAAACTTTGTCTAAAGGTAAGTAGAATAGAGGTAAATATTCCAATAAACTTCACAGAGACGGTCCTAAATGTTCAGAAGTTTTGTACTGCACATGCAGGTCTACCATACTTTTTCCTTGTTTTTTTTTTTTTTTTGCCAGTTTCCTTGATAAGTGAAGACCCTAATTATTGTGGTCCTCTTATAAAGAACTTCAAAGATTGAGTGACACGAATTAGGTGTAGTGAATGTGAGGAGGGTGAAAGATGACCCCTTTATATCAGTTATGAGTTATCAAATTAAAGAGTAGACGGTGGCTTAAGCTGCGATTCCTGAGTGAACAATGGGACACACAAGTAAGCCTTTCGACTTGCATTTGCAATTTGCGTTGACACTCATTCCTCTTTGCAGTCCATTATATGTATACCTGGATTGGTAAATAATGATAATAACAATTACAATAATAATAATAACAATAAATATACAGCATATTACTTTTATTATTGTTATCGCTGTTTTATAACTGGGTTTTTGTTGTTGTTGTTGCTTTGTCTCTCCCACACAAAATCTGTTAACAGAGCAAGAGTACTGGGTTTTTATGTTAACAAACAAAGTGCATATTGCTAGCTATAGCTTACTGGGTTTTTTTTTATTGTCCAGTGTTATTGCCCGGGCTTAACGGTGTTGTATTTGGGCTGAAGGAGATGGTCTCTTTTTTCCACGCGAGTCCTGTCCAGTGGCTTCGACAAGCGATGTATCAGGTCATTATGGCCCGTAGAGCTCTTGGGGTAAGTTCTCCTGGCCTGTCTACTCGTAATATCACACATGCATGTATTTTCAAATAATTCGTTACACTCAAATGTTAACTATATTTTGGCTTTGAGGACCTATGAAAAAGGTAAGGTCATTATTGTCTAAAAAGCTCTGAAATGTTCTTGAATCTTAGAGTAATATTCTTCAAAATCGTAGATGGTAAAGAAACATGCTTCGTCAAAAAGGTTTGTGTTTATAGTCCCCATACACTAAAAGTAATGTATTTTCGGACGATCTTAGTGTTATTTCAATAAAAGACATTTTCCCGTCATCCATAACTGCTGCCTTTCATTCACAAGCTAAAGATTAAACAACATTGAAGAGCCGGTTGTATCCATAATATATCTACGTACCTATGTATACTCTCAAAGGGCGAGGGAGAAACTTCGCTTTCAAAATAAATAAAATAAGGTCGAATGAAGTTTTGGTTTGGTAAACATCAAATCTTACAAATCATCAATTATTCTTCCCCAGCCAAACGCAAATGTCATTGACTTGGTCCAGCTCATGCTGTTTCCAGACCAAACACGATCATCCGGGATACACGCCAGTAGAGGACACGAACATTCAATCTGCAAAGATCCCGAGATCAGTGTGTCGCTGTCATCACCAAAAGAAGATATTGTAAAATCTTTGTCTACGAAGCCGGAGTCCCCAAAGGTTGGCGTTACGCCATTGACAGATATCGAGATTATGGCGCATAGTATGACCTTTCTGTTGGCAGGCTATGAGACATCTGGTGCTGTATTGGCCTACTTCTTTCACGAGCTGGCCAAACACCCAGAGATACAGGAGAGACTGTTGGAGGAGATCAATGACGCCATTGGCAAAGTAGGTTCTGAACTTTCTAGAAGAATATAAATCTAGCCCAGAGTCTCTCTCTCTCTCTCTCTCTCTCTCTCTCTCTCTCTCTCTCTCTCTCTCTCTGTCTCTCTCAACCTGCAATTCTATTTTGCTTACTTGCATTCTCCTTTCGCACTCATCCACTTCGTTTTTATCTTTTTGTTTATTTCTTTGATAATTCTTCTTCACTTTTCAATTTTTAAAAAAATTATATTTTAATAACAACAGTTTCGTGCTTTCAAATCAAAGTAAATTCACAAGGGGATGGGTCTTTATAAGGTGTACAAGTATAAAACTAAGTTAACCGACCAAATGTTTCATAAAAATGATTTTAAATTACTGATATATTAAGCTAAAGTCTCCCATTTTATAAAAATAATTTATAATGTATGAAGATACTACTTTAGACTGATGATTAAACAAGTGAGGATAGGCCTAAGATCCATTCGTGCGTTCACAGCGAGACATCGACTACGAGACCATTCAAGGGCTTCCTTTGTTTGACGCTGTGTTTGATGAAGTTCTGCGCCTATACCCAACAGCTACGTTGTAAGTATAGAGACTAGTCGTATAACCGTACAGTTTGAATGGTTTAAATCTTGAAAGAGCCAGTAGAAACTGAATCGGTCAAACCATTGCAAATTAACAACATTTTTGTTTCCCTCGGCATGACTGCAAACAAACAAAAACATATTTTGAACCAAAATAATCTTTCTTCTGAAATATTTTTATACACGGTTGACATTTTTTTATAAATAATTTTATTTTGCCTCACACGCATCTTTTTCAAAATTTTCCTCTCAACGTCCACATCATTTTTGGTGATTAATGGATACAGGATACCATCGTTTAATGTTATTTTTTTTCTCTGCAAGACACAGAGACACTTGGCCTACTTAGATAATGTTATTGTGAAAGGAAAAAAAACCGCGATGATAACAAAGTAGGCCCTTCATGTACTGCTCGCATTTGCTTTACTGTTTAGGATTCAGTTGAAGCCCGTCAAGCACTAATTTCTAGATATATACCGGGTACTGCGGGTAGACACAAAAAGAGTCTACATAAAGTGTCTAGATCTATAGAGAAAATTTAAAAGTAATAATATTTGAACATTTTTTACATTATCTGCTAAAGTGTAATGCTATCAAAATTATTGGCATTTCCACAATCAGTCAATTTTAAATTACTTAAAGAAAGTTGATATCGTGCACATATGTGTCTTGACCCTTGAACTTTGTCTTCAATCAGCATAACAAGCAGAAGAGCGAGTGAAGATCGGCAGTACGGTGACGTGAAAATTCCAGCCGGCATGAACGTTCTGGCAAACGTGTGGTCTCTCCATAGAGACCCAGAGTACTGGGACGATCCTGAAACTTTCAGACCGGAGAGGTAGATGACCCTGGGGCTCGGTCTAGCTCAGCCTCACGGCCCTTCCATCACAGTAGTGTCTAAGAGCGTTTGGCCACTATCTTTATTCAACTCTGTTAACCTTTTCGAACATATATATCTGTTAGAATTGTTCGGATACAGTAAAGGCCGTTAGAAAAATATTGATATACTTTGTTAGCGCTTCTGAATTGAGTATCCTTGTGTGCTGAAAGTAATGGTTATATGGCAGTAGGCAACGCTTTTTTTAATTTGGTTCAGCCACATGCATAACTTTAAGTATTCCAACAAATGTTCTATTACCACGTTGTCGCTGGTCTTGCTTTCGTTTATGATAATTAAGATTCACATTTTAGGCATTGTATTTTTTCGACATCTTCCATCTTCTTGTATTGGATAGTTTTATTCCCATAACAAACGACACGTGAACTGCATCCTGGGCGACTAAAAAGTATCAATTGAAATAACTTGCTGAGCAAATTACAATTTCAGTGCATGGTTTTAACGGTGAAAGAAAATGTCTGTCTCAAGTTTTGCTAGGAGTTCTTGCTAACTATTATTACACGTAAATACATTTCAGGGATTCGTAAATCTTTCCATCTGTTTTTATTTCTGACAGGTGGTTGACGGAACAAAACTGCAAACGGAAGTCGTCATTCACTTATCTCCCATTTGGCGCTGGCCCAAGACATTGTATCGGAATGCGGTTTGCTACCATAGAAGCTAAAATAACAATGGTTAAAATTGTCCAGAGCTTCCAAATTCAAATGGCGCACGATTCAAAGGTGAGAAAATGGGGAGGGGGGGGGGGGAGTTTATCAGTTGTGAAAGAAATTAAATTTCAGTTCCAGAAATTGACAAATTTTGTTAGAAAGTCGGGTTTGAAAGAGTGATCAGTTTGGCAAAAATTGAACAACAAAAAAAAAAGTCAGCGTTGATATAGACTACACGCGTACACATCAGATAACTACACTCGTCATTAAAACTTCTATCCCACTGGCATTAGGCTATGATGTCATCATTGAGAGAAGGCGAAACAAACTGTCAGAGAAAGGCTGAAAACAGCAATGATAGTGAAATAAATATGAAAGGGGGAAAGGAACTGTAGGATAGATGAAGATGGTGGGTGATTAAGAAAGTAAGAGTATGGTAGAGCGAACAGAAATTGTGACGAGGATGGGGTCACAAAGAAAACAGAAAAAAAAATCGAGATGGGAAAATTAATTGAACAGAAAATGATCATAAGTTTTCATTCTAACTTTCTTTCTCTTCAACACTTTTGAATGTTTACATAAATTCTTTTATTTCATTTTTTAGGAGGATCTCGATCTTATTTCCAGAGGAGCAATCGTTCCAGAAAAAGATGTCAAGATTAGGCTGGTGAAACGTGCCACTGGAACCAGGAGAAGGGCAGTCAGGCATTGCTAAACCCTGAACTAGAATACATGGAATTTGAGCATGATTGTATTTTGTGCAGCCTTTTCCGCATCCTGCATTTCCCATCTGCCAAAACGATTATTTTTTAATTAAAAAATTATAAAACATCAGATCTGATAATTATATTGAGAAAATAGTAAGTTTATTATTAAATTGATTGATTGACCTCTAGAACAGAATTTATGGCACCAGTACTGAAGCATTTAAAGGCGTACCTGTTAAACTTTGGACTTTGCGTGAGGCAAAGTGCAATAATTTTTCAAAGGATAACCATATTTTAATGTGACGCCAAAACCTAGCTAAAATTTTGTAAAAAGAAGAAGCACAAACGGAATTTTTTTACATTCTGTTTGTAGAAAATCTCGTTTGAATTCATGACGTATTTATATTTCAATATTTTAATAGATCATTTTCAATTACTTGCCTTCACTCGCAAGGTTAAAAATCAAAAGTTACTGCCACTTTCACATTGTTTCGTGGGTACTTTTTATTCATCAAAACTTAAATTTTACCTAATTCGATTTTATGAACGGCAATCAAAGAAATAAACTTAACTTGGAGTTATATATCATGTTCTTGGGACTTCAGTCAAAGTTATGTTCCTGTCTTTGTCAATGCAGAGTTCCTTTGTAATCCATTTTCCATCTTCTTTTTTCATTTAACTCTTACAACAACTACAGAAATTCTTTATACACTATTGATCTGCTTATAACCAGATTTTTTCCATCTTAAAATGTTTAATTTTTTTTTTATAGATTTCATTTTAATAATAGAAATCTCAAGGCCCCTGTTGCAATTTAGCTATGCCCTATGTAATTTGAACAACGATTGTAAAGTTGCTGATGCTTCAAACAGAAGTAGTTTTTGAGGATTATCATTTCAGGTTAATAACAGTTTTGAGATTAAATGTTTATATTCATCTTTAATTTTTTTTGAAAGTTCAATTAGAATTCAAAGATCTAAAGGAAAAATTCGGAAAGGTAACTAATTAATGCCTCGTAACCTATCCGAATGAGCCAGAAACTGATTTCACTTTTAGTTTTCACAGTACAGGGCCTCGATATTTTGAACAGTTCCTCTGAGCTTCTAAAAGTATGAAAATAATTATCTGTGCTTTGTGAAAAGGTTTGAGAACTTGTTTAAAAGTAAAACGAAAAATAAATCTTCTTTTCAAAGGTGTTTACTATTTTCACAACAAGGGACTCACTTGGAAGAGTAGTGAGGCATGAATTTAAAGTGCCACGAAGTGATCGTGGGCCATTTTATTATTTGAAGATACATTATGAATTGTACAAATTTCATGTTTGAACGCACATAAGTACGCTTCAAAATAAATTTTTGTGGGAAAAAAATTCAAATTTTTCGCGTCATTTCCATTTTAAAAATACTGTAATAATTATCTCTTCACGAAGGCGAAAAGCCGACAGCTCACTTGCTTCGTCACAATTTTTAAAGCTAAACTATATACCTTACTTTAAAAAAATTTTGACTTGGTTATCCACACAGCTCTACTGCGACTCCTGTTCAATTTTATAATTATCTCTGCATAAAATGAATCTTTTCAGATCGAGCCACAAAGCACAAGAGTTTGGGAAGGCCTAATTCATAGTCAAAGTTTTATCGTATTGGCATTTTTAGTAATTAACTTGAATGAATAAAACCATAAAACATCTTCCAGACAAGTGTCTTTCTAACATAAATCTAACGGTCTTTACACTTTTTGTTCTCAGCTTACATACTCGTATTCTTTGCTGGTGATTTGTTGAAATATGGCTAGTGCAAGGGGTGGATATACAAAATAATGTGGGTCCATCGGATTCTGTAAAGAACACCACTTTCTCTTGGACACAATGACCTAGCAAACTGTATGGTATCAATTAACAAAGTTAAACGGCAACCTATATATAAACATAATTATAGTGTAATGTACTTCTAAAAATCGCATGCAACCAGTTTTAATCTTGAAGTAACGCTTTTCAGTTCTCTAAGTCTTATAAGTTTGTTCAATCAAAGATTAATTTTTCTTTCTGTTTGTGTAGCCTAGAAATAGAATATATTCTGAACACTCAAATAACCTTTTTTTTTTCTCCAAAATTTTAACTTTCTTGCCAATAAAATCCTGCATCACAAAACGAAGTCTATTTGCGTTTTTTTAATAAGACAAACTGCATGTCTTTGTATAAGTCACAGATTATATTTCATTCTGAATGGCGCAGTTACTACTTGTTCATACCAGAGCTTGATCATTACTAACTCAGTTAACTTATTGCTTATTTTGTTTAGCTGTGTCACAATCCAAACAAAATAGAACAAATTCGAATGGGAGATTCAATTAAATATTTCCTAGACTATCTTAATATAAAACTTGTCAGTTCTGTCTTTCCACCATGTTCAAAATGGCGAAATATGGCCTTCATCTTTAAAAAAAAAATGAAAGAAGAAAGGACACGCGGAAACTGATTCCTAAGACTAAAACGGAACGGAAGACACGCATAGCATAAGATGGAAGAAAACACGAAATACAAAACCTGTGCTAGATATAGGCTTAATATAGACTCTAGATAAAGAAATCTTCAAGATCTATATCTAAATCTAGATTATCTAGATTGGTTTCTAGATCTAAATCATACTTTTACACTAGGTTAGAATCTAGGTTCTGGATCCGGAATTCAACAGATAAAGTTGGTAGGCCTACGCGGGCGAAACTATAAATTAATAGTGTGTGTTTTTCCGCCTTCCGATTTTTTCACCATGTGTAAAAGTTGGCATACACGTTTTGATCAATAGGTTCGGTGAAATTTTTTATTTTATTATCCTCATTGTTTATTTAGCCAACGCTCTTTTTCATATTATAGAGGAATTCCGCGCAACCCCTGTGACTTCCTTCAAAACAATATTAAAATAAGATACAAACAGGATAAATACGAGGTTCAATGAAATTGAGATGAAAAGGTTAAACCACGCAGACTATTAATTTTGTAGCCTATACAACTTCAGTGTGGTCCAAAATGTCGAATTAGTTCCCGCACATTTCGCACGGGTATTTGAATGAATTTGCCTTAACATAAACATACCTGCAATCATTACTGGCAGATTTGTTAAGCAAATCCGATATGTAGGCTAACTCCCCCCCCCCTCCCCCCAGCGCTACAGGTTTGGCAAATGACTAAAGAGCAACACCTTTGTGTTGAAAGGTGGAGTAATTCATCATTCTAGGGATGCATCAAAGTTTATCACAAATTTTGAAGTTTATTCTTGGATAATTTTTTAAACAATGCATGGCTCGGTGACAACGCTCTGAACAGTCAGCGTGCGATCCGAATGTTCAAGTTCTACCTCTTCTCGTTGCCGCAGCGCGCCTGAACTCTGTCGGTAAAGGGCTAAGTTATGCACTGCGCGTAGCCGGCCTTGCCTGAACACTATCTTAACCAACAAAAGATAGATCATAAAGAAGGGCAAAGCAATATTATAAAAGTGCCGAATGAGCGTAACCGGTCGGGCATATTATAAATAAAGGGTGGGGGAGGTATAGAGCTGAATATGATTTAAAAAAAAAACAGTAAGTGAGAAAAATGAAGAGGACAAAAATTCAATTAGACGAAAAGAAGATAAACCTTGGAAAAAGGTAGTTCAATTTAGAAAATCTATAATAAGGAGACAAAAAAAAAAGAAAAGAAAAGCAACTTTTGACGGCCTAGTCTTTCATATTTTTTTTACTTAAAACCACGCAATCGCAAGCACAAAAGGGCCTCATGATTTAGCGCCAAAAGAGACGGGAAGAGAAAGGGACAGACAGGCTGGCAGAGAGGTGAAGGTTGTGCGCACGAGAGAGAAATGGGAAATAGCACAGCTCCTGTTCCACTGTCACATCTTGCAAAAATGGAAATTTAGTTTTTCATTTTTAGAAGAATGATCATATTCACTGTGCCCCGGGTTTCCCTATTCGCTTATTGTAAGTTTTTGTCAAATAATGGAAATGCGCGTGTGGCGATCTGCATGTTAAGCAAATGTTTTGATTGTCTGATATAATTTGTTATTGTTGACGACAAAGAAAACATAACCACATAAGATAAGATAAGATAAGATAAGATA
>BMAT01007863.1:3119-15962 GCA_019649035.1 Elysia marginata | reverse complement strand
CGGTTTACAATTGTTCTAACTCACCTCAAAACACTTATAGGATAGGTCAATGTAAGACTTTTGCAGAAGTTTATTTACATCTGGATGCTTTGGCCCCCACTATAGATCGCGTTGGCTTCAGCCCACTCACTGAGCGCCGGCTGTCAGCTACGCGGCCTGTCTATTAGGTAGCCTCGCACTACACTGTTTGCAATATATATACCTCGTTACTTCACCGTTGAACATTATCCTGTTACAGAATCTTATCAAAACTGTAAAAAAAATGCTGGTCTATACTGAGCATAATTAATATAACAAGTCGCTCGTTCAAATTACCTTTGCTGATATATAGAGAACAAGCGTTTGCGACACCTTGTCCGAACAGCCGTAAATACCTGACAGCCCGAGTACACTTGCAGACAATGTCTATAGTATTGGCGTTCACTTTTGCTTTATTGGAGTTATCGCATAGCGTTACATTACCTCCAACTTCAATTTGAAAGCCAGCGCTGATTTTATTCACATGGCCTGGAGATGATTTAAAAATAGAATGTTAGAAGTTTAGAACACATTTGAAAATAATGATTTAAAGGATCTTGATAGCTATAATATAAACGTCAAGCTAACCTTGAGATAAGAACATTTATTGTCATAACACTTTGCAAATTCTGAATTTTTTAAGCGATTTGTATGAGGCAAAGGTAAATATTTAAAAATAAAAATCTGATCAAAGCACTGGCAAGTTGAAATCAATCAAAGTTAACTTCATAATTTTTTTTCTTTTGGTCAGAAAGAAAACCCACTATACTGATGCCTTTTTGCGTTGGTTTGCTATGAGTAGAAATACTATGAATTAAAAGCAAATTTCCGGTAAATATTAATATGTAGTTACAAAATAAAATCAATTTCCTTCCTTAGAAGTTGGTCCCAAGTAAATGTTATAAGATGCATGCTAATATAACCACCATATTGAAATTTACCCGGGTCTCCTACCACAATCCTGATCCAAGTGAGAGGAATTGCTGTCTTTAAAGTTACATTCATCGTATCGATGCCTTCAGCTATACAGGTAGTATCGTTCATGTCTGTCAACAAGTTCGTGTCTTGGCCTCCTTCTGTTTTGGCAGTGAACTGTACTAATGCTGTAAAAGTTTGTGCATAGGAATCAAGAAAATGCTTTACGTTATATTTTGCTCTTTTCTTACTTGTAAGTATGTGAAGAAAAACGGAAGATGCAGTTATCAAATGTATAAAAAGTGACGGGTGTTTAGCACAAAAAACAAAGGAAATATTAACTGCCATAAAGTAAAATACAATTGCAAGGTTTAATCATTATCATTGATAGCAGGATACTTTTTTCCATAGTAATTTCCGCAAACGTGTGAACTTTCATTTAATTTTTTTTGTCTCTCTTCGTCCCTCTATATTTTTTTCTTTTCCTCTCATATATTTTTTTTCTCTTGGGGACTTTAATATGGAATCATTATTTTAGTAATTGTTTTTTATTCACATAAACGTTATATTTTGCTATCGTGATGTCTTGCGTTCTTTTTATTTATTTCTGGCTTTGTAAAATGACACAAAGAAGCCAAAAAAATTTTTTTTAAAAACCCAACCAGTGCAACACTCTTGCAATGTAGTTGAAATAGCCTGTATTATTAGGCCCTATAAATAAACTAAGTTAGTAGAGATAACCTTTAACTAAGTTTCAGCATAAATATCTATAGGTATCATATAACTTTGACTTTCCTTACCATATTGACAGGCAGGTCCAAACCAACCTGATTGACAAACTGAGCTACAAGAACCATTGCCTTTATCACATGGAGTAGAATCAGCACAGTGACACTGGTACTGGCAGTTGGTACCGAACCAGCCATCAGTTGTACAGTTTGTTTCAGCTGCAGATTTTATAAACAGATAGTTACTGAAATAAAGATATCTATCGCTTAGAAAGAGCACAGAGAAACTGGTACTGATACTCGGTGCCGAACCAGCCATCAGTAAAAGTCCGGGCTGTAAATGAGATAAATGATTTGCTAAATTAATTTTGTAAACCCGAGTATTAAATATCTTCCAATATTATCAACAATTTTTTGCATGTGTGAATAGAATGTATTTTCATACACTAGATGGCAAAATAGATAGAAAATGCAATCTAATGTAACATTTTTACATGGTAAAAGTTATTGCTATTGCATCACGCTTATTAGTTATATCAAAACTCCCCTTTGCTCTAAGCTGTGACCTCACTCCGTCTTTCAGCCAGTTGAGTAGACGGAAAATTGTCTTTTACTATTGCTACTACTGCTACTACTATTACTACTTTTACTTCTTTTACTACTACTACCACTACTACTACTGCTACTACTACTGCTGTTTTTACTACTACTACAACTACTACTACTACTACTACTACTACTACTACTACTACTCTATTACTACTATTACTAATACTAATGCTATTCACTAATAGGGGAAGGAATGAAGGCTTTTTTACAACTATTGTATTATAGACACAGGCTAGTTACCCGAAAATTTAAACTTGTCTAAAATAATACACTTTAAATACAAACTTATTAAATTAGCCATTGTGATGTTAACAACACTTCAATAACGTGATCCATGTTTTATTTAGGCTTACTCACACAAAAAAACTGTTTAACAGAAACTGCAGAAAGTCAAAATCAACTGACAATTTCTATCGATTTGTTTAGCATAAATTTTAATTAAAGATGAATGATTTATCACGAATGCAATCGTTGTATCTCTTTGCGTTCATTCAAAACTCTTCTTACTCTCGCCCAAACCCGCACCACTGGTTTTATAACAAACAAAAGTCTAAGAAAAACAGAACGAACCAAGATAGAAACTATTTTCACATTATTTTCCCCATTCAAGAAAATTTTGGTTTGAATTCTATTTCAGCTAAGGTGCATAATCACAATGAACTTGTTATTAATGTTTGTGCTTTTTACATTAAAGGAATTTTAAATTGTTATTCCGAGCGCAAAATAATCGCTGTTAAGGGTGTAAAAATACAACCTAAGACCAATAATTTATAAGAACAAGTACCTTGACACAAATGTATTGTATAGAAAATATTCTCGAGATTATTTCTGTGAAATCAATAAACAGAACTCACCTTTAGTGACAAGGAATGGGCTACTGATCAGGATGAGGGCGATCGTCGCTAAGTGGGTAGCAGAAGCCATTAATTCCCCCTACTTAGAGATTTAAGCCGAATGACAAACTCTGCTTAAGGACGCTATTTTGGTGGATTTAGTAACGAACCAAACATTTTTTAGTTTACTACTTTTAACTACTTCATTGTTATCAAATGTTTGCTTGTTTTTTCTCCTTTATGTTTATTGCAAGTTTTTTTTTTTTTAATTGAAAGTCTTGAAAAATTTTTATAAGTAGAAACATTAGGTATATTATCATTCGCCCAAAGAGTTCATCTATAGCGTGAATCTTAAAGCATCAAATTACTATGTTTAGTTTATTTAAAATTTTCGATTTACGCTGTGAACTTAAGGTTATAAACCAAAACTTTATTTAGAAAATATTGGTTAAAATTATGTGTATATCAATAAAAAGCCACACACGTTTAGATAACCGTAATAAAAATTACTAGTTTCAAAAGACTGAAATCTTGACACATTTGTTGCTAATACTATCAGGTTCACACACAAAAAATTGCGAAACCAAATGCATTTAGTGAAGTTGCAAATTTACACTCAACGACGAATATTAACTCTATACGAAAGAATATATTCCAGACCCACGCCTAAAGTGATCAGTTCTAGATGGTGGAGTGTGGCATACTGAGTAAATATTGGAAATGGATGAAGGATGAATAATTGTCGCGACCAGGACGTATAACTATTTGTTTTACTTTCGTGACTGACATTGTCAAAACAAAATGCTTTGCCTAAAACCATCTGACAATAAAATGCTTATTGTTTCGCCGACGACTCATGGTAGAGGAAAGTATGTACTATTGTTGTCATGTTCTACTTCTATAAGACCTTTATTCGCTGTGAAGTTAGTCATACAGTTACATCAGGTTCTTCCAGGTGCTTTACTTCTTTTACTTTTTTTAACAATATTAACTTGGTAAGTCTAATGCTGCTAACTATTCACTTCCCTGTCAATGAGGAAGATGAGAATGGGAGGACTGGAACAAAGTTAAAAAGGTGGGAGACAGACAAACAAAGTCACAACAGAGATAAATAGGTGTAGGATCAAATACTGCGTTAGAACAACAAGAAGAACAAGAAGGAAAAGAGCAAGGAGAACAAGAACAAGAACAACAAGAACAACAAGAACAAGAACAAGAAGAAGAACAAGACCAATAACAAAAAGAACAAGAAAAAGAAAAAGAAGATGAACAACAAGAAGAAAAATAAGAGGAAGAGTTAGAAGAAGAACAACAACAAGAAGAAAAATAAGAGTAGAGTTAGAAGAAGAAGAAAAACATAAGAAGATTTCGGTAAAAGGGAGAAGTAGAAGAGGAAAAAAATAAAAAGGTTAAAAGCGAAAAAAAAATTGTTTAAAGAAAAAAAAGTTATTCGTTGGTGTAGGTAAGAGAAAATGAAAATAAGAAAGAAGTTTTAAAGTCTTATCAATAAGATTAAAATGTGTTTTATTAGCGTTAGAGCTAAATAAGTAGTTTCTTAAGAGCTTTGGACTATATATAATTAAGTTTAAGAAAGTTCGTAGTCAATGTGTAATCCTATTCCGTTTTCATATAATCTTTTCTTTAAATCCGGAAATGTTTTACTAGCTTTAACCTTTATTTTTTATGTTTTGTAATTGAAGAAGGTAGAGTAATAAAGCCGAAACGTTCGAAGTATCGATTTAGATCGCATTGCTTTGTTCCTTGTTTCACGGAAGGACAGGTTGTAAGTTTGCTTTTTATTACAAATTCTTTAGATTTTACAGATTCAAAAGCATTTTTATTGGATTCTTTCAAAATAGACTTGAGTGGTAAGGCCTAGTTTTGAGATAGGGTTTCAAAGGTTAGAGGGTGTTGAGAAAAAATAGAAGTCAATTTTTTTTTTAATCCTAGATTTTGACACTAAGATCATTTCTAAGTAGTGAAATTTTATAGTTCATGCGTTCAATTTCAATTTGTGTGGTAGCTAAGGCCTTTAAACTTGTATAGTAAGTAACCTGAAAAGACTTACGCTTTTTAAGCAAAAACTGTCTTCTGTTTAGTTAACTCCATAAAGCGTTAGCATGGGCGTGTCGTTTAGTTTTTAGTAAAACCCAAATACTAGTAAGAGACTATGGTTTCAACTGAGTCACAATTTATTTTTAGCTAGCGCATAGGGTTCTTAATAGTTAAACTTTATCCTAAAGTCATTCGTTATCTCTTTTGTTTTCTTAACACTAATGTTAACGTCAGCAAATTGTTCTCACACTAAATGAAAAAAAACCTCTTCTATTGATGAAGCATCAGTAAGTGTTATTACTGTTGTTATGGAATCTTGGGCGATTTTTATAGAGTATATACAACGAAGGTGACTTTCGAATCAACGAAAAAGAAGAAGCTCGCTATTTCAATTCTCTATACCAAGTCATTGTAGCCAGTGAACGGCGCCATCTTACTTGTTTTAGCTTTTTTCTCTATATTAACGTTTAGTGATTTTCTTTACTGTGGCGATAGCATTAAGATTCAAAGATTCAAAATTCCTCATTGATCCCACTAGGGGAAATTCTTTGGACAGGCTTCTCATAAAAACAAAAAAAAAACAGTTATGGACATAGACATAGAACGTATCAATTAAAAGGTTAGTATAAATCATTTACTTAAACTTTAAATCACAGCCTTTTTATATATAATTATTATCTATATACTAATATCACACTCCTAAAAAACAATCAAAAAGCAATCAAAGTATATTCGTAGCATAAAAATTATTGGCAATATAAGTATGGAGTATTTAGATATAGATTGTTGGAAATTTTCTTTTACATTTTTTTTATTTTGTAACGAAATCGATCAAAGTATAAACGAGTTAGCGTATCTCTGTCTTCTAGCTTTTGGAAAAAGGTATTCTAAAATGAACTTTTAGAGATGTTTAAATGTAATGATTAGTTCTAGTATTTGTACGCATCTCAGCACCCTTATTTGATATAATTTTTACCATGTTTGGGCGGGCATGTGTAGTTATTTTATTAAATATTGATATACTTTGGTTTATCTCGACTGTTTGGTCTAAACGCTCTGGTATCCGAGTGTTAAAAACAATAAAACCTTATTCATAGTATGTCAATTTTTGCTTTGTTCACAGAAATAGCTTTCGAATCCTCAAAGTAGAAGTACTCATCGACAAAACGTTTGTTAAGTTTGTTTGCTTCATTGTTCAAAAATTATTCTCTGAACAAAAATCACACTGCTAGTTGACGTCATGTAAGTTTGTCGTACTTAGACAAAAAAATCGCATTTCAGGGAAGTGTATCGCAACCCTGCAAACCACCCATTGCTATTTCATAAAGAAGGGACCTTTGTGTGTCCGAGCAGAGAGGGTGAATGTGTCATTTTGTTACAAATTGTTTTTGTTTCAATAGATGCTCTGTACTTTGTAAACAGATATTCATTGATTATATGGAAAAAACAAGACGCAAAGAGGGTACGATCCATTTGAGTCACTGCCAACCGAGCCACTAAAATGTTGCAGGCGATTGGAGCAACACGGTATAGATACTGATAAATAATGCCAAGTGAACCGCTTTTGTTCAGTTTTTTCGATTCTGATAGAAAACGTGCTTGATATTCGAGTGTTTTGCCCCATTTTTGCAAAAAAAGCTGCTCAAGGTGGTGAAAGGTTTCAAGATTGTACTGCATTTAAGTTATAGTTGGTGTCTCTTGAAGATGTCTGGATTGTGTAAGTGTGTAGTAACTTTTTTTTACAATCCTTAAAGTGTACTAGTGTCTACATCCGACTTTAATTACCGCACAAAAGTTAAAAAAAACAAGTATTTTTTAATACAAAGGTCTCAAGATTGTACTGCATTTAAGTCACAGTTATTATCTCCGTAAGATGACTGGAATGTGCAGGTGTATAGTGTACACTATCCCTAAATAACATACAGAAAGCCTTTACATTCCCTAAAGTGTACTAGTGTCTACATCCGAGTGCATCTACCTCATAAAGGTTAAAAAACAAGTATTTTTCAAAAAGAAAAAGTTCAAGATTTTACTGCATTTACGTCTCAGTTAATGTCTTTTCAAGATGACTGGAATCTGGCAATGTGTAGTGTATACTGTCCTTAACTCACATACACAAAATCTTTACAATCCTTTAAGTGTTAGGTGTCTACATTCAACCGTATCTTCCTTACAAAGTTTAGAAAACAAGAATACTTTAAATGTAGAGGTTTTTAGATTGTACCACACTTAAACCATAGTTGATGTCTATTAAAGATGACTGGAATGTGTACGTGTATAGTGTACACTAACCCTAATTCACATGCAAAAAGAATTTAAAATCCTTTAAGTGTTATAGTACCTATATCCGACTGTATCTACTTTACAAATATTAGAAAACAATATTAGTATTTCTTCCAGTAGAAAAGTTTTAAGATTGTACTGCATTGATATCTCATGAAAAAGACTGGAATGTATATGTGTGTGGTTATACTGTCCTTAAAACACATACAAAAAGCCTTTACAATTTTTAGCGTACTGGTGTCTACATTCGACCGTATCTTCCTTACAAAGGTTAGAAAACAAGAGTATTTTAAATGTAGAGGTTTTTAGATTGTATCACACTTTAGCTATAGTTGATGTCTATTAAAGATGACTGGAATGTGCAGGTGTATATAGTATACTAACCCTTACTTACATACAAAAAGCCTGAAAAGTACTTGAAGTATCCTGGTGTCAACATTTATTGTAAACTATCTTCATTACATAGGTTAGAATAAAGTATAGGTTTCAAGATGTTACTGCATTTAAGTCATGGTAAATATATCTTGAAGATGACTGGAATGTGTATTTGTGAAATATACACAGTCTCTAACGTACATACAAAAAGCCTTTACAATTCTTAGCGTACTGGTGTCTATATTTGACCGCATCTTCCTTACAAAGGTCAGAAAACAAGAGTATTTTAAATGTAGAGGTTTTTAGATTGTACACAACACTTAAGCCATAGTTGATGTCTAAAAAAGATGGCTGGAATGTGCAGGTGTATAGTGTACACTAACCCTTGCTTACATACAAAAAGCCTTTAAAGTACTTGAAGTGTCATAGTGTCTACAATTATTGTAAACTATCTTCATTACAAAGGTTAGAAAACAAGTATATTTCAAGTGTTTAGGTTTCAATATTTTACTGCATTTAGGTCATCGTAAATATAATTATCTTGACGATGACTGGAATGAGTATTTACGAAATACACACTGTCCCCAATTTACATACAAAAAGCCTTTACAACTTTTAGCGTACTGTTGTCTACATTCGGCCGTACCTTCCTTACAAAGTTTAGAAAAAAAGAGTATTTGAAATGTAGAGGCTTTTAGATTGTACAGCACTTAAGCCATAGTTGATGTCTATTAAAGATGACTGGAATATGCAGGTGTATAGTGTACACTAACCCTTACTTACATACAAAAGCCTTTAAAGTACTTCAAGTGTCCTGGTGTCTACATTTATTGTAAACTATCTTCATTACAAAGGTTAGAAAACAAGTATATTTCAAATGTTTAGAATTCAAGATTTTACTGCACTTAAGTCATCGTGAATATATCTTGAAGATGACTGGAATGTGTATTTGTGAAATATACACTGTCCCTAACTTGCATACAAAAAGCCTTTACAATTTTTAGCGCACTGGTGTCTACATTCGGCCGTATCTTCCTTACAAAGGTTAGAGAACAAGAATATTTTAAGTGTAGAGGTTTTTAGATTGTA
The DNA here is from genome assembly GCA_019649035.1 of Elysia marginata. Lineage (NCBI taxonomy): Eukaryota > Metazoa > Mollusca > Gastropoda > Plakobranchidae > Elysia > Elysia marginata. Next base: position 7,057 of record BMAT01007863.1, on the reverse strand, counting down.
CTACACTTAAGCTATATTTGATCTCTATTAAAGATGACAGGAATGTGCAGGTGTTTAGTGTACACTATCCCCAATGTAAATACAAAAAACCTATACAATCCTTTAAGTGTACTAATGTCTACACTCGACTATATCTTCCTTACAAAGCTTAGCAAACGACGATATTCGAAATGTAAAGAATTCAAGAATGTCCTGCATTTAAGACATTGATGATAGCTTTTACAGATTGTTTTTAAAGTGCAAGTCTGTAGTGTACACTGTCCCTAACTCACATGCAAAAAACCTTAGCAATTCCTAACGTGTACTTGTACCTATATCCGATTTTATCTACTTTACAAAGGTTAGAAAACAAGTCTTTCTTTCAATAGAAAGGTTTCAAGATTGTACTGTATTTAAGTCACAGTTGGTGTCTCTTGAAGATGTCTAAAAGATGCAGGTGTGTAGTGTGGGGTAACACTGTCACTAACACACATACAAAAAGCCTTTACAATCCCTAAAGTGTACTAGTGTCTACAGCCGACTGTATTTAACGCACAAAAGTTAAAAACAAGTATTTATTTAATACAAAGGTTTCAAGAGTGTACTGCATTTAAGTCACAGTTATTGTCTCCGTAAGATGACTGGAATGTGCAGGTGTGTAGAGTACACTATCCCTAACCAACATACAAAAAGCCTTTACATTCCCTGAAGTGGACTAGTGTCTACATCCGAGTGCATCCAACTCACAAAGGTTAAAAAACAAGTATTTTTCAAAAAGAAAAAGTTCAAGATTGTACTGCAATTAAGTCTTAGTTAATGTCTTTTGAAGACGACTTAATGTAAAAGTGTGTAGTGAACACTGTCCCTAACTCACATACAACAAACCTTCATAATCCTTTTAGGTGTACAAGTGTCTGCATTCAACTGTCTCTTCCTTACGATACTTAGCCAATGACGATCCTTGAAATGCAAAGGTTTCAAGAATGTAATGCATTTAAGTCATAGTTAATGTCTTTTGAAAATGACTGGAAAGAGTAAATGTGCAGCATACACTGTCCCTCACATGCAAAATACCTTTACAATCCTTTAAGTGTACTATTGGATATATCCCTTTATATCTACTTTACAAGGGTTACAAAACAAGTATTTATTAAAATCGAAAGGTTTCAAGATTGTACTGCATTTAAATTATAGGAAATGTCTATTGAAGATGGCTGGAATGTGTAAGAGTGTAGTTACACTGTCCTTAAAACGCATACAAAAACCCTTTACAATTCCTTTAAGTGTATTAGTGTCTACATTTGACTGTATCTACGTCATAAAGGTTAAAAAAAGTGTTTTTAAAAAAGACAGGTTACAAGGTTTTCCTGCATTTACGTCATAGTAAATGTCTTTTGAAGATGACTGGAATGTGCAGGTGTGTCGTGTACACTGTCCCTAATTCACATACAAAAAGCCTTTACAATCTTTAAAGTGTACTAGTATTTATAAATATACATATATATATATATATATATATATATATATATATCTGATTGTATCTTTTTTACAAAGGTTAGACGACAAATCTTTCTTCCAATAGAAAGGTCATAAGATTGTACTGCATTTAAGTCATAGTTAATGTCTGTTTAAAAAGACTGTAATGTGCAAGTGCATAGTGTACACTAACCCTAATTCACATGCAAAAAGCATTTACAATCTTTTAAGTGTATTAGTACCTATAGCCGACTGTGTCTAATTTACAAAGGTTAAAAACTAGTATTTCTTCCAGTAGAAAGGTTTTAAGATTGTATTGCATTAAAATCTCATTAAGATGACTGGAATGTATAGGTGTGTGGTTACACTATCCTTAAAACGGATACAAAAAGCCTTTACAATTTTTAGGTGTACTAGTATCTACATAAGACTGTATTTACCTCACAAAGGAATAAAAAACAAGTATTTTTCAAGAAGAAAAGTTTTAGGATTGTACTGCATATATGGGTCAAGTCATAGTAAATGTCTTCTGAAGATGACTGAGATGTATACGTGTGTAGTGTACATCGTCACTAACTCACATACAAAAAGCCTTCACAATCTTTTAAGTGTATTGGTGTCTACATTCGACTGTATCTACCTCACAAAGGTTAAAAAACAAGTATTTTTAAGAAAGAAAGGTTTCAAGGTTTAACTGCATTCAAGTCATAGTAATGGTCTCTTGAAGATTACTGAAATATGCAGGTGTGTAGTGTACACTGTCCTTAAATCTCATACAAAAAGGCTCTACATTCCTTTAAGTGTACTGGTGTCTACAGCGGACCGTTTCCTTTTTACAAAGGTTAGAAAAAAGAGTAATATAAATGTAGAGGTTTTTAGATTGTACTGCATTTAAGTCACAGTTGATGTCTTTTGAAGATGTCTAGAATGTGGAGGTGTGTAGTGTACACTGTCCCTAACTTACATAAAAAAGCTTTGATAATCCTTAAAGTGTACAAATGTCTACATTCGACTATCTCTTCCTTACAAAGCTTAGCCGATGACGATATTTGAATTTTAAAGGTTTCGAGATTGTACTGTATTTAAGTCAAATTTAATGTATTCTGAAGATGACTTTTATTTTGTAATTGTGTAGTGTACATTGTCCCTAACTTACGTACAAAAAAACCGTCACAAACCTCTAAGTGTACTAATGTGTACATTCGACTTTTCCTTCTCACAAAGCTTAGCCAACGACGATATTTGAAATGTAAAGGTTTGAAGATTGTCCTGCATTTAAGTCATAGTTACTGTCTTTTTGAAGCTGTCTGGATTGTGCAGGTAAGTAGTGTACAATGTCTCTAACTCACTTACAAAAAGCCTTTACAATCCTTTAAGTGTACTAGTACCTATATCCGACTTTATCTACTTTACAGAGGTAAGAAATCAAGTATTTTTCAAAAAGAAAAACTTCAACATTGTACTGCATTTACGAGGTCCGTTTCATAAATAAGTTTCCCACCTCCATAAATCAACAACCAAAAGACATAAGATGATGAAATTTGGCACAGATTGCCTTTAACATCTAACCTATTCAACGTAACATCCACCATTGTTGGCGCCTTTCTCTATCCGTTGTAACCTGTCTTTAAATGCAGTGACGTAGGAACATTTGTCCAGGTTCTTTATTGCTACTTTCGTAGCCTGAATAATGTCCTCTTCTGTTTCAAATCGCTGGCCGCGAAGATGTTCTTTCATTTTAGGGAATAGGTGAAAATCACAAGGGGCAAAGTCAGGTGAATAGCGAGGGTGCTCCAGCAGTTCCCACTTGTAGCCAGCCAAAACGTCTGTCACTGCCTGGGCCGTATGGGCTGGCGCATTGTCGTGATGAAACAAGATGCCTGACTCCAACAGCCCGGGTCGATTCTTTCGAATGGCAGGTCTGAGTTTGTCTTGCAGCACCTTCTTGTAGTACTGTGCATTGATTGTGGTGCAGATAGGTACAGGCCAGCGCAGAATCACACCATTCATGTCAAAAAAGATCATGTGCATAACCTTGAGAGCCCCTTGTTTGCGTCGAACTTTCTCTAGACGAGGCTCATCAAAGTCTCTCCATTCGGCTGACTGCCGCTTTGTTTCAGGATCCCAGGAATACGCCCAAGTCTCACCACCGGTAATTATCCGACCCAAAAAGCCATTTTGCTCAGTTTGAAATCTCCGGAAAAAGTTTCATGGAAAATTGACCCTTGACTCCTTCTGCTCATCTGTCAGCAAATGTGGAACCCATTTTGAAAACTTCTTCTCCTTATTCAGTTTGTTGGTTAGAACTCTAAACACGGAAGTTCTAGACATCGATGTTTCCGTAGAAATCTCCTCACAAGTTTTTCGTCTGTCATCACTCAATGAAACGAGAACTTTAGAAATGTTTGCAGCCCCGCATGCTGTCACAGGTCGGTTAGGACGAGGTTCATCTTCCATGTCATCTCGTCCCTCTGAAACAGCTT
>BMAT01007859.1:15073-20073 GCA_019649035.1 Elysia marginata | reverse complement strand
CATATATATATATATATATATACACATACAATCCCGCACCAATAGTAAGATGTCTACGGTAGAATTAGGCCAGAGCGATGGTATTAGGTTTTCCAGACGCAAAAAAAAAGCACCATGCACAATACGGATATTATAAAACGGTTGCATCGAAAATGCATTGTAAAAATTTTAAAAAATTTTTTAAAAGATTGGAAAAGACCAATCTCCTCCGCCGTACACCTTGCAGATTGCGCAGTTCACTGTGGCAAAAGGAGAACAAAGCATTACGCATCTATAATAAAATCAATGCTATAGCCCTCGTGATAGAAAAATTTCACATCAACAGTGAGAATCCTTTGGTAAATATAGGTCAGAACCATTAAGTATTTATATTAACTGTGATAGTTATTTGTTCAAGACTAGTTCCGGATCGGAACCAATTAAAACCTAAATCTACGAACTTTTGCGTCAAATCATGTTTATGTAAAAAACTCAATCAGATGAAATTTTGACTTGCTCTTGCGCCTGTCCCGTGTAATAATTTGATTGCGCCAGTTGTAAAAGCGTTTGATCTCTGTAAGATCATTCTAACATAATAAAATGTTGCCATGGCAAGTATAATCCTTAATGTTGCTCAAATTTTGTATATGATAAGAAAAAAAATGTTTATATATACTTGCTCCTTTCTTTTACAATGCAGATGCTATACATGTATTATACATATCGTGGCTTTAAGACAATTTCTTTTAAAACGATTAAAAAGGACAGCGTTGTTGTTACTATTATATTATTATTATTATTATAATAATTATTATTATTGTTATTATTATTATTTTTTATTACTTCTATTGTTATTATTGTCATCATTATTATTATTATTTCTACTATTATTGTTACTGTCATTACTATTATCCTTATAAGCAGCAGCAGTAGTAGTAGTAGTAGTAGTACTAGTAGTAGTAGTAGTAGCAGCAGCAGTAGTAGTAGAATTAGTAATAGTAGTAACACCAATTCTGTCGTTGAAGGACATCTGGACTTGCCTCACCCGAGTGGAAAGATCAAATCCTGGGAGAAATTCGACGCGGAATTTTTCAATCTGAACAACAAACAAGCCGAACTGACTGACCCTCAGACCCGGCTGATGCTGGAGGTCTGTTATGAGGCCCTGGTAGATGCAGGTAGGTTGGTTGGTTGTTGTCGTTGTTATTGTTGCTGTTGCTGTTGTTGTCGTTGTTGTTGTTTTGTTGTTGTTGTTGCTGTTGTTGTTTTTTTGTTGTTTTGTTGTTGTTGTTGCTGTTGTTGTTGCTGTTGGTGTTTCTGTCAGTGTTGTGGTGGATGACGTGTTTGTTGATGGTTTTAGTAGTTGCTGTTTTAGAGTTGGTGGTGAGCTTATTGGTGGTCGACAGATGCACAGAAAGTTTTGGGTTTTGGGTTTCAATAAAAATTTAAGAATGATGAAAAACAGTGTTTCACTATAAAGCCGAAAGTGTAAGTTATAATTTACAAACGGACAAACAAAATCCTCGGCGTGTAAATAGCTGCATTACAGTTTCACCAGTTTCCCGTCTTAATCTGTTGATTTGTTATTACTGTGGATCATAAATTTTCCTAATGTTGAAAATTTAGTCTGCACCACACCCAAGGGCTTAGATAGCTCAGTTGGTAGAGGCTTCGCTCCGTGGCCCAGAGGTCGTGGGATGGAGCCTCAGTCGAGCACAGTCCGGGCCCCTACTAGTTGGGTCGGTGTCAGTATAATGTGACCGGCTGAGGCTAAGTCATGGTATCCCCGCTAGTCTCTGGGTGGCAGCCCGTACATTTGTCATTGGGATTCAAGCCATGAGAGCACCTTTGAAAGGGAATTGGGCTTGTAAAATATCCTTCAATCAATCAATCAATCAATCAATCAATCAAGCACCACACCCGTTGATTTTAAGTTTGAGCGTTTCTGTTATACTTTCTTATTCTATTTATTTAAAATGTAACCTTGACGCAATATTATGGTGTACCTTAACAGATATTTAACATTACGTCATTATCAAAGTGCTGCCCCTTTTAAAGCTATGTTTGGAGATGCTTTGTACACAATCCCAAAGGACAGACAGATTTACGACCTTTTGTGACTGCCTTATTAATTGGATATAAGGCTTTTATGCTTTTGGTTATGTTGAGAATAATATGAGATGTGATATCTATTGTTAGTTTTTTAGGGAAGCCTTTGTCCATTCTTCCCTTATCTTCTTTACACTCTCAGCACTTTTCGTCTTCACAGCCTAAAAATTACTTAAGTAAATCGTTCTTCTGCTTAGGGAAAGTCTATAGAGAAGCCTAATTATCGCTCACGGAACACTTTAACCATACAATTCTAGCAACATAACATTTATCCTTCTCATATCTCGTAGAAAGTCAGCCCATACTTCCTTGGCTTCCATCACTAGTCTAATTAATATCCAAGCTCTTAGAATCATGACCAATTACCATTAGCCCTTGGTCTGTCTAGGAGAGAGTCTGCCAAACATTCACGGCTCTCAACACTAACGTTACCTTAAGATTTTAACCTGTGAAATCCATGAAAAATCGGAAGTTGGAAGAGCACGCTTCGTCCGTAAATTTATCTTTGAAGTATAAACTAGATAAGATTCCTCTCTAGAATATGGGCTAAAGGTGTAAATTATGAAGTAGATTTAGAATTTGATTAATTCTGCAAGATATCTTGATTAAGAGTCTAGATTATGCTTAGATCTAGCCTGGACTTGGCGCGTCATTTTTATCTTTCGTATTAGGCTCTGTGTGTCGTACTCTTCTTTCGTTTTAGCTTTAGGGTTTAAGCTCTGCGTGTCAAGTTTTCTTCCAGTATTTGGAGGTATGAGCCTCCTTGTCTCCATTTTTCATCTACCATTAACCCTTGTCCTCCCGCCTAGGCGAGAGCTTGTCGAGTCTGAAGGGGACAAGAACTGGCGTGTACGTGGCTATATCATCATCAGAGGCGGAACACGCTTGGATATCAAAGCAAGACGCCTACATCGTGATGGGCTGCCCTCACACGTTTTGCCCTAACAGGGTCTCCTTCTTCTTCGATATAAATGGTGAGTGGATAAGATTGAGATGTAGTCTAGAGAGGGGGAGGGAGAGAGAGAGAGAGTTTAAGAGATCAAAATGAAAATGTGTAAATCATAACACTTGGAGTATGCTTACAAAACAAATAAGGTGCACGTATGTTTGTAATATTCAACTAATACGTGAGCAAGAGAGAGGGAGACAAAGAGAGAGAGAGAGAGAGAGAGAGAGATAGAGAGAGAGAGAGAGAGAGAGAGAGAGAGAGAGAGAGAAAACTGTTCGTGCCGCATCTTTGTGTGTAATGTTGTTTTAAGTAACCTTTTTCTCGCCTCCTAATCAGCAGTTGATACGCTTAGCGATCCCATGTTAGGTCGAAATCGGGTAAACTAAATATCTGGTTAAACCGAAATCGGTTGGTGCTCAGATAATTGTTTCGCTCATATAAACGCTTCAGAACACGGCAGTATTGATGCTGATGAATCTGATGATGATGATGATGATGATGATGATGATGATGATAAATGAAAACGATGAGAAGGAGGAGGAGGTTAAGGATGACACAATAGTGAGGGTGATGATTGTGATGATGATGATGATGATGATGATGATGATGATGATGATGATGATGATGATGATGATGATGATGATTATGATGATGATAGTCGCAAAGGTGGTGATGAAGATAATGATAATGATAAGTATCTCTTACTAACTCTCTTATCAAGGACCAAGCGTTGCCTACGACACAGCCTGTTCCTCCAGTCTGGTTGCTATGGAAGCAGCCTTCATGCACATGCGCACTGGCGTCGTAGATTCAGCCTTTGTAGCAGGCACCAACACCACGTTCCGTGCCTACACGTCAAAGATCTACCAAAACATGGGCATGATGTCTAACGAGGCTTGCAAAGCTTTTGATAACACGGGTATATTGCTGTCATGCGTTCTATTTTCTAAAAATTTGCAATAACTTTATGTGCTTGATTTTGTGATTTTAATTATAATTTCTCTTTTGAAATGCACATTGAGAATCTTCTCGAGATGAACATTGGCAAATTAAATGTCATAATTATTCTTATTATTGTTCTTGTTATTTTTATTGTTGTTGTTAATATAATTATTATTATGATAATAATAATAATAACAATAATTATTATTATCATTAATATTATTATTATTATTATTATTGTTATTGCTATTATTATAGTTAATATTTTAGTAGTAGTAGTAACAGTAGTCGTATTTTTATTATTATCATTATTATTTTTCTTTGTTATTACATGTATTATTAATAATATTCTTAAATGCATTAATAATATTTATTAAAATTATTCAAGATTCGGCAATAGTTCGTTCTTTATCAACGCCTATAATGTGTAAAATTTGTTACCTAATTTTTTTTAGATAAATAACAGCAAAAGCGAGTGCAAAACAAATTTTAAAAGCTGACTTGTTTTCAAACCATCTTTCAGCATTGATAATAATAAACATGATGAAACCATTCAATACCAGCGCTGGTCAAACTGATCCTAAAAGGTCCGAGGAAACCCCCTTATTTTGATGAACGGATGTTACTAACTCCGTATTTTAAATATCAGTTCTTTTCGTGACTTGTAACTATCTCCAAGGTGTCCATTTAGATTTCATTTTGTATTTTGTTTTGTTTTGGTTTGTTTTATTTTTCAGGCGATGGCTTTGTTCGCGCTGAGGTTGTTTCAGCAATTCTGTTGAAAAAATCTGATGATGCTAAACGGATTTATTGCTCGGTTGTGAACACCAAAACAAACAACGACGGATTCACACCTCAAGGTGAGTTTTATGGTTTTTCATGTTTCTTTCGACAAGCTCTGTCACTATCTTTTGATGAAATTTCACCACTATTTAATAGTAATGATAATGATAATAATATAATATTATTAATAATGAAAGTATTAATAATAATAATGATAATAATAATAATAATAATAATA
>BMAT01007857.1:269484-282592 GCA_019649035.1 Elysia marginata | reverse complement strand
AGTCGTTTGCCATTTGCAAAATTTTCTGCTTATTAAAAGCCTAATTCCTATTTTTTTTTAATCATATTCATGAATTTTTTTTCTTCACAAGGCCTTTACAAACCTCCATATGTCATAATATACAACTAGAATTAATTTCAGGCAGTTTGAATATATCAAAACGTGATAAAAAGCAAGGGATGGAATGGTTTTACGAAAATCCAAGGGGAGATCACTTCAGGTCCACTTATATTGAAATCAGGAGGTCTGTAGCTTAAGCAAATGTCATTTTTGTAATCCTGAAGTCATCCCCTTTCCAATGATGTATAATAAGACATGATTCACCCTGTTGGAAATTTTGGGAATTTTGGGATATGTGATTGACCATTTTTGTGGAACCTGCCGTTAGTAGGCCCTAACAGAGGCTAACTAACTCTGGCACCGATTATCTTTTCAAGCTTGTTTAATATTTTCATAAATGGCATGTATGTATACATAGATCTATTTTAGAAATTATGCAGACATTAAGGACAAAATAGTCAGCTTAAATATTAATTTAATGACATCATGAATTACAGGATTTCATGCAAAATTGTGTAAAACTCATGATCAACAACAATTGACATTTTTTTTTTCAGGACGAAATTGTCTGCGATCTACAAAAAATAGCCTCAAACTGGTACAAATTGCATATGAAGTGTAAATTCTGAACATTCTCTTAAAGATTGTCCTAGTGCTATTCATGCTTGTTCAATGGATGAAAGAGGGCAGCAAGAGAAGCAGCTGACTGGTTTGAACTCAAGCGCTTCCGTAAGTGACTTGAGTGAGGCATTATCAGACATGAGCCTCTCCACTTCACCAGGTAGCGGGGATATGATTGCTGCCCAGGACCTCAGTAACCTGTCGCTGAACGCCACTTGTGAAAGGGAACAGAAGAGCATGGCCACGGGGGAGGAGGTCACTACCCCAACGGCAGCACCCAGGAAAAGGCTGGTCGTGAGACAGATGTCTTCCAACCCCTACCTGGCCAGTGCCGAAATGTCGCCGTCTGATGACCACCCTCTGATAGCAGGCTCCCATTCTTATGCGGCAGGGGAGGGTCGACTCTATCACAGCATTGAGGCTTATAGTCGGGACCCTGCTGACTTGTACAACAGGTCCAATTCTTACCCTCTCACTTCAGATTGTGTTGAGGAGACAGACGAAGAGGATGTAGAAGATGAGGAAGACGAAGATGAAGAGGATGAAAGTCAGGTCGGAGAAAATAGGCAAACTGTTTTTCAATACGAAGGAATTAATAATAGTGGCATGAGAAGCAGAGACGCTTGTCAAGAAAGCAAAGGTTTGGCTTCCCCTTGTCCTGCTGACCCCCAGTATTGTGCCCCTAACAGTGGAAGCAACCAATTGAATGTAGCGCAAATTTCTCAGTCTCACAACCGATTCGCAAAACCTTTAACACCAAGAGTAAGCCCAACTCGCCCTTCAAGTTCCAGTGGCTTGGTAGAGTATGAAAATGACAATACGCTACCAAATGGACACAATCGTAAACAAGAGGAGGGTTGCATCCGTAGTCAGTCTTACCAAAGTTCTAGTGGCAACAGTCAGCCTCAAACTTTTTGTCAACAGAATTATTACGGACATACACATCATCGCTATCACCACTCAAATCATCATCCGAGTCATCAAAGTGCACTTAACCAGCAAATCCATCATCATCATCATCATCAAAACCACACTAAAAATCAAGAACTAGCGTGCAACTCTGTGAAAAATAATAAAAATGGTCAGAAAAACTCTTTTCAAAACGTGTCCTCTGTTCATGACGCTAGTGCCGTGACTAACTCTCATTCAGACACCAAACAGCACCAATCCCGAACAATGGAAGTGAATGCCTGGGGTCATTTTTACAGACAGCAGGAGAATCATTACAAGTACCGTCGTAGCCACTACTCAAGTGATAGTGAGGACGAGATGGCGCCAAATTCTTCTAGCAAGACGCAATATTCCAAACAGGCTCGGCCTCACTTTTACCAGCATTTCAGAAATGCCACTCAGTGTAGAAGGAGCCAGCAGTCCCCACCTCACCAACGGGAGAATGCAGACAACAAGCCTGCACAGATTGGTCAGATGGCTGGCGACAAGGCAGGGCGATTGCACTCGGGCATAAAACCTATTGAGTTCAGAAACAGGTTCCAGGTGACTTGAAAAATTTATGCTCTCTGACAAAATGCATTACATTATAGATACTAAATAAATGTTGGTGGTTGTTTGTTCTATACTTTAAATAAAATCTTAACAAGCTGGTGAAAATATCCAAAAGGTTAAAAAAGGTGCGTCAACTCTTAAAACTACTTAAGATACTCTTTATGAAAAAGAGGGTAAGGTTTTGGATTAGAAAAATGATAATACTGTGTTCAGATTTTGCAAGTCCATAAAATAGAAAAAGAAAAACACCCAACTATTTTACAACTTAACATGTAACGTAAATTAATGTATAATTAAAATCATGATATAATTTATATTTGGGGGTCTGTAGATTTTTGTGGTTGTTAATCTAGAGAGGCATTTTATGTTTTGTTCATGTAAACTAGCAGAACTGCTTTTATTTTTAAAATCTATTGCAGGGTATTACTAAGTTATGAGTATAATCAGAGTATTAAATTACAACCATATTTGTTTTTGTAGATCATCTATGTCTAGATTTTAATTGCAGTGGCAGTTTAGAACGAGCTCTTTTCTTGTAAAGTAGAGTGTACTTTTTAGATAGAGACATGCACCGATTTAAAAGAATAGAAGGTCAGTAATTTTTTGAAACATGTGATTTTAAAATTCTTGATAGAATTGTGGTTTCTGTTTATTCATAAATTTTTCATTAATTTTGTTGTTTTTTCCAGACTATGCAGAGGTGGTTTTCTGAATGCAATGATTCGCAAAAAAATCTTGTTTTGAAAGGCCTTTTGGTAAGTACTTATAGGAAAATGCTATGAGGGGGGCAATATATGAACCTTGACGCATTTTTTATATCAATTTTTTAAAATGTTCAATAGTAGGGTTATTTGGTAATTTGTGTTGCACACAGCTGCATGCACTTGCAGAGTTAGGCATTGGCAACAACAACAAAAACTAGAATAATGTCCAGGAAGTTGACAAGACTGACATAAAACCAGACAACAAAAAAGGCAATAGACAATGTAAAAAATAATTTTTTGAACTCCCCTGCCATTTAGTGTTTTGTTATGGGGAAAGCACATGAGTTTACATTTTTGGTTTTTAAAAAGTTTTTTAACTCTCATTATGTTATTTACTTAAATTCTTTTTTAAACTTTATTTGTTTTTCATTTCTTACTTTTTTTTTCTGTATCTTTCGGTCCTTAAATGAAACGAAAATTTATGTATCCCATAATGGTAAAAATGATGCCGCTATCCGTTGCTAAGCATTGAGTTACACACTGTTTTTTCAACTTGCCGTCCCCAGAGCATCTGTGAACTGCCTCAGTTGCACCTCTTGTCTGTGCTCATGTCGAAAGAACTCCACCACGGCTGCCCCTCAAACTGTGAGGACCTCATCACCTGGTTGCCTGCTGACTTGGCTACAAAGGTCATGTCCTATCTGGATCCAGGTTTGTCCTTTTTTTTTGTTATACATCAAGCTTTAATGTTGTACTGTAAAAGGCAAGTATGCATTTGACAAAATATGTTATAACTCATTTTCAAAAGGCTGAGAAAAATTTGCAAGAACTGTGGATTGTTTCTCTTTTTTGTCTTTGTATTGCTAGCTCTGCCACATCAACAATAATACCATGTCTAATAGAACGATATCATCATCATATTTTCAATTGAAAAAAAAAGTTGTTATAACTTTAATTCTCAAAAAATTTTAAAAAGTGGATGCAACGATATTATCATTTTTTTTTCTTTTCTCTTCTGTCTTTGTCTTGGAACAATGAAAGAACCTTTTAGTTTTCATAACTTTGAAAAGCCAATTGGATATCAATTGAAATGGGTTGTTTTTTTTTTTCAAACTAAAGTTAAGTTAGAAAGGAGACTCATTTGATGACATGAAAAAGGCAGTGAAGAAAAAAAAAGTGATTTTCCTTTTTTTATTAATTTTTTTTTTAATTTTTCAGTGAGCTTGTGTCATGCAAGCCAGGTGTGCAAAGTATGGCACCAGCTTGCAGATGACCAGACACTGTGGCGACGATTTTGCTGCCAGACAAAGTGGCGACTCTCTCGAGCGGCGGAGCACAAACAGGTCATCAGTCACATGTGTCAGGAAGGAAGCATACAGGTGAGGTGTTCTATGGTGTCACCATTCTAAATTTTCAAAATTTTATGTTTGGTGTGAATTCTGAATTATCTTCCAGTCTTTTTGTCTGAATGAATAATGAATGCCTTAAATGATAATTATTTTCAGTCTGGTCAGTTATATGCAAATTTTAAAGACAGTGTTAAGAAAATGAGGTGTAAGATCAGAAATCATATGTGTTGTTGTAAAAGAGTTCTTGAGCACATTTGTACTGACTTGTTTAAGACAAGTTTTGAAATTCAATGCACCAAAACACTACATTAGTTTTGTAGATTTTACCATACCCCTTAGATTCCATGACGTTAAGAGAATGAAATACATTTTAGATGGGAGTAGGGCAAATGAGAACTATTCTAGATCTTGGTCTCCGTTTTAGTTTTACTATGACGTCCCAACATGGGCTATCAAAGCGAATAAAAAGAACTTTGTTCAACTTCATGGTAGAATAAACATTAGAGATCTTGAACTATCTGTGAAAAACAGATACGAACATCTAAGACAGACACTAGCATCTAAAATAAATCCTAGCATTTAAGACTAGGTCCGCTTCATCATCCTTCAACCCCTCCTTGGCTATAAAAACTATAGTATTTTGTATTAAAGTATCACACCCATCTCGCTAAGTGATTAAAATTAGTTCATTTCTTACTTATTTTAGGCAAATTACTAACCTGCGTGTACACTTTGTCACCTTGAATAAACCTTCAAAAAGTTATGGTTATCGATTAAGTTCAACTAAAAATAATTTGTTAGCATTACTGATTTATGATATAATTATTTACAACATTATTGTGACAACATTGAGTGTGTGTTCATCTGGCCTTATCATGTGTTTTTGACAAAGGTAAATTTTGTTTTCTTTCAGTGGAAAAATGTTTTTGCTGAGCGATTCAGGCTACGCAACAACTGGCTCAAAGGAAGGTGCACAGTGCGGACTTTTGAAGGCCATTTACAAGGTAAGCATTTCATATAGTGTGAGGTTACCAACCATCTTGTTAAGAAATTACTCTTCATGGGATTCGCCTGTGTCATAAATACAAGGTACATTTATTGCCTTACATGTTGTGATGTTGCGAATTTAATATTGCCTAACAGACTTCAATCACCATGTGTTTCTATTTGTTTATTTCAATTGCAGCATTCAATACATTACATCAGGCCTACTCATCATTTCTAATCGATGTCTGTCTTTCAAGTATTTCTGTTAAAAAAAGAAGTATATAACCTTTGGGTTTAATTTCAATTTTGTTTTGCCCTTTCGTCTATTCAAGGATACAAGTTTTCTGATTTTTTTAGCATTTTTCTTGAGCTAAAAAAGCAGGAACATTTTTTTAAATTCTGACTTAAATGTTGTAAAAAAAAAAAACCCTCAAAAATTAAGATTCTTAGAAAATCAAACGCTTTTTTTGAGTGGTATAGCTGTGTAGGACCTAGTACATAGTTGTGTCTTATCTTTAAAGATGATCCATCAAAAATTTTTTATAGACACCTATTGGTTATCAGTGCCAAGCATAGCCCTTTATGGAGGTAAATTTTCCTGCTTTTTGAGCAAAGGCACTTGCATCCCTGTCTATTAAAAATAACATTTTTTTTTTAAAGCCAAGGTTAACCATTTGTCTTTTCTCTGAGAAAATAGAGATGAATGTTTGTATGAATTTGGCCAGATGACATTATCCCCTAAACTTTTATCAGGGATGTAAACTCCTGCCTCTATAAGCCTTTTAGAGTGTTGCCCTTGCCTATTGTTACTCTGCAGTTATATTGATTCCAAAGCACTAAAAGTCTCACGTCACGTTCAGCTTTTTTTTCATTGTCCATTTACAAACCTGTTTTATAGATCATACTTACTGCATTAACTTAAAGGTTCTTCACCTTTTTTTAGCTTTATAATATTCTGTGAAAATGTTGGAGGGTTTTTTTTTTAGAATATTTAGGAATTTCACCACACAAATTAAACCAAAAAAAAAATGTGTTTGCTGTGTTTTAGTATATTGTGGGTTGACATAGATTCTAAGCTTCAGGATCTTGCATCATGGTGCTTTGAAGTAAAAAAATTGATCTTCTATATAAACAGGTATCACAATGTAATTTGAAGTAAAAAATTTATTTTCTATAAACAGGTATCTCATGTGTTCAATTTGACGATTCACGCATCGTCAGCGGTTCCTCAGATAAAACAATAAAGGTAAGTAGGCCAATGTGACAATTTTAGTTTTATTTTCTTGCAAGGTCCTCGATAAATCATTAGTTATTAATTTTTCCAAAGCTGACCACCAAAAAAAGAAAGAAAAAGAAACATGTGACATTTATTTAACAGTTGGACTTTGAATGGTGTGTGTTCTCCAGGATTAACATTCTCTATTATTTTTTTTTCTAGGCAGAGAGATGTGATAAATTGTGATAATTTAGTGCAATTTTTAATTTTCAATATTTTGTAGCTCAGAAAAAAGTTTTGTTCAAAATGTCAATGTGAGTTATAATGTGAAATTCACAACATCCAAATTCATAGTTGTTGCAAGGCATATATCAATGGGACAAATTTTTTTCAAAGGATGAAACAAACAGAAAGAGAACAAATTAACTCTAGGGTGGGAAGCATTGTAGGTATTGTTCTTTTTTTTTTAAATTGTGTATGTAACTTTGTTCTGCTGTTGTAAATCTCACAACAGCGATATTAAGAGGTCTTCAAATTGCCTGGGAGGTTTTTTTGTGGGGTTTTTTTTTTTGGGTACGTTTTTTTTTAATAAAGTCTGTTGATAACTTTACTTCAATCTTCAAAGATACTTGTTTTAAATATCCTAACGTAAAAGGATGATTGCCGATGTTGCAGGTGTGGAACATGAGGACAAATGCTCCTTGGTCCGTCCAAACTTTAATGGGGCATCACGGAACAGTGCGATGTCTCCATCTTGAAGGAAACCGTCTTGTCAGTGGATCTTGTGACACCACTATCAAGGTGATTTTCATGTGATTTTAAAATATTTTTTTTAGAAAAGAAGAAGTCGTTAGAGGAGTTGCCTTCACGGGGCACAAAACAGCGGTGTAGCAACAAAACGTAAGTTAAATCTAGATTTTACACATATTCAAACTCCATTATCAAAAGAAATGTTGAGCACTTTCTTCTATTGTAAAAACACTAGATTCTTATGTAAGTAAATAAAATCTTATACAGTTTAGGATTTCATATTTCAAATTGTGTAACTGGGCTTCACTGTCTTTTTAAAGACTGCTTTCCCATGATGATGATATTAAATGTTTCGTCACCTTTTCTGTTTTCCTCCTCCTGCAGGTCTGGGACTTGTCTGCTCAGGAAAGCTGGTCATCAATAGCATGTAAAGTGACCATGACAGGCCATACAGATACAGTCAGGTGTCTACAGGTGAGCACTTGATGATGATGATGATTTCTAGAGTCTGAAAATCCTGTCACTGCATTCACTTATAAATACACATATAAAGTGGAACCCCTCAATTAAGACCCCCCCCCCCTCTTATAAGACAGACCTGTTTTCAGCTACATTTTACAAGCTCTGGGGTTCCACTGTCTACAAAATTTGTCATTTGGGCGCACTGAATTGTAATTGTAAATGGGATCGATCATGTTCTTGTTTGTGTACTCATTCAGTTTCTCAGGCTTAGAAAATTTAAACGGAAACAAAGCGATAAATAAAATGAAAAATGGCATCCCTGTAAAGTAAATATTCAAGTTGACCTAATAATATGCATCTTTCTCCTCAGGCTGACGATGATAAGGTGATCAGTGGATCTTATGACAAATTATTGAAAATTTGGGATCTGAAATCCGGAGAGTTGAGAAGGACCTTGAAGTAAGTATGGTTCACGTTAACTATTTTAGAGGGAAGAAAAAACGTTTTAGAACTTATGTTATGTCAACAGTAATCATTTATTATGCTCTTACTGAGACACTTTCTTTGACATTGTGAAGCTGCTCTGAAGCTTTTAACTTTTTACACTTTTCAATCCATAACTAAATACTTACCTTAAACCTTCCTATCAATTTGTAGTCTCTTTTTTCAAAGTTTTGTGGCTTCTTCGTTTTAATCTAAAGAGAAGCAAGTTTTCCAACTTTTACAGGATTTCCGATTTTTTTTGTGTGTTAAATTGTTCTTTCTGAATAGCTCAAAAGAGGGTACGGTACCAAGATAGTTTTAAAATGTTTTACTCACTGCATTACATGCTAAGTTTTACTCACTGTATTACACGCTTGTTCTGCTATGGCTTTTTATTTCAGATACATATAGATTACTCAATCATGGAAAACGAATCATTTAAGGCTTGCAGTAACTAATTATTTAAAGTTGCAAGTACATTACTTTAAATGGAGTTAGCCGTTTGATAATTTTGATGGCAGGCACATCAAACCTCTGATTATGATAATAATATAGGAAAAAACATCAGAGGTTTGATGTGCCTGCCATCAATATATAGTATTTACCTAAGCACACTTCACAAAACACATAACGAAATCAGCTAATGTATGTAACTTTGAAAAAAAAGGATGTATGCAATCGACTTTTTCTTTTTTTGTTATTCATGTATCGTCTGTGTTTACTTTTTCATTCCTAGGGGTCACCAGGCTTCAGTGCTGTGTGTACATTTCAGTGAAACTAAGATTGTGTCTGGTTCTGCAGATAAAACCATCAAGGTACGGTGTATGATAAGTCGTATTGCGTTTAAAACTCTTTTGCTTTCTGGTTCAGTCTTGTCAGACAAGATTTGGGGGTAAAATTTTGTGATTTTGCATTCACAACACCCGAGCTGAAAAAAGACAACAGTGCAATAATCATTGTTATCATGTTCAATAGAATTACACCCTCGAAGATTACTCTTTTCATAGTGCTTTTGAACAAAGGTCAAGGTTTTAATTTTTGAAAAAAAAACCATTGAAATAATATTTATTGCCAATGTCAGATTTTCATGTCTGCATATTCAATTTGAAATTATCAAAGATAATAATGTTGTGAAATGATTGTAGCTTGGTGAAATCAACCAGATGCCCTTTTTCATTATGTTGTTTTTTGTCTAAATTGTGAAAGTAAATGTTTTATTACTTTTAAATCCTAACCCTCTTAGCGCGATTAGCCCCGATCAAGGCTTTCCCCAATGATCGCGATGAGCCACGATCGGGGCTTTGTGACTCTGGCATTTTCTCTTTTATTTTGGCCTATGAAAATACTACTCAGGCAACTTTTTAATATGTTTCTTGTGGCAAGAACCTGGCCAGTTTCAGTTTTGGTGTTACAATGGCGTCACTCAGCGTGAGTTCAAGTGTTTTGTTTATCTCTAAAAATGTCAATTTTAACCCAGCAAATGGACAGGGTAACTTTTTTTAGTACCGCGCTAAGAGGGTTAATTTTACAATAAAAATTGCAGACACCTTAAGTTGGACATTTTTTATGAACACACACAATGGTCAGCTCTGAATATAGTGGCAGACTGGTTATCATGTTGGACTAGTGATATGGCAGTCTCAGATTTGATTCCTTACCATGCTATGTCGCAATTGCCTTAGGAAAGCAAATTACCCTAACTTTCCCCAGTCCACCCACCTGTAAAATGGGTACCCAGCTACAGGCAATTCTTGAATTCGTATATTCGCCTGGAACGCCCTGCATACAGTTTAAAAGTGCCTTTCAAATGTACTGGTCTGCTAGGGCATTAGTGGTGTCGATCTTGTGGTGACACAGTTATGCTGAGTAACAAAGCCAAATTTCCCGAAAGGGAATAACACAGTGTAAGTAAAAATTTTATACAAAAACTAATCATGTATGTTATTGGTTTTTTTTTAACAGTTGTGGAACTACGAGGGCTCTTGCATGATGACCCTGTGCGGGCACCAGGATGCCGTCACCTGTCTCATGTTTGATTCGACTCGGGTTGTCTCTGGCTCGCTGGACCACAACCTCAAGTTCTGGGACATCCACTCAGGACAGTGCTTGAACACCATAGACTGGAAGAAAGCAGAGGGGCACACAGACGTGGTGCGATGCTTGCAGGCTGACAGCTGGCGTGTGGTTAGCGCAGCGGATGATAAAACCATCAAGGTAATAACAACTTCACTTCTAAAATCAAAGTGCCTTTCCAATGCAGCTAGCTTTGTACATAGACTTTGTCTAGTGTCTTTTTGCTCAGATTTAAAAAGCAAAAACCCAGTTTTTTTTAAATATGCTCTAATGTTGAAGATACAGTACTCTGTTTTATTGTTACTGAATCCCAGATTATGGAAGCTTTTTGGCCCTGTTGTCTCGACTCTGTCATTTCAGTTAATAAAGACAAAGTCACATTCTGTCATGTGAAAGAGCACCTTCACCCTCTTTCAACCCTAACTCAAATAGTATGTAGAGTTTAGTTCATTAGACTCAAAAAAATTTGCAGTTTACAATTTTACATAATAGGCTGCCCATAAAGCTGACTCCAACCATGAACAATCATTTGAGAAAAAAAGACAGCAACAGATAATACAAAGAAACGTACCCTTTCTTTGCTGAAAAGAGTTTGTATGGCAAGAGTCAAATGTTAAAAACAAACAACTTCATTTGTTTTTATCCCACCAATCTTCAACATTGCATAAAACGCCTCCTCAGATAATCTCAAATATTCACTCATAATTCTAAGCATGTCTCAACTAACACCTTGATAACAAGCATCAAGACTCTTTTTAGTCCACTAAAAAAAAAGTTCCAGTGAAAAGATCTGACTCTCAATTTTTTTTTATCTTCTAATAAGAAATTTTAAAAAAATAACACATAATGTATGTTGATATTATCATAAAATTTTGGACATAAAACTGTTCTACTGTCGCTGTGTCACATTGAACATTTTTTGCTCTTTTCAGTCATTAATTTAACAGGAACCGTTTGGATAAGTTTCAGAGGTAAACAGAGTTTTTTGTTTTGTTTTGTTTTTTTATAGATATTACGTTGTCTTGTTTACCAAAAAAATTAAATGATTTTATTCTAATTATCTTTCCTGGTATAGAAAGATTTTTTTTAATGATGGAATTTTGATGACCTTTTTTTTCCCTGAAACACAGGTCTGGAACTTGGAGACAGGGGAAAGACTTGTGACTCTCCGCAATCACACTGATGGAGTTACTTGCCTGCAGTTCAATGATTTCATTATTGTGTCGGGGTCTTACGACAAAAGTGTAAAGTTGTGGGATTTTAGTAGCTGTTGAAGAATAACTTTACTGGGACATTTATTATCCGGGGAATGACTCAATCTGTTTCAGAGACAATTTATGCTGATGATGTTGTTAAATGGTTGTTATTATTATATATGGAAGATTCTTATGACAAAACGGGTGAATTATATATGTATATATCTGTAATATTGAATATGATAAGAGCTCGGCATTTGGCATAATATAGTTTATAAAAGAAGCCATCCCAAAGTACCAGCATTCTCGAAAAGAGGTGTTTCAATGTGTCCTTAGTCCCAATTTTGAATGTAATACAATTTCTATGTTGAAACTTGTGGGTACAGAATTACAAAAGATGTAATCGCCAGTGAGAAAGTCAGATTTATAAGGAAGTCTAAGTGGTTTTGTACCTGTCGTCATTCATTCGTTGATGGGTAACATGCTCAGAATCAAATAGTAGTAAAGTAAATTTTACTACACGCCTTATAAAAGTGAGTCGTTATTATTTTGTGAACTATCTTCTAGGCTTCACAAGATTCTAGTTGTCTCTCTCTCTGTATTCAGGTTTGAAGAATACAACAGGACTTTTTAACAGTGACATTTTTTTTTTTAATATTTAGGTTGCAAATGTAATTACAAGAAATAATAATGATCTAAGAGGTTAAAGAAACCCATTGGGACATCAGTGCTATTTTGTCGAGCTACCATTTTGGTATATTTGGAACCAGTCATACCACCTGAAAAAGAGGCAAATAGTCTTTACTTTGATACAGTATTTTGAACAGTTAAAAACCCCAAAGCCCTAATCAAACCCATATAACCTATTTTAGATTATTCAGTTTTAATATGTACAGTGAAACTTTAATTGGCTTTAGTTCAAATTTAGAAAAATGGAGATAGACAAGATGGAGCTAAGGTCGCGTTATACAAACTCTCTGGGTTTCTGTGGATGTCAAGGACTTTTTCAACCTCTATGTATTTCCCATTTTATTGAGAAAACGGAAAAATTTTCAAAACGTTAAAATGGTTTATTTCATTCTCTGGGAACTTTTTAAAACTGAGTTGATTCTTTAAAAAAAAAAAGAAAAGAATAATGTTGTGTTGAATTGGTATCAGCCGACAGAGTTATATGTCGCATTGTTTTTAATTGCTCTTGAGTTTGTCATCTAAAATGTTTTGGTAAGAAGATTGTTCAAATCACAATGATCTGTTTATTGAACATTTTGTTTATTATTATGACTATTTCCATCATGTTTTTTTTTACATATGAGGCATTGAGTCACTGAGTGTTAAAGCTTATAACTTGAGATCTGCAAAGTTTGATTGTATCGGTTGTGAGATTTTACTGTTTCACAAAGTTCTTGCTGTTATATAGGGTTTTTTTTAAAGTTCTGTCAGGCTTTTTGCCAATTTGCCAAAATTCAGGTTGCTCTTTGAAATTATTGCTGTTATGTCTATGTATACCATAATTTTCTGTGTGTTCTAATGTTAACTCGCTGTCAAAAACTCCAATCCTGTATTTTATTCATAAAATATTAAAACAGGCTAACAATTGTAAAATAATACGCATTATGAACCATACATCCACATAACTATATATGTATATACAAATCATTTATGCAACTGAGCTTTAAAGTCTATATGAATGCCAGCGGTGTGCAT
>BMAT01007857.1:248807-268592 GCA_019649035.1 Elysia marginata | reverse complement strand
AGATACAACAGCTTGAGGCCACCTGCTGTCACCCCGGATCCTAAGTGGTCTAAGACAAGAATGAGTGAAAGGTCCTACAAAGTGAAGAGTTTATGTTAAAGGGGCAGGCATCTGAAATATTTTAACCCTAGAAGTATTGTAGGGTGATCTAATCAGCCATAAATTCGGGAAGTTCCTATTTTTAGGATTAACATCTAGGGAAATCATGGCGTAAAATATTGATCTGTAGCTCTTCTAGTGTTGAAGACATACCCACACAAAAATAGGGCTCTCCCCAAACAGCTGAGTTTCAAAATAGCCTCTTCTCGTGGCTGGGAATCTTTAGCCTTAAGGCTCATTTCTATTATCAGCCAAAATTTTCTTGAAAATTTTCATTAAAATTGCCACCGTGATCCTTTATTTCAGTCGTATACTTTCAAAACATGCCCTGGGACTCTCCTAGGTAGGGCTTTTGCTTTCAGTTTTTTTTATTGGGTGATTGTTACTTCCAGCCCTGGTGCTTCTTTTTTAACATTAGGTCGTGGGTAAGACTAAGAGATCAGAGGACTTGTTACCAAAGATTTTTTGTTATTCCCGTTGATCTACTTTAACTTGCTGTGGCCAACTCGACCATTTGTCCCTCATCCAGGGTGAATGAGTCAGAAGTCGGACATTCCTTTTGCTCTTTTAACAGAATCAGGTGGAGAGGTTGGGTTTGGGTTGCGAAGTAAGATCAGAAACTGGTTTAATCTTGCTCGCTTTGTTGTCATTGAACAATGACTGAAATGAACTTCAGTTTTTGCTGAAATTGAGCAATGCACGTTAGTTATTTCTGCAAAATTTTCCTATTTTGTCTCAAGTATTTCGGACTACCTGACTTATCTTCTTTCACTTGTTTCTGAGAATTTTTTTTTTTTTATTTTTTCTAACAAAAATGTTGGGTGCTTTATTTTTTAAGCATATTTTCGAAAAACCATGCCCAGTGGGGATAAAACATCTATTTCAGGGCCTGAAAAGTTTGAAAGAAATCGTAGCTGCAAAATTAATTTACATCTGGTATCCTTAAAAGTGTGGCAGTTATGTTTTGCTTGGGGAGGCGAAATTACTATTTATCAAGCATATCATTAAAAATAGGACCTGTTTTTATGAGACATGGCTCTAGCCACCAATTGTTTTTTTCCAATACAATAATTTGTGATAGGGCACAGAAGGAGGGGGTGGGAGGGGTAATTAAGCCTCACTGTTTGAGTATAGCTAAATTCCTCTTAATTTTAAGTTTTTGTCTGTTCCCTAGAGATTTGAGGTATGAGGTTTTCACCTCAATCCATTCAGAGTAGACTTTTCATACGTTCTGCAGGCTTATACGCCTATCTGAGAAGTCAAGTGTGTTTTGAACACTCATTTTGATCACAATACTCACTTTTATTACAGTGCCGGCATCATACTGTAAATTTTTTTTTTTTTGTGAAAATGTAACTGTTTTCTGCGTTTATTTATTGAATGCTCATTAAGTCTAGAAAGATTAATGACCCAACATAGACGCCCAAAGCCTTAAATCTCTGTCTGTTTGCATTTGAATCTACATGTGAACTCCCAAATAGTAACTAGCAGTGTCTCTGTCCACAACCAAAAGCTTAGCATTTCAGACTCTCTCTTTCTAGGTCTGCTGTTCAATTTTCTTTTCCAAAAAGTTCATAACTGGTGACGATTGGCTATATTAAATACTAAATGTTTGTATTCTATTGGATTCCACATTTGTCTAAAACCTATAGAATTTTGGTGGTGTTTTTGTAGCATTGATCTCAGGTCTTGTGCATCTTGTCTGCTTCCCCTTGATCTACCCCTCCTCGCTATTCATATTTGTAGAATGTATTACTGAGACCGTGCCAAAGATTGGCTGGCAGTTAAAAAGTAGGGTGTACAAACTAATCCAATGACAAATACTAGGTTCCGCTTCAGTTTGTGAAAAATCAAAACTGGTATCAAACTATTTTGATCAATAAAATTAAAAAGTCAAATTTTTAAAAATTTTGAGGACGAAAGCAGGTATCACTTTTCATCCGTTTGTTGAATACAGTCGGTTAGTTGACTTCCAGTTTCAAGGTCGTTGGATGCGAGGTTCTATAAATATCCTCGAGCCCTCTTATTTATAAATCATGTGTTTCACTTCTCTACTCCTCTAAGCAACTTGAAACATCGTTGTTACTATGTTAGTAATCTGTTTTATTGTTGTATCTACAGAAATGCTATACTCATTTCATCAAGTTTACAAACTTAAATCTCAACAGTCAGCTGACTTAATGTTGTGTTTGTCACTTCCGTCGTGCTAACTGAGGTAAAATGTTCCATGTTTTTTTTTATCATCGTGTCAACCAAAGTTCAGTCAAGTCCAGATAAATCAACCTTGATAGTTTGAACTATATTTTATGTAACCAATCTTATTTTTCTTTAATTACCAATCTTTTTTTTTTTTATTTTTTATCTTATTTTTCTTTTATAAAGTATAGGCCTACTGGTAAGTCAAACTGGGGATGATACGAAGTTCATGTTGAACTTAGTGCCCGTTAGGTTCGGACCATTGGGACTGGACTGTATATGGTACTTTTACTTTGGAATAACGTATCATTCATACTTATAACAAAAGTGCAGTAGAGTCTTGATAAAGTCAACGCCCTGGGATCATATAAATGTGTTGACTTTAAGCAGGAGTTGACTTTAGCCACTACAAAGATATAAAGAAATACAAAATAGGACTGCGAAACAGTCTTGAATTCAAGCAGGAGTCTCCCTTAAAGGTGTCAACTTTAAGTGGATTTTACTGTACATCTCATGTCTTGTAATGTCCTCGATGTTTCTCTATTGTTTTTTTTTAACCTAAGCTTTCAACAGCCATTGAACTTTCTCACTGAAAATGTGAAAATAGCATTTTTGGCTACCCAAGTCCTTACATCATGCTCAGTTTCTTTGATGTGCCTTCAAAGTTTAAAACTTGCTGCAAATTCCGTATCTTAATATTCTACTTTAAAAAAAACAACTGAAGACATTTTCTAACTTGACAGTTGATTGATTGCATCCAGGTTTTTCTTAAAGTTAGTTTAACTTCACCTCTCGTTGGCCTTTACTATATCATTATCATGCAATTTCCAGCTCACGTTATAGAAACCCTGATGGTTGTTCTTAATAAATAATGCTGTGTGGAAGCCCGGATCCATTGTTCTTAATAATGCTATGTGGAAGTCACAATCCATTGTTCTTAATAATTTTATGGAAGCCATGATCCATTGTTCTTATTAAAAATTCTAGTGTTCAGCTTACTCATTTAAGATTAAAGATCATGAAAATCTTATATGGTTCATTGATGTACAAAAGGGACAATTTTTGCTGCTGCTGATGTTGTTGTTTTGACATGTAACTGGTTATAGCGGCTGAATTTCCTGCCAGTGTGTTTTCCACGTCAGGGTATTCAAAGGTAGGCCTGTGAATGTTTACAAATATATGATCTTATTTATCAAAACCTTTTCTGTTGGTATGATTTTAATTTACTAAGATAGTAAAAGTGCAATTCAATTTTTGTTGTTGTTCAGCGTTTTTATAATTATTTTTTTTTTTGTGATTTGCAGTCATGTAAAATTTTATGAATACTACATGTATTTGTAAACTGTTTCATAGTTATATCGTTGTGTCCTCCTTTTTTTCCTTCTTCTATCCAAGATGCATATAAACAAATAACCGTAAATCCAGAATCTTTTGTAAATTGTCCTATTTTTATCATCTGTTAATTATATGTTTAAGAGAACTGAATCGTAAAGGCATTCCATAATAGTTTAGATTTTGAATGTTACATTGTAGGAGTCAGCCAATCTATATATATATATTTAAAATTCTAAAAACGAAAAAAAACAAACTGAAGTTTGTGAAGATTAGGTATGCAATTTTCCTGCATGAACACTAACGTATGTTGACTACTGATTACGTCAACATTTTAGGCCCTAATATATGTTGATTTTAACCCATCGTAGAAAATTACAGTGGAAACCTCTAAGATCGAAGTCTGATAGTTCAAAGTTCTATCGGTGTTGCAGATTTCGTTGTCTATAAATTTGAACAAGATCCAAAACTGAATGATCAATTTTTCATCTACATAAATATGAATATTTTAATTGTTCTTTTTTTTTTCATTTAGACTTCTATTGGTGTTGCAGATTTTGCTGGGTTTTTTTAATTTGAACAAGATCCAAAACTGAATGATCAAATTTTCGTCTACATAATTATGGATATTTTAATTAGTGTTTTTTTTTCCTTAAGACTTCAATTGGATAAAGGAGTGGATATAAAATTATGTGGTCTAGGATGCAACAGTAATGTTTTTTTATAAGATGCAGGACTATAACTTATGATTTAGATACATATTTGTGAAAACCAGTAAAAGAAATAGACCTACTTAATTTATGCGAGACAGTAGTTGATCTATTTTTTCCCTGTTTTGTATTCTAGCCCTAGAGGTTTCAAAACCAACTGGATCTCCACAGCTGCTGTGCATTATTTTTATTTTTAATACATCAGTTCTGTACATCACAAAATTTGTTAGCAAAGATATACAATGGATTCTATATAATTTGAACCTGGACAATTCAAATAATTGCTTGAGTCAAACTATATTCAGATTACTGATTCATTTCTTTTGTAATGTATCAGCAGGGATGTAAATCTTTCAGATTCAAGCTGATTTCAGTTTTTCCCCCCCTCAAATTAGGGATTTCAGGTCAAATTTTTCTCTTAATTTTATTGAGAAGAAAATGAATGAGTAATTTAAGATCAGCTTGCAAGTAAATTTTTGCAGTAACAAAACTTTAGTAAGAGAACAACTCCTGCTCCTACAAGCCTTTGAGAGAGTTCCCCTTGTATATTGCTACTCTATAGTTCTACTGATTCCAAAGCACTAAGAGTCTCACATTGTTTTCAGCCTTTTTTTTTCATCGGTCATTTACAACCCTAATGTATACTGACTTTTTAAGTTTTGATTAATCAAAGTTGAATTTTGTTCCTCTTAGAAGGTTTGAACTATCCAAACTCGACTGTATGTCTATACATCATGAAAATTTTCAGCAAATGATATAAATGCCGAGTTAAAGTTTGTTCTGCCTAGGGTTTGTAATATCCAAACTCGACTAGTGTATGTCTTATTGTCTATCTAATGAAAATTTTCAGCAAATGATATGAATGCCGTGTTCTGGGAGTGGTTTCTAGTTTTTCCTTATGGTTTAAGTCTTCATGTCTGATTGTAATCACAAGGAGAGATGCTCACAGTATGTATTTGTATAAATTATGAGGTCTGGCTGTAACTGTGCCAAGGACAAAAAAAATGCAGTATCTCTCATATGGTTTACACTGCAGACACTGCTTTTCGTTTGTCCCGGGGAGAACTTTATCTGACAGAAGATGGTATCTGTCACTGCTTGAAAATGATAGACACATATGTTTTGTGATTGAAATAGTTGATAATAAAACAATGATTGAAAACAAATCTCTGCCTTGTGTTTCAGTGTGAACGAACGATTATTGTGCTAATGATGAAAGAGAATGCTCAGTCAAGGCAACTCTCTTGATCTTATGCTAAAAAATATGACACCTGATATAATAAAACGCAGTAATCAACTTTCTTACCAGAGACAAGTTAATTCGTTGAAGCATACTTAGCCAATCAGCTCTCAACCAAGTTAGTCCTTTCAGTTCGGAGTTCAGGTCGCATCCCTTTCATTGTAAACTTTGTTCGAATTAATAGAAGGAAAATGCTCTATTCAACAAAACATGGTTGCAGACATGTTTCATTTTACCTCTGCTTATATGATTGGTCGAAAATAAACCTCTACATACCTTTATAATATAAACCTAGCTCCTCCGCTACAGCTCTGTTAGTTCTTAGTAATGAGCAATAAGCCTTCCATCTCTTAAGCGATGCTACGGGCTCAAAAGGTTAAGTCAAATCTTCTGGATGTTATTAACAGTATGACTAGTTTAATTTTCAATTTTCATTTCCCTGCCTTTTTTCAAAATAAAAAAACAAAATAGTTTCAGAAAAGAAAGTACCCTGGTGGGCTTGATTACTTGAAAGAAACATAAAATTTAAATTTATCCCTCTGTCTGTACAATGACTTTATAGAAGGCCAGAAAATAGTAAGCAGGTGGGCATGATCCGAATAATTGTTGACCTATTGACCCCACTAGTCGGTCAGTCAGCAAGGAAGCATGCACCTGTGAATAATCTTACTTATATCTTATTCTTCATTTTTTTCATACATGTTCATATGTCCAGCCCCCTGTTAATCAATGTTATAAAGCTGTTCCTTCTTTGAAGTTTCCTCTCAGTGGCATTGTCAAGAGAGGGGAATTGAATGGAAGATTTGGACTTGAAGGGGCTGCATTTGAGCATTCTGAACAGCAAGATAATGTTTTTTTTTTTAATTTTGCATGTACGCTGTATGTTCGTCTAGACACAACACTACACTGTGGGAAATTAAACTATTCCTAGGACCCAACACTGCAGTCTCACAAAAAAATGATACAATACAAATAATGTAAAAGAATTTTCGCTTCTACACTTCAGGGTTTAAATGACTTTTAATCATACTTGACAAAAATGACATCAAAGAAAACTGAAAATTTCATCAATCAAAAGAAAAAGAAAAGCTAAAAAGAAGATGGCCAAATTTTTGAGATTCCTCCATGACTTTTACTTGTAGTAACAAGTGGCAACTACATGAAACAAAACAAAAAAAAAAAGTTAATTCAATCAATGTTTTAGGCTTACTGCACATGACAATGAAAAACTAAAGAAACATAACGATTTTAGTTTTCCAACCATACATAAATGAAATGGAGCCAGGTGGTTTCTCACTAAATTTAGTATCGAGGTGAATAATTTGACCTTAAAGGAACCCCCCCCTCCTTCCCCTGCCCTCAGAAAACAGGATTAATGCTTGAACTTTTTTCACATCTACTTCTGTTTGAAAGTAAATATAAGAAACGCTTTGAATATTGCCAACTGCGCAATTTAAATTTTTAAAAAGTTAAACTAGGCTTCAGCTTAAGTCAGCATTTGATATATTTTACAGTAAATGAAGAGCATCGTCATAAATCACAAATTTGTTTGTCAAAACGAACAACTAAGTTATGTATGTAGCCGACAGGTCAGACCCAAAAATTTCCAATCTCTTTCAAACATGATTTTGTATTTTACAAAGTTAAAAGCCAAGTTATTTTTCGACCCTAGCACAAATTCTCATTTGACCTTTAGAAAAGTATAAATTTAACAGGGGTGCCATTTTTCAGTTAGTTTCTGTTTTCTTGTTCAACCTCAGAAACCGAAGGGGCAAACAAATTTGAACAAGATCGATCCCATGAATAATTATAATTCAGTCTCCCTAAATGGCATGTTGTAGGATTTTCAGTTATTTTTAGAAAAAGTTGAGAGGCATCCATGATTTAAAACTGTGTTAGTGCTGATGTTCTTATGTTGTCCTCTTAAATCAATTGCTTAGAAATTGTTAAGCTTAGGCCTTGGGTGAGACAATGCCACAAAGGATGCGACAAAGTAAGGAACGGTGGCAAAAACAATCTATTCATATTCTGTGGCTTGCTTCGTTTCAATACATGTTTTGAACCAACCAGAAAGAAATCTTTTGCCCACTATAGCCTTCTTTCCTGTAACTTAGTGTAAGTAAACCTAATATGGAGATACTTCAAGTTTACAATCAGCAAGCCAAGCTCAAGAAACAGTTGACACCATGAGACAATAATGAGTTCATTTTAGTATTTTGCTCCCAATCATTTTCGGCATGGCTTCAGTAAATTGCCTAGCAATGGAAAAAAAAAAAAACTTGTCATAAAAATCAGATCCACTGCTTTGAGTTTTATTCACTTTATTTACATGTTGAATTTGAACAGCTTTCAGTTTAACTTGTGTTTGATAATTTCACTGTTCTGGGAAGCCCTTAAAGGTGTACTTTGGTTACTTACAATAAAAATACGTCTGAGCTACGCAATTTTTTTTTAAAATTGAAACCCTTTTAAAAGAACTATTTATTATTCCCTTTGCTTCAGTCCACAACTGCTAAGACTTGATATACATTTAATTATTATCTCAGTTAGATGATGTAAAAATCTGAAGGAAAAAAAACAGGCCACAGATCATGGATATAATTCATAATGCTTCTTAGTACTTAGTTTTAAAAAAAGCCGAAATTAAAGGAAAACATGTCTCACTTAATTTTTATTACAATCAGACCAGCAAGTTCTTTGAAATCCGTAACCCTAAGATAGCCAGAAAATCAGCAGTGAATGAATGAAAACTGTAAATAATTGCGGCAAAATTGACAGTAAACATCGATTTACAACAGCAACAACAAATTATTTTTTTTTTTAACTGAAGGTAAAACTTCGAATGCAGCATTACATTTCTGAAAATTTAGGCGCTCAAATGAGACAAGCTGTGCTGAAGTTTATTAAATTGGGAAAACTGACATTATCTATCAAAGAATCATTATTTTTTAATCAATAATGTGTGTTTAGCATATATCCAAAAAAAAAGTAATATTTTACTTCATTACAGCCAATTAAAAAATCATCGACATATAGGCTGGAAATGAATATTCAACTAGAAAACTGGTTGGTGATCTCTTCCATACCTTTATAGTAAAAATGAAATCTTTCAGAACGTCTTTTCTTCATTTAATTAAGTTAAGTACGGGTTTCAATATTTCCAAACCTTCTCAGAGTCCAATAACTCAGGTATTAATAAGATATGGAACAACTTTTTTTCACTGCCGTAAGGGGCAACCAAGAGCTTTTAAATATTGCATCATATGTCTAATTTCTACGTTAAGATTAATTTTGAAGCAACACTACACAATTGATCTCAGTACTAGAGTTTTCATCATAACTGCTTGAAAAAAAATGTTTTAGATGCAATTTCTGATGGTGCACGTTGCACAGAATTTGAGGATTTTTCCTGTTGGCTATCAAAAATTATCATTTGCCATATTTTATTTGACTGATTCAATTGCTGTTCCTAAAGCAGTTTTTCTCAATGGGAAAAATAGAATTTCGTTCAATGAACTAAAATTTGGGGGAAAATAATGAACCAAATCACACACATACAGGGGAAAAAAATAAAAGGCATTCCTTAATAAATGAATAATAATGAGTGCTACTGTTAGTCATTCAATAATCTCAATAAGACCAAATAAATGAACACATTTAGGAGAGAACGAGGGAGGAGGAGAAGAAGAAATGGCAAGTTATTCATCAAACAGTTGCTCCCCCCCCCCTTTTCCTCCTTCTGTAACTCTGAGGATGAGTTGTAAGCAAGTAGTAACTGTTGAGGAGAAAGAAACACTATGAAAAAACTTCCACAACATAAAACTCAAGTGAGAGGGATGTTTTTATCAGCGAGCGTACAATAATGAATAACCATAATTAAAAGAGGGAGGGGGGGATTTGTGGCAGGAGAGAGTTGTAACAGTGAAAAAAAAGAGAGAGCAACTTGGTAGTACACACTACATTATAATAACGTGCTGAACTAAATGCAAAAAAAAATAATAAATTATTTTAAATAAATTCATATATGTACAAGAAGTAAAAGAAAACGACTACTTTTGACAGTCTCTTCCTAATAAAAGGATGAGAGACAGCGGCTGTGGGTACTGACATAATGATGATAATGATGACAACGCTTGTAAGGTACTCGTAAAATCAATAATAAATATACCTATGTACATCGAAATAGAATAATAATACTATACAGTTTAGACAGCAAATTAATACACTAAGAGGGAAAATTGCAGACAAGTAAGTCTTTTCCCCAAGAAAGCAATTGAGAAAAAAAAAATACTTGAGAATCATGTTTCCTTTAATCATGTTAGTTTATTATTTATGGCACCTAGAATTGCAAAAAAAAAAGAAAAAGAAAAAAAGAAAAACCAACTATATTACAGTGTCTATAGTTTCTTTAGAAAATGTTACAATTTAAAAATTGATAAGGAGGAGGAAAAAAAAACCAACATATCGACTATCATTTAGTCCTCAAGGTAGAGGCTGCCACAAATGTAACATTTATTAATCTCAGTTTGTATGAATGATCACTGATTGAAAAAAATCGAAGATCTATATATGTACAAAAGAAAGCTTGTAGGAATATTGCCACAGATGCAACATATCAAAATGATCAGAGAGCTTATACATTAAAAATTGATTATCACAAACACCATAATTTCTGAAGCAGTTTTAAGAAAACTTGTCAGTTTTAGTGCATAAAATAAAACGAACCTAGTTTGAATTTGCTAATTTCATTTTTTTAAATTACTTTATTTTCTATGACTCATATCCGAAACATTCTTTTCCAACAAAAGTTAAAGTTAAGAATGCTATCCTCCCAATCTTGCAAGCATGACAGAATAATAGGATAAAAATTTTGAGAGGCTTTTTTTTTCTATCATGGGGAAAGAAAAGGGGTAAAAAAGAGACTTAAAGATTCAGATCAAGAAGCAGATATCACGACAGAGACTGCTTGTGATATCCCATGAGAGTCTGCCGTGAATTTGGAGAAAAAAAATTTACTCGTTTAGAAGGGCCTCCTTTTATATTATACTGAAATATATATTATAATTCTCTCTGTCTTAGTGTCCAAAAAATCTAATTTTAAAACTTAATAGAAGCTATTTTTAGCAATAACAAAAAAATTCTTTTTTTGCAGTTCATGGCAAATACAAGTTTTACTGCTTTAGTTTTTCTGTTGTCCATCAGGTGTACTTAAAAATCTCTTTTGCTTTCACTTTGCTTGCAGAACTTAACATATATGTTTAATTGCTTTTTTTCATAGAATTATTTACCATTTCAAACAATATGTCTGGCGTTCCAGGAAAACTTTTCACACGGGTCAAATTTAGTACTTGTGTAAATCATGTTTGTAATAGAGAAATGTTCCGCCCCAAGTGTTTTTCTTTCAATTTGAGTTCATCATCTCAAAACAACTTACCAATAAGTAATGTGATATGCCTTTTTGTTGAAGTGACATGTTAGGAACTTTTCGGAATGAAGAACATCCCACTTAAACTAGTTGAGGAACCATACTTGATCATGAAGTGGTCGAGTCTGTAATTTACACAAAATTAAATACTTTGCACTTTGAACTTTTTCATGACACTGTCAGTTGATTACAAGAGGTTGTAAATTATGGCTAGTCCAATAATGACAATAGAGACGTTGCGTGAGGACCACAATAACGTATGACGTAATAACATCCATAGGCAGTGTGGTTTTTACAGCAACCAATTGGCTGACTCGGGGGGCTCCGTTAGCCCGTCAGCTATCCTGAATTTCATCCCCTATGGGCTTCATCCTTCTGAGTTAGCCGATATTGCATGTTCTCTAATATTGTTAGTAACAGTGTAGACCTAACCCAAATCTCTCCATTTAAATGTTATATTGCCTAACAAATATGTGTGTCTCCCAAGAGGTTTTTCCCGATCACCACACATATGAATGATCACAGTTTTGTTAGACTAACCAGTTAAAGTTTTTATCTATCTTAAAATCATATCAACTGTATTCTGATACTAAAAGATCTTAAGTACCAAGCCCAATCTCTGCAAAAAAAGGTAAAGGTAAAGCGAAAATTACTTCACATTCAGTAACTTTTAGCAGAGTGGTATTTAGAGGTTTTGTCCTTTTTAAGATTAGGAACCAAATATTTGAAGTATCCAGTAATTTGGAGCCCTACAAAGGAAGATAAAGAATGAGAGAATGTCATGCCTTTTGTTAAAAAACAAAAATAAAAAAAAAAAACAGTCATTTTGTAGCTAAGACAAATTGTAAGAAAATAGAACTATGTACAAAGTAGAAGAAATTAAGTAAGACAAATATACAAACAAGTAACAAACAAAGACTGTTACTTAAAATGTGTTTACGATTCTCCCCAGACGAGACCAAATCAATGGATTCCTTATACAATACATGTATCTTTAGATCTGATGAATCGTGCCACTCAGATGCATATTTAATTTTACAATTAGCCTTTATTTAGGTATATCAGAAAGCTTTTCATAATTTACTCATTGTGCTGCATTCTTGCTGTGCAAATTTTTTTTCCTTAACATTATTAAAGATGCCTTCATATTATAGTAGATTAAGTACAGAAATTTATTTATTATTATTTTTTTTTGCACGCAGCTTGGTTTAAAACTATCACAAACTCAGGCAACAATAGCAGTTGAGTTTAGCCATAGGATCTAATAATTCTATATAAATGTGCACAGATAATGTGTGCCCGGCCTGTTCTTAATACAAAATAATTATAATAATCTTTGCTCTTTGTTTCTTGCATGAATTACAAAGTAGTTTAGCTACAAAAAAAAAAGCCGAGGGGGAAAAAAAGCTGAAACCAGCTTAAATTAGAAAGATTTATATCCCTGATCTTCTACTGTCTCCGGATTGACGGTAAAATTTAGACCAACCTTATCTAAAGTAAAAATCCCCTTAACTTTTATCAGTAAGCCATTCTAAACAGCTATTTCCACAACAGGAAAAAAAATCATAAATGTCTAAAATCATCTTGTATTCCAAAAGAAACACCATGCAGAAAACATGCTATTTTTATCTTGTTAAATACTTTTGCTACATTCTTTAAAGCTTGTCAAATAATCGAGGTGCTACAAGGAAAGTGCTTAGTATTAAGACCTTCATTAAAAAAAATTGTGCATTATTATGATAGACACAATGGGGACAACTTCAAAGGATGTATCTTAAGGCCTTTCAAGACATCAGTCTATCTTGAGCAAGCATATGGTAGCAAAGAAAGAGTAACTGCAAACACACTTGCTTCACAGCGCATGAATTGCCACGATAAAGATATGGTTGTACAGCACACAGGAGCCGATCGTAAAGAATAAAATATCATAAATACAAGATCAAGCTCACCATGAATTGTCCCATTTTATCACTGAAATGTTTTCAAATAGTAATATTATGTTTAACACTGAAAACCATAGTTTTCATTCACTCGCCAATACTGCCAAAAACCAAAAACCTTTGTGATAAGTAAAGCAAATATAATGAATATATTACACTCATTTGCCATGTCTTGTCTGTCTACCAGTCCACAAAGCCACCAATCTATATAAATGTTTCACACAACTATGAAGATGCAGAGAAAGCAGAGTTCAGACAGCCAGACAGAGATAAGACAAACTAAAATAATGACAGATCAAGAGACAAAGTTACAGAAACGACAAAGGTCTTCTTATTTAGGTGGCGGAGGTTGTGGGGTTTTGGGTCCCACTCTGAATTGTTAACACGTGTCCTGGGTCTCTACGTTGTATACCCACTGTGTTTGTGGTGATCACCAGCTGTTGTTGGGACTGAGATGACGGGGCCACTGCAGGGGGACTGACTTTGTTGGCAGTAACATTCTCGCTAGTAGTAAAGCTCACAGATTCGGCAACACCAACCCCATTATTGTTGCTGGAACTGGCGTTGCTGATGGTCGCAGCAGCACTGCTATCATTGGGACGATTGGTGGTGATAGTAATTGTCTCGGCATCAGGCCCCTGCCCTATGGTCACCTGAACAGTCGACTCTGATGACGTAGAATCGCCCCCAATAACGGTCCCTCCCACGACTGTTGCAGCCGAGCCTGCTGAAGCCGATGTTGCAGCTGCAGTGACGTTTCCGGACGCTGCCGACTCCAGCACTAGAGGCACACTGGCAGGCTGGTCCGCCTGGCTGGGGTCATGAAGAGCCGGAACAGCCACCGCACCATACATCTTGGATACAGCAGCAGCACCCGTCTGCCCGGTCATCTGCAGGTTATATTCCGCCGTCTCCATACGCAGAATGTAGGGGATGATGTTGTCTATCTGTACAGACCCAGTGAGGGCCGAGAAGAAAAGCTCCTCCATCACGGCCGGCACAAACGTTTTCAGCGGAATTAATCGCAGCAGAAGCTGAGAAACACGCTCAGAGCTTCCCGGCGACGTGCAGGCCTGAAGCAGCTCCCTGCGTGCCTTCTCTTGCAGTTGCCCTATCAGCCTTTTGTCTCGTACATTAGGATTATCTGAGGAGTAAATCATTTTTGTTAAATCTGCGATGCAATAAAATGTAAATTGGGAACAGAATATTTATAAATTGAAAAGTTGAAATGTAAAAATAACTTTTTTAATCACTTGCCTTCCTTCATATTTGCGCTTTCAAGCAGCCTGAGAGAAATTTCTAAAAATTTATTGAAACAAATTATTTATAATTGCCTCTACCTAAAATGTATTAAACAATTATACTGAGGTCTTTCAAGGCAAAGGTCAAACTGACGACAAGATTTTGTTTTTCTACTTTTTAGTGCCATTCTCTTACAGTGAAAGATATTTTGGTTCTCCATGAGCTTTCGTATACAGCATCAATCTAATTAGCCTTTACCTAAAGAAAAGAAGAGAGAACATTTTCAATTATCATGAACTTAGCTAATGTTTCTGGACCAAATATACAACCTAGTTGTCAGTACCATTCATCGAAAATTCAATTTTAAAAAAAGGATAGTAAGAAATTTATTCACGGACAAGAAAAATGCTCTGACTTACCAGGAGCAAACAGGACCAGCGTCTTGAGATAGGCAAACTCGGCCGGGGAAATATTTAACCTTTGGGTGGAGGAGACATAGTCCTGGAGCCGGACAATATGCTCTATCACATTTTTCACTTTCTCTTGATTTTCATGATCTGAAACGAAAAGAAAAGCAGACTGGTAAAAAAATTTCCCCCTGGCCTGACACAAAGATTTACGAGTGCTGCCAATCTGTGGGTTGCGTGAATATTTCTGATCATTGGAATGATCAAAACAGAAACTTTATGTGGTATAAATACTTATAGTATAAAAAGTACAAAGACTTTAAGATTGAGTCTTAAGTGTCATTTTCTAGTTTCGATGGGTTTTTTCTTTTATTGAAAATTGATTTTAGAATTCAAATCAAAATGTAAAGCGATTGTGCTTTTAATAAACTTTATAAATGTTCCCAAAAAGTTCATTGGATTGTAAACCCTCTGCATTGCTGACATCTGTCACCAAAAGCAGTTGTCCGTTTCCAGACACACCATGTAGCAAGGACTTATGAAGTACAAAAAAAAAAGATAGAGGCTTTTAAAATCAAAAAGTTCAAATAAAGGTGTTTTTACCTCCTCTTTGCAAACTGGACTGCAAATGATTCAAGATGGCCGCCAGCATGGTCGGCAAACACATGGTGGAAGAGCATTGCGCCAGGCCGAGAGTGAAGAGCTCGCTCCAACACGAGCGCACCAAGGCTGTCTGAAGGTCTGAGCTGTTGTGTGGGGCAAAGTAAGCAAAATTTAGGTCACTGAGAATTTTTACCACATAATATATAAAGGTCAATGTCCATTGGTTACAATTAACATTTACAAACACATACAGAAACAATAATCTAGCACTCCCACACAATGAAATGAATTCCACTGGTGGTTAATTTGAGAAAACGGGCATTTCATTCAAGTCCACATAAAGTGTGTAGCGGTCCCCCAAAATGAGTCTACTTGCGGTGTTGGTCAATTTAAGAAAAAGAGCATTTTTAAGCGCTTGGTCAAATTTTTACGCAAAATTGTTTTTGCTCAATTTGAAAGTTTATGATGTTTCACATCCTCTTAGGAGACAATCAAAACAAAAATTTTAAATGTATTTTAGGGGTTCTTAAAACATGGTAATGCTGTTTTGGCTTCTACAATATGAAAACTTTTAGTCCAATTTTTTCCACTTTTTGAAAATTGTGCCACTTGGATTCCTTGTCTTTCAAGTGCATTAACGCAGAACCTAATTAACATGTACTCAAGTAATTTTTTTCACCATATAAGAAAGCTTTTAAAGGCCTATATAACTCCACATCACAATATCTCGCATGTAGACTCATTTTGTGGGACCTCTACAATTTTTTTTTACAACTCAAAATTGAATTTTGTTCCCATAAAGTCCAGAATATTGGAATTGAACTGTGATTAATTGCAATATAAAACCGATAGTATTCCCAAAAGATAAGTTGAGTTTCACTGGTGGTTGATTTGAGAAAAAAGACATTATTAATTGTGGGTAAAAAAAAATGCTTCTGGCTTTAATCAAGATATAGTATAAGAGCCAAATGCACAAACAAGAGAAGTGAAAATTCAAAACCCCCGGAAGTCTCCACATGGTTAATCAATATTGGCAGACTTTCCTAGAAGCCCACACACAAGTGTTTCATATTTTAGTAAAATTCAGACTTACTTGAGCTCCTGAAAAGCCGAGACAGATCTGGTCCAGTGCATGGAGAGGAAGAGAAGTCTTGAGGCACTCTCACAGATGTAGTGTATGTTCAAGTACGTCGGCATCGGTGAAGGGGTCGTCAAGGTGAATGCAAAGTTGGCTTCAGTCAAAAGCGGACCTGAAAATAAAAGAAGTTTACATTTTCTTTACTTTCTTCTATAACGGATTTCTCGTAAACTATAAATCTCAAGCCCTCACATTTATTTAAAACTCACTGTTATGCTTTGCATAATTATAAAAGTAAATCTTATAAAATCTTATTCATCATTTAATTTAATAAAAACAATATGGCAATGCATTTCATTAACATACATGTACCAGATTTTCTTGCCAAGCCATAGAAGTTGTTATGCCCTGTATGAAAGTAAATCTTATACTCTCCAATTTCTAATCACTCAATTTGATAAAACATGGCAAAGCATTTAATTTGCATGCAAGATTTGCTGCGCTTGCCAATACGGCATACCTTGAATTTCCACAGTAGAGTTGTCTCCCTCACCAAGCCCAGACTGATCAGTGCAGGCAGCATCCGACAGCCCCGACTGATCTAATAGACTCGTGTTCTTATAGGAGAGAATAGCAATGCAGTGTGGATGATAAATAAAATAACATTGTAAATAACAGTGATGATCATGTCCACAGCAGCAGTAGTAGTAGGTAGTAGTAGTAAGTGATAGTAGTAGCAATAGTAGTAGTAGTAGTAGTAGTAGTAGTAGTAAGTGATAGTAGTAGTAGTAGTAGTAGTAGGAGGAGGAGGAGGAGAAGGAGGAGTGGTAGTAACAGCTATAATGATAGTAATAAAGTAAAATACTTTTCTTCTATAACTATAGACTGGATGTTTTGAACTCAGGAGGCCAGGTTATAAGGTCATGAAAAAATCAAGAGGTCAGGGTTCACAACCCTATGCATGGCCTCCTGAGTCAAAAACACAGCTATTGTCTTC
This sequence comes from Elysia marginata, assembly GCA_019649035.1. Classification (NCBI taxonomy): domain Eukaryota; kingdom Metazoa; phylum Mollusca; class Gastropoda; family Plakobranchidae; genus Elysia; species Elysia marginata. Next base: position 251,323 of record BMAT01007857.1, on the reverse strand, counting down.
TCTTGGTAACACTCACAGACCATCAAAATCATCAAAAGTTGCTAGTAGTACTACAGCGACTGAAAAAAAAAGCTGTTTACATATATTATTATATGTTTAGTATTTCAGTTCTGGGTTCTGGTGGACTCTGTTTCATTGTAAATTTTGTTTAGTTCATAAAAGAAAAATGGTCTATTGAACAAGACATGGGTGCAACTATATTTCTTTTATCTGCTGCACCAATGCAAATTAAATCTGCATTGGTTGGGAAAAAAAACGTCTGATTGCCCCACTTTACTGCGACCTAGCTTCACCACTTTAGCGGTGTTACGGTGCTTACTGTTATGAGCTACAAGCCTTCCACCGCTTAAGCAGTGTTACCGTGCTTATTAATATAATGCTTTCCACCGCTTAAGCCCTGTTACGGGCACAGAAGGTTAAAATAATGTTTGACATACTTGGCTTTGCGGACTTTGTACAGCTTTTGCCAGGTTGTCAAATGCACGGGCAGCAGCGTCTGGAGTACCGCGGTTATTGGCATCGCCGTTGTTGTGAGATGGAGAATTGGTGGCCACTTGATGGCTGGCGAGATCTTCGAGAGTTATTTCCTCTTTGCCCATGGTCGCTAGAGTGGTAACAACACTTGCTAGGGTTGACAAATCTGAAAAACACATAGACAGGACAGAAAGAATTAAGAACATATTCTGTTGTGTGTTGTTTTTTTTTTTTCCACATAGAAAACTTCAGTTTATAGAAGAGGAGGAATTTAGCTTGAGGTTTTGAATAGCTTTCATGAAAATTTAGGCCCATCTGCAACCACGAAATGTAGCGATTTTGAATTTGTTTTTTGAGTCATAAAAAAATACTGTTTGTCAAGTAAATTTTTTTTTAAATACTACCATCCCAAAAATTTGAGATACCCTTCCCTTTTTGCCAATTTTCTTTTCATCAAGTTTTCAGTTTTTTATTATAAATTTATCCCTTTCAATCATTCAGCAATCAAGAAGCTATGCAAGTCCGAAAGTCCTAAAGATGTTTCCAAATTCGAACGGAAAAGGCAAAAATTTTCATCCAATATTTAGGCTTCTAACATGCACATTTTCTAACAATTTTAAAAACTTTTCAGTATTTTCCTTTTTTCTATAGTATTCTTACAATGTCAATTATCATCCATTCTTTCTTTCCTGTGATGATTGATATTCACGACAAATTGCAACTTTCCAAAAAGATATAAAAAAAAAAAGAGATCTGATAAAAAAAATTGTCGAAGATAAATTCACGTTGGCATACATGTTTCTGCCTCTACCCGAACTTTTACTGTGAGGCAAGACCATAGTTTACGGTCAAATGATCATAGTGAATTAAAAAAGGGGAAGGGATGGGAGCTTGTGGGAAACACAAGATAGAAAGAGCTGCACAGCACACACACACACACACAAACACACAAATTTTTCTTGAGGTATGAAGAGAAATGCAAAAAAATGCTTAACAAGAACAAAATGTGAAAATGAATTTCCTGAATATCTGCAATCAAGGATTAAGAGGCATAAGTTATGTTATCAGTAATATAATATATAACACATGTACTTTCAGTGGTGTGAGGAATAATGACTTGATTAAAAGAAGAAAGCCAGGAAGAACTTCTTGACTGCATCTTAGTAAGCTGTATATCTGACATTTAGAATCAGAAAGATAAAAAATAATAAGCTTGTTCCACTTATGTGAACACATTAAGAATGCCTGCAGAGTAAATCTAAAAGGAAAGGTCTAGAGACACGGAAAATTGCAAGGGCAGGTGACCTAAAATTTTTAAACACTTTTTCACACATTAACAAAGAGCAAAGAAGGAGAACCGTATTACTGGATTTAAAAACTGATATTTTGTAAAGTTTTAACACGGATCAGCATCTTATCATAATTCGATATCTAATACATGAACTTCATTGAGATCTGTTGCTAAACTAAGATAATTAAGAATTCCATATCAAATAAATGAATTTCATTGAAATCTGTTCATCAAACAAGGTAATCAACCTCTGTACATTATAAAACTATTGTGAGGCTAATGTAAAAAAATATAAATGAAAAATTAACATTCTGATTTTTAAAAAAAATTCCTTTTCTCATTGCGTGCAAATTAAAAAATTGAGAGCATTTGTCTTCTGAAAAACAGGGTGAAGGAGTGTCAATGATTACAGATTAGACAAACAGGGTAATAACGTTAATGTTCTGTTACAGTACCTTCGGTGTTGTTAACCGTGCACACAACATCAGCAAGTGTGGTCAGATCTGATAACAACAAAGCAGCATTTACTTAAAATTAAAAAAAAAAAAAGAAAGCACAAGCACAAAGCACCAATGTATGGATGGCAAAAATTAAATCAATGGGTTACATAAAAAAGCAACTAAAACATAACTATTCTGTAAAGCCGGCAAACCAAGCAAAACTTGTAAAAAAAATTTCATAACTAATATATGAGGCTGTGACAGCAGGTCGTTTTGCGAAAAAGACAACTTTTGGTGCACAAATATTTTAC
>BMAT01007857.1:224100-235906 GCA_019649035.1 Elysia marginata | reverse complement strand
TAGGTAGCCGTGGGTAAGCCGAGTTGCGATCTCACAAAATTTCAAAGTACACGTTTCCTATAAAAGTCTTTACTTTCAGTTTCACTTTTCAATTTCATAATAGTTGCCTACTTTCACTTTCAAACGTTTGATGTGATTTTTGACGAGGGCTAGAAGCCTAGATCTAGATCTACTCTAGACAGGCTAATTTAGTATCGGTAAATTTATAGTCAAATCGTCAGATACATCAAGTCAGATCTAGACCAAGAAAATCTTATATAGATTATCTAGATAATTGAAAAATGTTTTGAGTTTGAGATATTTAAACCCACTCTAGACCATCAACATTAATTTAGTTAAAATTCATATAAAGAAAATGGTCATCTATTACACTTACAGGTAAAAACCTGTCTGCGCAGATGAGATTTAGATCAGACACATGTTTTGGCACAGGAACTGAGTTGCTGGTTTAGTAAATGTGTGTCCTGAGGTCTGTTGCGTAGCACGAACATTCGCCATGAGCAGGGGAACGGTTTGGAAAATGGAAGCGTTCTTGTTCCAATGTAGCGAATAGTTCTCGGCCACCACCTCATGTTCAAGGCCAAAGATTGGGTTAAATCAATGAAAGACTGACTATGTTAGAAAATTTGTTCATTAAGCTTTGTTTGATATATAATTTTATTTTTTAATAATAAATAAGATCAGCAAAACATCTGTTTAGCAAACAGTAAACTGGAGGACTAATTTAAATTTTGATTGATTTCATCCGGAAATTGTGCTATGAAAATTCTACCAATCATCGTGTGATTTCGCCATAAACTATCTCTGGAGGCTGTTTGCGAAAGCTCTCAAGTGCTTGTAGTTGTAACGAACAGTGGCAAATTAGGCCTAGTCGTTGCATAGGGCAAACGGAAAACTGTTTGCAAGTCTTCCCGCTATGTAACGGGCTTCAGGTTTAAAGAAGGGAAAAACTCTGTCTAACGAAAAGATATGTGTGTATGAACCCAATCAGATTAACAGTGGAACCCCTCAAATAAGACCCCCTAAATAAAGACCTCCTTCTTATACTCTCCTTGTGCATTTTATTTCCTTTTCAGAATGACTCTTGCTTAATTGGAAAGAACTCTAAGTTATGGCAGCTTTGGACTTCTCAAACGAGATTTTACTTCCAAATGAAACATCAAAAGAGAGATTCAGCTACTTGACTCCAATGGCTCTCTTTGAAGAAAAAGAGGTGGTGAAAATTTGTGCCCCCATGGTTCGATATTCAAAGTAAGAATTTTATGTTTTTTCAACACATTGTATATAAAAAAATTATAATAAAAGTCAACTCTGTTTAATTCAAAGCTTCTCCAGTCAATTTTCAGGTAACTTTATCCTTTTTTGTGTGTATCCATAGGGAACATTTATTTATACAGACTTCCACAAAACTCAATTTCTCACCTAAGTCACTATTTGCATTGGGGATCGACTTAAACAATGTTTATGGTACTAAATATCACCAAGAAAAAAAACATCTCACCTCCAAATGACCTGCATGACACATAAATCAACATAGCTGATCTTAATAAGGATTATAAAAAAAAGTCTGTACTCCATTCATAGGTTTTCTCATTTTTAATCTTTATGTCTTACCACAGCTACTAAATGTTTCCCAAACAGTGTGAATATATAAGTAAGATGTTGCAATTTACACTTTCAAAGCTGCTGCTATTTGATTTTGAACAGTGTATTTTTCTGCGCTCTAAAAAGTTTTCAAAAAATCACAAAATCATCAATATTTTGGAGACAGATATTATTTCAATTTTTGCTCATTTGATAATGAAGGAAAAGAACGAAAAGTAAACTTTTTTTTAAAGAACATTTTCTCAAACTAGAACTTTTTACATCCAATTAATTAACACTGGTTGTGAAGAGTATTATTGTGAAAATAAAATATCTCTATCGAAATGAAATTATAGAAAATGCAACCATCAAAAGATTCATCATTTATTTTTCAAGGGGTCAGCTTAATTACAGTTCTGCTAGTGGTTTAAAACTTAATTAATATCTTCCATAATTTTCTATCTTGACTTTATATTTAGGCATGCATTCCGTAAGCTTGTGCGTAAGTACAAGTGTGACCTGGCCTTCACCCCGATGATAATCTCCGACAGCTTTGTGAAAAGCATAAAAGCAAGGGATACTGACTTTACAACAAGCTATGGTGAGTGGTTGTCTAACTAATTTCAGCCTGAAAATGACAAAATTATAGTTCCTTTTCCCTGACAGAATATATATGCATAGTGGCGCTGTGGTCTAGTGGTACATGCTCGGCGGACCAAGAGCTCTGGGGTTCGAGTACTGCTTTTGGCAGTTCAACGTTTAATTCTTGAGAAACGCTATTTACACACATTTTCTTTGCCTTGTTTATGCGTTAAAGCAGTGCGCAACTATAGGCAGAGGAAGATCTTGTCAGTGACGCTAGAGTGATTCACTTTATTTGCTGCTCCTCTGTGAGTTTATAAGGTACTTTGGTTTGGTAATGGCATGTCACTGTCAGGGAACTCATGTAAAGAGCGTAGCGCATATAAGTGGATTAGGCGCTGTATAAAAACGCTCTTTGCTTTACAGTGACATATAGACATATAGTATGCATTCAGTTAGCAAATTATATTGATTATCATTTTTTTTTTAGATTTAAAAATTGCCAATTCCTTCATATGAGTCTTTGCTTTGAATATAGAACAGGACGTAATTGAGGATTATGTTAGCTGTTCAATGTAGTTATTATTACGTATTCTACTAAAACATTTCATTTTTATTTAAAAATCAGATGACCGACCTCTGATTGTGCAGTTTGCAGCCAAGAATAGTGATGAGTTTGCCAATGCTGCAGAAATTGTTACACCGTAAGTGTTCAACATCTTAACAGTTTTTAAATACTAATAACATAGTCACAACCACCATCACTAACATTACCATCTCTACAATTACCATCCTCATCATCATCATCATCATCATCATCATCATCATTAACTCGGTCTTCACCACCATCATTGTCATCACCATAATTATCATCAGGATCATAATTATTATCATCCTCATCAACTTGGTCTTCTCTACCATCATTTTTATAATTGCCATCATCATCACCATTCATATCAATTGTAGTGGAGGTAGCTTTACTATTATTTTTGGCCTGGCCATTATGATTATTTGATATATCCCTATTAAATATTTGTAAATTATCTTTCCTGTAATTGTCAAGTGCTATTTATATGTAAAAATGGCCACTGGTCTCTAATGTCTACCTTTGTTTCACCATAAATTTGAAACAAAATGAAAAATAATGTTTTTTATTTAGGGTTCAGGATTATAATGCACATCATAAATACTTTATTAAAACACAAAGAGCCCTTCTCTTACTCAACTGGCTTATACCTGTAAAAGAGTTTTAAAGTGTGAAAATGTTGATATTTTTAACATGTTACCACTTTGTCAAAAAAAACACATATTGACATTAAGGATTAAATTCTGGCCCAGTATTTATCTTGATAAGATATAAGAGGAATGAACAGATGAAAGGAAAACAGTTTACTAACGAAAATTTTGCCTCAGTAGTTAAAATAACTTAACTTCTTCACACGCAAATTTTTAAAATTAATTTTTAGTTTAAAAATGATTGAACCCTTCGAGTCACTGTGCTAGCAAAATGGCTTATCTTTTAGAGTTTTGAAATAGTTTTCCCTCTGACATAGATGGCATACAGGCCTATAATTAATGTACTGAGATTTGCTATTTCCTTTTTTTTTTTCCCAGTATTTCACTAAAGGTGATTTAAGAACACTGTGATATTTGTGGATGTCACAATGGTGTATATTTCTGAGATGTGCCATTTTGCTAGTTCATTGACAATATATGCTAGCATTTACAATCAGCCCCTTAGTTTAAACATACATAGGTCTTGCGTTCAGGGTTTTGAGTTTGAAGTCGGAAAATCTTTTTTCTTTTTTGAGAAAACATCATGCTAGTGCCTATTATTTTCACTTTTTCTTTGTGTTTCACATCAACAAAAGTTGTAATACCTTTTCACAAAAAAAAAATTGATAATTTTATGAAACTTTTGATGTTTGCAAGCTTAGGAAAATATCATGTATCAAAACAACAAAATCTATGAAGGTTCAAATTACGATCTCCGACTCATTAACCCTTAATGAAAGACATATTTGTAATGCTTGTCTTGCACCCTTTATTTTTCAAATTGTAATTCAATTCTATCATTTGTCCATGATATTTACTTTCCAGATACTGTGATGGGGTTGACTTGAATTGCGGTTGCCCTCAAAGGTATTTCATTAATAAATCCCTAATAAATTGAACAGTTATAATGTACTTTATATATAAAAGCTGTCCTGATAATACATGTGGCAATTGGTCATGATATTTCAAGAAGCCCAATGGTATTGCTATTAAAGATTATTTTTTTTAAAAGGTAAGTCAAGGTTCTTCAAGGTTAAGTTGAAAATGTGGTTTAGGCATTAATTGCCCCACTACCAGTCATAGTTAAGGGCAAGCATATGAGGCAATGGAGACTCTAAAAATCCAGAATAATTCTAAAAATCCTGTTACCAAAGAAAGTCAATAAGCATTCGAGGACAGATTACGATAAATGTGTGAAGCATTTGCCCAAAATGACATGAGATGCCCTGACATGCCTATGATAATATGAACAGGAGAGTAACTAGTAGTATACATCTTATCAAGAGACAGGATCTTGGTCTCGTAGTGATTGGGCTTTCTATCTGAATTGCAGCAATCATGTTGTTTTTGTGGGTTTTTTTTTCTTTTTGGAGTTTGGGGTTTGTTTTAACTGAAGATTTCTAATTTTTGTTTTCTTTTTACGTTTATTTTTAGATGGGCTATGGTTGAAGGTTATGGCGCATGTCTAATCAGCAAACCCGACCTTGTGGCCGACATGGTTGCACAAGCTAAGAGGCGTGTGAATAAAGAGGACTTCACTGTCTCTATAAAAATCAGGATACACAATAATATCAGGTGTGGACTGTTTGGAAGTCTTTTTTCTCTTTCATCAGAATACGTTATTTGTTAGAATAACAGATACTAATGATAGAAGTTTTGATTAAGTCATAATGATGATCTTTTATTAAGAATTATTGACACAAACCTTTATATCATTCATGTAGGTTTCTAACAGACTAATTCCGTTAAGCCCAAATCCTGAATTAGATGTTAGTGGTTTTTAAACTTTTTAACTCCAATGAGCCCATTCTGAATGAGTCAGTTAGAATCCTGAACACCTATTCACTGTGAGTTAAATACAGCTAACTTCATATAGCCTAAGCATTGAGTTAGCCGTACAGAAAACCACAGGGATATGTGTATGTGTATAGATATTTGATTGCTCTAGATTTCTACGGAGCGATTTTGATGTGGCCAAAAGTGCTGAGTCAGCAGTTTAGAAACCTACAGCGATAACTATTCAGGTTTCTTACCAGCTAACTCAGAATTTGAATTGAGCAGAGTTAGATTCCTAGAAAATCACAGCGTTGGATGTGAATGACTAAACCTATGGCTAACTCAAAGTTTAGGCTATGAAGTTAGACAGATAGAAACCACAATGATAGATGGATATATATGAGATGTGATTTCCTAAATCTTCAACTCAGAATTTGGGCTAAGCGGAGATAGTCGGTTAAAACCTACAACAAAGATAGTGGGTTAGAAACTTATAGAGGAGATATCTTTAAAGTTGAACAGTGAATGAAAATGTTAACTTAATACCACTTTCCTATTTTTCCCAAACTTTTTTTTAATTAGACTCTTCAGTAAATAATGAGGCTCCAATAAATCCTATATGATCAGCTATGCAAATTTTTTTTTCTTCAGGGATACTGTTGAGATGTGCCGCAGAGCAGAAAAGATGGGGGCACATTTCATTACAGTACACGGTCGCACTAAAGAGCAGCGAACACAGCCTGTAGATTTCCTCGCTATACAGACAATCAAGCATGCTGTTTCTGTTCCTGTTGTGGCTAACGGAGATATCAGATCCTTGGACGATACAAACAGGGTTCATGAGGAAACGCAGGTGGATGGTGAGTACAACGTTTAGAACCAGCAAGATCTTGTTCAGATTGGTACTTAAAACTGTAATTTTTTTTATTAAGAAAAGAAAAAAAAACACAGGTTTTTTATCTGTATTTTTTTTTATTCTGGCAAAGCTCTTTATTTGATGTATGGTAGTGAATTATTTCTCGGCTTTGGTTCAATTTCTATCCTTTTCTCATAATTTTTTTAAGCTCTTTCATTTCTTTTTTTTTTTTTTAGCAGTAGACAAATTTTACAGTTGAATTTTCGTCACTTTGTCTGCTCATTACTGTCTGAGACTATCATTTTTTGGATGGCATGGACCAATGAATCAAAGCAAACAAGGTGTTGTTTATGGTCCCAATAGCAGAAGCCTTCTTGTGAAGTTATAGTATATATTTTTCTCTCTCTCTTGCATGACTTGACTCATGCCTTTTGATTACTTAAGCTACTTTGTTCTCTTAGAAATATAATTGTCTTGATAGAACTGTATTTTACTTTTCACAATAATGAAATCATGTGTGCAGATTAAGAATTATAATCAGTTTTTATAGTTAAGCTTACATGAGGATGTTTTTGGTGACTGAAAAGAGGTAAAGAATTAAGCTACCTTTGATTGAAACGGGCTTTACGTCTCAATAAAAGACTTTCTGACTGATTTTACTCTCTTACAGGCGTAATGGCTGCACGGGGAATCCTTGCCAATCCTGCTATGTATGCTGGCTATAACGACACTCCATTAGAATGCATCAAAGACTGGGTGAGTACGGTATGAGTGATTTTTTCAAAGTCAAAGTTTGATATTTTGAAGCCCAAGCTTGATATACAATGTGTTGGAAAGCCTTGTTGCTAGGATGTTCCAATCTTTTGAAGATTGTAAGCTTATGATTACCGATATCTACGACAGATCTGGCAATTTAAGAAGAAGAAAAGCATTAAAAAAATTAAACAAGTAAAAAACTCTTAATTTGAATGGCTTTTTTATTCAAAGTTCTTTCTGAGATAAGTTTTGGCTTCTCTGAAACTAATAATTACGTGTCTTAAAAGACCATTCATTTTCAGTACATAAACTTAGACTTGAGCTTAGCTTGACTAAAGTAAAGTCCCAATTTCTAAACTGTTGTTGTTGTTGTTGGTTTTTTTTTTTTACTGCTTTTTAATGCAGTTTTATCATGTATACTGGGTTTGAATTCTCTCTGTGTGAGGCCAATTCAGGCATTAATCACCCAGACTTGTTTGACTTTGAGTTAAATTTGTAGATGCATTGCAGTACAAATATTTTAAAGCCTATGAGATCAAAGTATCACTTCAAATTATTTTCGAAAATTGAATTATCATTATAAAAACTATCTTAAAATATTGAGCCCTATACTTATATTACTTGCCTATTTCAAACTTTTGCACTGTATGTTTTTACCATGTTTTTGTTCATATGCCACTCTCCTAATATGTTATGTATATAGATTTATCTATATATGTGTATACATGTGTGCTTGCATCTTAGAATCATAATGATGTGCCCATATTGGACAATGAAATTTATCTTACCTAATCTTATAAATGAGGCCTACTTATAAAATTGGTAAACTGAATATAGTTTGAATCAGGCAGGTACAATATTTGAATTACCGGTATCCAGTTTTGAGTTATAGACTCGACTGTTATGTTAGAAGAGGTGATATTAAATTTCCGATGCATACCTGAATAACCCCATTTGCCTTTTTGTGTGTTGTGAAGTTACATGTACTAATGTAGCTTGCTAGATAAATATTTGTTTACACTAACTGTTTCATTCTATTTTACAGTTGGATTTATCACTGTCGCTGGGCACTTCCTTCAACTGCTTTCACCACCATCTCATGTTTATGATGGAGCATCTACTACCCAGAGTGGAGAGAAACGTTTTCAATTCTTTGGCAAGCACCTCCGCAGTTTTAGAGTTCCTTTCTCAAAATCTTGGAATTGACTGACGAAAGATAGTTTCTCACCTAAAATTTATCTCAATTTTTCAAAGAACACTTGTTATAATTCATAGTAGGGTATTAAGTCATTTAATTGATTACAATAGTGAGCAATATACATGCCAGAAAACATTTCCTCAAATCTACCTCGTGATGCAGTTGTCACATATCTGTGCTGGCATAGCATGGAATTGTTTGTCTTGCAAAACATCTAAATGAGTCAGAAGCCGGAAAGCCTAATTTTGACATATAGGCTACAGGCTTTCAAAGTTTAGTGGGTGCCTAAGAGTCAATTTTTTTTTTAATTTTTGATATTGACGCTAAAACCATTTTCGATAAATTTTCATACCTGATTCATGTTGATATTTCATGTTTTATGTGCTTTATTTTAATCGGTATGGTTGCTAAGGACTTAACACCCATCTAATTATCTGAACTTCAAAGGCAATTTTCTCCCCATTCTGAAGTTTAACAATCCTTACTCCTAACCCTGCCAACGTCAAACGGCTATATCTTCACACACAAGCGTTATAGAGATTTTCTGTTTTTTGTATCTGAAATTAGAGAAAATAAGCTTTATCTGTGATTTCAATATTTTACTACCGCTGCATTTTGACTCATTTTGACTGGTTGCAAGAGGTTTAGATTTGAATAAAGGAACTTCATACTGTTGAGTTGAGATAGACTTTAGACCTCACTTGAACAAAATTATTGGTACACATTACAAAAGAAGGATAGAAAAGATGCTACTGAGGTTTTCCTTAAAGCATTTGCTCTTGACACAGTGGTTTTTAAGTTTCGAAATGTTCTGAAATCTGAAATTTGTTATATATGTCTACTATTTGGAGCAGTTTTTTTTTTTATTACTACCTAATTACTGTCCTCAAGTATGGAGACCATATTTCACTTTAATAAAAGAAGTTAAAAAGACGTGAACTCCTGGTTACTCTCAAATTTAATAACCTTTTAAAATCTTTTTAAAGCAAAATTTACTGTATTTATTATTAGTTTTGGAGGTAAGAAGTCATTTACTAAGATATGCTATTTCTAAATATTTTATTTTGGCTTCTTTTCAAAGTAGTAGACATATTTTGAACATTTTTTCTGAAGAATGTAAATCTTGCAGATTTAAACTGATTTTAGTTTTTTTTGTTTTTTTTTTCTTTTCAAATTAGGGATTTAAGCTCAAATTTTGTTATCAGCTTAATTAACCAGTAAAAAAATCAAGCAGAAATTCAACTCCCACCCTGCTTACAAATAACCTCATTGGGGGGGGGGGGAGGGGGGGGATATTTGCTCCCATAGGCCTTTCAGAGAGTTTCCCTTACTTATTTCAATTTCCATATTTCTATATTTCTATAAAAGTTTACAAAAATGTTACTTTCAAAATTATATTACTTAATAATACTGAGAGTGTGGTATCATGTTCAGCTTTTTTTTTTGTTCATTGGTCATTTACATTTATGTTTTCTACTGAAAGATGGGCAACGATCTTACAAACATGGTCACTTGAGCTCGTCATAATGCCATGTCTCTGAGGTATGCCACATTGCTAGCACCTTATCACACCATGCAGGATAAAAGTGAATAAATTTTTGTATCACAGATTTATTGTTGCACAGTTAAGTGAAATATAAGAAAAAGGTGTTCATAACCAAAGGCATTCATGTTATCTTATAAAATAACTTATACATATACATTGTTTTTTTAGTTGAGTCAATGTTGAAATGTACAGTCTTCTTCGTTTATGATAGCATCTAAGATATTTTGTGAGTTGATTTACATGATTAAAATTATATGGTTTATAGTACATACAACACATGACTTGTTCAAATTTTTTTAGTTGCTTAATTGCTTCATTAACTTTTTCATTATTTTTTTAGTTTCTTCTTTTATTTATTTAATTTTTTGGGTTATTTGTCGTTGTTATTTTTTTTTTTACAAGGGATTATCAATATTGAATTTCCCTGACTATGAAGGAATTGAGATAGAGGCATAAAATTTCATACATGTACATTCAGTGGGATCCTTGAATAAAGACCTTGAAAATTGTTGGTCAAAACAGGTCTTATTAGAGGTACGTCTCAGTTCAGAGGTTAAATTACTTAACCCATATAAGTGGACGCCCTCAAATTCTAGGTCACATAAGATGGGTGGTTTTTATTGAGGGGTTCCACTGTACTTTTATTTTTCAACGTTGTCACTGTGCAGAACGGCACATTTTTCCCATCGCTCTTTGACCTTGAAAGTAAAACACCCTTTATTGGGCCTGCAAAGTGCAATGAATCTTCAGCAGCACCGGAAACCTCATTTTGTTGTCACCAAATGGCGTTCTTTACAGTTCTCTCTTTAAAAATTGCAGAGACATGTTTCATCTATATATGTTGGTCAGTAAATTTGTTTTCTTTGACACAAATTATAGGCCTAGTACGGTAAATGCTACTGTTTTATAATTGTCTACTCGTCTCAATATAAATTCCTGCTTTGATTGTAGTGAAGTGCACAAAGATGATATGTAAACGCTACCGCTCGTTATCAGTACTCACTCTTAGGGCGCACCCAAATCATCAGTATGGACATTAAAAAATGTTATCTATCTTGTTGTAAAATGTATTTAAAACTAACGACCTGTCTTAATTTTAAGAAACGGTCTTAAGCAGATTTCACAATATCTTTAAAATAAAAAGTGAGGAGCCTTATCACATTTATTGTTTATGTCATGAGCCGTTGTAATGAAATTAGGCCCTTTTAAAACGCTGGTATTACAAGACTTTTATCAAATGACCTGGGCAATCATTGCTGCTGCTTCCTCGCTTCCTGGTAATAAACACAACCATCGGTTCAACTCTTGTTTCTGTCAACGTTTCTTCGTTAGATCTACCTCTTAAAATTATTTGCACTATCACAGTACTTCATCTTAGTTAAGGCTCTACCTGAACACACTGAGAAAAATTCTCAACTTCCCTAAAGAAAGAGAGCTAGGTTTGTAATTTGTTTGTTACATGTATTATGTCTCCATGAAGAACACGCCTTGAACTATGATATGTTTAAAGTACAAGTTTTAAAATAAGAAAAGTGTTTTTTGAAATGGACTAAACCTGGTACATAAGTGCTAAAATCTTTCTATTAAACCAGCGCGATCTATGGGACTGTACCATGGACCTAATAAAAATTCTTTAAGTGTAGTTCCCCTTGAGCAATGGTGAGTTTTTAGGCTTAGATTCAGCACTTAAGTTATTCGAATAAACTACTTTGCCCAAAGAAGAGTTCCCTGGTGATCTCACCTTCTGAATTTTCCACACATTAGAGATTAGTCCTGAAACAGTCCCATAGTGGGGGCCAAACTATCCAAATGTTAACAAATTCTTTTAAAACTGAGAAACAGGCTTAATGTATAGGGTGTTTTAAAGTGTTAAAAATGTAGACATGACCTTGTGGGTGAACAGAAAGTGAGATAAACGGAAGAAAATAGAAAGAGGCAGATGATGAGAGAAAAGAGAGGTTGATGGGGAAAATTGTTTAGAGAGAAATAGGAGAAGAAGATAGAAGACAGAGAAAGAGACAAGGAAAATGGGAAGTTGGTCGGTTGGTTGAATTTTTAATGTCCCAGTCAACTTCGATGATATATCAGAGACGGCAGTGGTGACAATTGAACGCGTGCTGCCACACTATGATGTAAGGAGCGCTTGCATACACCACATCCAGTCACATTATCCTGAACAACCGGCCGTCCACACTCAACACTAAATCCATAATGCCAGACACTAGGCGGATCA
>BMAT01007857.1:213284-224094 GCA_019649035.1 Elysia marginata | reverse complement strand
TACAAATTTTAAAGTCCTTGGTTTGACTCGGCCGGGGATTGAACCTTGCACCTCTCCATCTCTGGGCGAGTGTCTTACCGCTAGGCCACAGAGCCGGTAGGAAAATGGGAGAGAAAGACAAGACGAAGATGTTAGGAACGGACGAACAAACACGTGGTGAAAATTGGGAAACAGAGAGGGTAAGACGGAAGAGAGGGTGGAGAAGCTCAGAGAGAGAGAGGAAGGCGGGGGATAAGATGAGATAATAATTTTATTGATCGTAACTTGGGAAATTCATAATTTATAAACCATCGTCATGGAAACGTAAAAACATACATGCGATAATTTTTTTCATTATAATTGTCAATATAAGCATTTTTTAAATTAAAACTAATACATGTACCTTTTAAATATATACTGTGTACATGGACAAAATCAGTTGTTGTAAACTAATTTATCAATAACTAGGCAAAAGAATTTATTTTAAATCATAGTAAATATTTGCTCAATAATTATGGGTGTATTATACAGTTTTAATTTGTGTACGAAAAAAAAAAATATATATATATATTTTAGGGCCTTTCGCATCTCAGTGCTCCGACTGGGACGCCTCGGCTGCTTCTCGAATCCTCGCTGTAAGTGTAAGCTTGGTCCACTCGTCTCTCTGCTGTGCTATAGATCTCAGGTGCTCTAGATCGTGGCTGCTTTTCAGTTGCAAGTTGCTGTTTATGATTCGGGAAAGGTCTCGGTTGAGGACGACAGGGAGTGTTGTTAGTGGACGTCCTTTGAATTTGCTGCCTTCCGTCACGAAATATCCGCTCGTTGCTTGATTAGCGGGAATTTGGCTGTCTCGTCTCAATATATGACCGAAAAGGCGCCAACGACTTTCAAGAATAAATATTGAGAGAGGGCGTTCATTGCACTTATTGTACAGAGATGAATTTGTTATTTTCACGGGGTACTTGATGTTGAGTACTTTCTTTAGTTGTTTTCTATGGAACGCGTTAAGTCTTTCTTCTTGAGATTGTGTAAAAATATATAGTAGAAGGGAAAAATAATTTCACGAAAACTACTCTAAGAAAATTTTATCTTAAAATGAAAAAGAAAATGGATCGACTGATACATACACATGTATTGAAATGTTATATAAAAAACAGACATACACCAAACAAAAGAAGGAGAGAAACATATAGAGATGCAAATGGAAGGAGAGAGAGGTGGAGGGAAGGATAGAAAAGGTGGAAAAGAATGGGCATAGAAAATAAACATAGAAATGGAAGAGTTAGAGAGGGCTAGGGAGGAGAGAGTAGATAAAGAGAAGGTAGATACGGAGAAAGAGGGGGTAGATAAAGAGAAAGAGAGGATTGATAAAGAGAAAGAGGGGGTAGATAAGGAGAGAGTAGATAAAGAGAAAGAGGGGGTAGATGAATAGAAAGAGAGGGTAGATAAAAAGAAGAGAGGTTAGAGAAAGAGAGGGTAGATAAAGAAAAAGAGTAGATAAACAGAAAGAGAGGGTAGATAACGAGAAAGAGAGTGGTTGATGGAATAATAGATACCTCGCGCGTGGGCGACAATAATACAGACTTTAAGCAGCAACGCGTGAGTAGGACGCGAACGTCTGTGGGTCTATTTTTAGAAACTGGTTTCATTATTTTTATAGTTTCTCAATCTGCTTTCCCGATTTTCACGTACGCGTAGTGAGACACGGTGCGTGTGCTAAAGGTCTCTATTGTAAGACGTAACAACGCCTATATGTGGCGTAGCTTTTACAACATACGATTGGGTAACAGATCCCATGAGCCTACCAGTGTGTCCATTTTCAGATGGTGATCCTGAATTTTCTCCCTGGTTTCGTCTTTCTGAACGTCTTTAGTACATGAAAGGGGAGAGGCAGTGGAGAGGGGGAGAGAAATAGAGATAGAAAGACACAAGGGACAGGGAAGAGAAGCATAGATAAAATGACACGAGGGAGAAGGGAGAGAAACAGATTGATAGGTACAATAGAGAGGGGAGATACAGAGAAAGAGACGAGGGCAAGGAAAGAGAAAAAAAAAACAAAAAGATAGATACAATAGAGAAAGGAGAGAATTTAGAAAGAGAGGTGAGGGAGAGGAGAGAGAAAACACGACAGAGGGGAGGGGTGGAGATAGAGACGGTTAAAAGAGGTGAGATTCAGCAAGAGAGAGAGACGAAGGAGAGGGGAGAAAAACTAAATGAGAAGGAGGATATTGCAGAGCAATGTAGAGAGCGAGAGACAGAGACAGGGAGAGAGAGGTAGAGACAGAGACAGACAGACAGACAGAGATAGGGATAGAGAGAGACAGGTGGACAGAGAGAGTTAGAGACAGAGAGAGGGGAGAGAGAGAAAGAGAAAGATAGATACTGAGAGAGACAGGCAGAGAGAGACAGACATACAGAGAGATATATAAAGAGAGAGATAGAGACAGATAGAGACAGAGCGAGAGACAGACAGACAGAGAGAGGGGAGATAGAGAAAGAGACGAAGGAGAGGGGAAAGAGACAGAGGAGAGGAAAAAAAACAAAATGAGAAGGATGATATCCTAGAGCAATGTAGAGAGAGAGAGAGAGAGCCGGGTAAGAGAAGAGAGGGTAGACAAAGACTTCTCTCCTGTCACAGACCTAGCATAATTATTGCTACCGCTCGTCTCCTTGCGATTAACTTGGCAATGGTTTGCCATGTGTGTATATGGAAGAAATCTATTGTCATCGAAAGTTGATTGTCCATCGAAAATGCAGCGTGCGTGCATTGAAACAAAATTAATGTCATGCACTTAGAGACGCTCTCTGTCCATGGGCGGCCTTTGAAACAGGACAAGCCGATTCCTGCGAAGCGATTATTTCTGCTGGTTGGGTTAGGTTGTTGGAATTTTAGCGTCTCTATATCAGAGACGGCGCTTGGGACAACTGAAAGCGTGCTGCCACACTGTGATGTAAGGAGCGCTTGCATACACCACACCCATTCAAATTATCATGATACCGGGCCGACCACACTTAGTACTAATTTATAAAGCCAGACACTAGGCGGATCAGCTGCTAATATCAATTTTAAAAGTCCTTGGTTTGACTCGGGCGGGGATCAAACCACGCACCTCCCGATCTCTGAACGAGTGCATTACCCCTAGGCCACAGAGCCCGATTATTTCTGCTGGCCGCACCGTCAGGTAAAAAGGCCTTGGATCCAAAAAAAAAAAAAAAGAATTCTAACACCGGATTTGATTTTCTCGGCCAAAAAATTAGCAAAGTCATCGCACACAGGCGCTATTTTGAACACTTTCAGGCACGTTTCCTTATTTGTCTCTGTAGTATACTGAATGTTGTTGTTTAATCACATGCAAAACGAACGAGAAGAAGAAGGGAGTTTTAATTCTGCATTTAATCTATCTACCCCCCTCCCTCTCTCTCTGTCTGTCTTTCTGTTTGTTTCTGTCTGTCTCCCCGTCTCTGTATTTCCTCTCTGCCTCTCTCTGTCTCCTTCTGTATCTCCCATCCTCTGCCTGTCTAACCGACTCTCTTTGGGTCTCTGTTTCTCTTTTCCGCCTCTCCGCCTCTCTCCCTGTCTTTCTGTCTATCTGTGTCATTATCTGTCTTTCCTCTCTACCTTTTACCCAGTCTCTCTCTGTCTTTCTACCGCTCTCTGTCTATCTTTAACTATCTATTTGTCTGCCCATTTCTCTCTTTCTCTCAGCCTATCTCTGTCTCCCTCTCAATATCTCCATTAGTCTTTTTCTCTATTTATCTCCGTCTTTCTCTTCTCTCTACCTATTTCTTTATACCTCTCTCTGTCTGTCTCTGCCTTTCTTCTCTGCCTGTCTTCTCTGCCTCTTTATCAACCTCTCTCTGTCTCACACCGCCTCTCCATCTCTCTCCCCATTTTCTGAGTCTCTCTATCTGTTTCTCATCGCTGTCTCTCCGCAGGTTGACCAGTTAACCAAAGGCCCAGTTTGTCACAGTTGATCATGTGAAAAGCCCAGTTTGTCACAGTTAGTCATGTGAGAAGCACAAATATATTCACAGGCCCAGTTTGTCACAACTGGTCATATGAAAAGCCCAGTTTGTCACAGGCCCAGTTTTTCACAGTTGGTCATTTGAAAAGCCCAGTTTACAACAGGCCCATTTGGTCATACGAAAAGCTCAATTTACCAGAGGCCCAGTTTGTCGCATTTGGTCATGTGAAAAGCCCAGTTTGTCATAATTTGTCATTTGAAAAGCTCAGTTTGTCACAGACCCAGTTAGTCACAATTTATCAAAGCGAAGGCCCAGTTTGTCATGTCAAAGGCCCAGTTTGACATAGGCCATCACCTGTTTGCACCGCGAGGGCAGGATCATGTCCGCCCATTCTTTGATGTTGTCGAACCAGCTCTTTCTTTGTAATAGTCATCACTTGGCTTTTGAAGGTTTAAGTCTTAGATAATGTACAAATCAATCTCTTCTCATTACTGACAGTTGCGATGAATATGCTTTTCACACTTTATTGGTCTGTATAGAAATGTATTGAAAGAAAACACAAGAAGAAGTCATTTTTAACCCCATTTATGTTATTTTAGTATTCATGACAATCATAGTTACAGTAATTTAGCACTTTAGTTTTAACGTAATTTTTTTATTCTCCACCTTCAAATTGGTGGTGTAGAAACGCTGATGAGGGACCCTGTGGACGAAAGCCTTGGCGAAATCTAGGCACTCTGCACCGAGAGGGGCACAATGTTAGTTTTCGATGCAACCGGCAAGTTTGACACCGGCTCTGTGGCCTAGCGGTAAGACACTCGCTCAGAGATCGGGAGGTGAGTGCCTGCGTGGTTCGATCCCCGGCCGAGTCAAACTAAGGACTTTAAAATTGGTATTAGCAGCTGATCCGCCTAGTGTCTGGCATTATGAATTTAGTGTTAAGTCTGGTCGGCACGGTGTCAGGATAATGTGACTGGGTGTGGTGTACGCAAGCGCTCCTTACATTGCAGTGTGGCAGCACGCTTTTAATTGTCCCAAGCGCCGTCTATGATATAACCTCAAAGTTGATTGGGACTTTAAAAATTCAAACAACCATTGATCGCTTGGCAATAAAGCCATGCTGCCATTCAGAATGAAGTCCTTGAGTATTTAAAAACATCTACTCCACCAGCATGTATCTAATCATTGAATTCTGACGTTAGCTACCAACTTTGTACTTCTCACCCTTTTAAAAAAGGGCTGTTGCAATTGCGAATTATTTCCATTTCTTTTCTCTCTCCCTCTTGCAGCAAACATTATTTAAATGGAAAACCAAAGCGTTATGATTGTAACCGTTGACAATAGATTTCATTATGTAGATATTTTTCAAGGCCGCAGTTCTAATCTCATTGAGATGACCCCGAGCTATAAATAAACTTTATCGTGCGTCCTGCTCTGTCTTGGCAAGAAATTAAACTAGGCCAACCTCGATGGTTGGGGACAGGGGGTATCCCAGAATTCCAGTTGTCCATGGAACGGAAGTTCAGGGGTTTCCCTTCGCCGAGAGTATAAGAGTGAAAGGATATTTATCATTCTAATTTTTGTATGGGATAGGTCGTAAAATCTCAAATCTTTGTTCACTTCTCTGAAAGCTTTGATTTCATAGTGGATATCTGGTACTCACATGTGCGATATAGACAGCCTGCAACAATGGAAAGTGTACATTTGAACTATTTGGAAAGAAAAGTAAGTTCAATTAGCATCTCAATGTGATTTTCATAATCGGCCTCTTATTGATGTTGTCCGGCATTCAGATACCAAAGAAAGCGAAACGAATGCGCTCATATCATGGATGGCCCGTGGGTCAGTGTGAAGATTATATCCTTCAAGGCCTAGATATGATCTAGAGAATATTTTCAGAATGACACTTACACTGTAACAAACAGACACATAGGCCCAATATCTAGATCTATCGAAGTGATTCTAGATCAATCTAGATCTACTAGACTAAATGTAGTCTAGGCCCTGTCTGCTAGATGATGGATCTAGATCTAGAAAATCTAGAGTAGGTCTAAATTCTAGACTAAGAGTAAGATTCTAGCATCTAGAATTTAGAAACATGAAATCTATCTAAATTTAGATTGTAGATATAGATCTAGATTCTAGCTGCTAGGCCTAGGAAAAAATCAGTCTGTCAATTTTTCGGCTTTATCCTTGGATTGGCCCGCTGGTGTTAAAAATAGGTTGTAATTCCCTTCATTTCGTTAGTCTCGCCAGCGGGCCAATGCCAGGATTATCCCAATTTTTCTAAATTTGACCTAGATTCTAGATCTAGAATCAAGCATGTTTACTGTTTCGACCGACAGATCAGTAGGCTACCACAGATATTAGCTTTGTCTGCACTTAAAATAGCCCTTAGATCATGGGAATCTAAATTAGGCCTTGTTTTGACAAGAATTAAAGTTTGAAGTGTGAATTCCATTCATGGTCATAAATTTGTCAAATTCGATGAACTCAGCTGGTAGCTAGACATAGATTTTGTTGACTGACATGACGATTGGAATCTGGCAATATTTGGGACCTCGTTGAACACGCATATAACTGAACATTAGAACAAACAGGGATGCAAGTTTTCCGATTTTAATCGGAATTCGGATTTTTTCGATTTTCGTATTCTTTCTTCAACCAGACAATCAACAACAAAAACGTCCGAAAAATTATAAACTTATTAAAGTAAGAACTTAAACCGAGAAAAGACGACCGGAAAATCGGAAGCGAATTACAAACCTTTTTCCGATTCTATGGCGATACCGATTATTTTTTTTTGTTTATCCGTTAGTTGATTTTCGTTTATATTTTATATGTAACCTCATCGCCCGTTTTTTTTGCGTGGTGAATTCGAAACTGTCCACACAATGGCCAATGGGCGTAAAAGCAATTAAGTGAAAATGAAAGTATGCTACCGATGATTTTTCTTGTTTACGATCTTTTGTATACTCCGTTTAGTTCTAGGCCTTGTCATGAATAAAGTTATCTTACGATAATACAAACACATAATTCTATGACTGTTCAAAACATCGAGAGTCCTTTATAATCCTTTCTTACATTACATCTAGATCTAGCCCTGAGCAATCTTGTGCACTTCATCTTTTTTAGCCAAGAGCGATCTTGTTTGATTTCATAATCATATTGTGATTGCTGCACCTCGTTGACCTTACTAGATCTGTTTAATTTTCAAGCAAGTGCCAGGCTAGATGCTTTTAAAAACTCTTAGGCCCTAGATCTAGTAGTAGTAGTCTTACTCTTCAAATCTAGATTAGATCTATTCTATCTCTCTATTGATCTAGATTAGACATGGAGAAACAGTGTAGCTAGTCATTAACTGACTTAGCCTTACTGGCTTACAGTTACACTAGAAAATCTAGATCTAGACTCTAGTAACATTTGCTAACAATCTAGATTATGATCATGGTGGCCATTCCAAGCCTAGATCTTGCCCAAATTAAGTTCTTGGATAGGAAATCTACAACCTCACATTGTGTTTCTATTTCAAAGAACGTGTTGGGATACATGCTATTGTAATTATATCTGAGACTAGTGTATTCATTCCTAGGGTTTTAGAGTAGTTTATTAGTATTAGAGTAGTTTAGCGTAATTAACGGCCTCCTGTACACAACACTGGTGTCAGAAGTGGGATTGATTAAGGGAAAAATAGACTGGACATGAAGTATGAGAGGGGGGAGGACCAATATAATTGGTTGTTAAAAAGGCAATTCTTGCAGTTCAGGATATTTCTACAATCAGAAAGAGTCCTCGATCTGCAGTTGCAGGGAAATTGTTTCATAGAGAGATGTTAAAAAGGCAACCCCACTCGTGCTACCAGAGGGCTAGGATAATGAAAAATAGGGGGAGGGGAAGATGGTTATGCTCCTGAAAGGAGTTAAGGGACGGAGCAAGGGGAGGAGAGAATGAGTAGAAAGGGTCCAAGAGCAGGGAAGTGTTGCCTACCAGGGAGTGGTAGCCGGGGAGGGCAAGTAACTTAGGGTACCAGCAGGGGTGCCGCAGTACTTATGGGGAAGGAGAGGATGGCTAAGACAAGGAAGAAGAGGGGAAGGGGAAGATGGCTGTGCTTGCCACTCTTGAAAGGAGTTAAGGGATGGCAGTACGGGACAACGGAGCAAGTGGAGGAGAGAAAGGTGTTTGGGTGGTACAGCGGGAGAATACTAGCATTATTTTGGGGATCACGCATCATGATGCTAGATTGTGTGTTTAGGCGCTCCCGGGTTGAATGTTGTGAGGGATCAAAAGAAGGTGTCATGCCTGGAGGAAGGGGTAATCATTATTGAGAAGAGAGGGGGGAAGAGTGATATTACCATGAGGGGAGTCCGAGGGTATGATTAAGGGAAAAATAGACTGGACATGAAGTATGGGAGGGGGGAGGACCAATATAATTGGTTGTTAAAAAGGCAATTCTTGCATTTCAGGATATTTCCACAATCGGAAAGAGTCCTCGATCTGCAGTTGCTGGGAAATTGTTTCATAGAAATAGGTTAAAAAGGCAATTCTTGCAGTTCAAGATATTTCCACAATCGGAAACAGTCCTCGATCTGCAGTTTCAGGGAAATTGTTTCATAGAGATAGAGGTTAAAAAGGCAATTCTTGCAGTTCAGGATATTTCCTCAATCGGAAAGAGTCCTCATCTGCAGTTGCATTTTAAAAGCTCCATTTTTCACGTTTTAAACATTAGACCTAGATATAGGGCTTTCTCTTTGACCTAGTAGAAAGCTGGGAAATCGTGTCAGTTGCAAACACCACTTAACAGTAACAAAAGTCCAAATTGTCTTAAAATCTTATCTTATTTAGCAAATTTACACATAATCTATGTGCAGTATAAGATTATATACTTTATTCACATGTTAAGTTAACTTAAGCAAACAAAAATAGAAACAAAAGTCAAAACACATTTATAAATAAATAACAAATGAAGACAAAAGTTTTAAACTGCTCCAGACCCCCAAACATGCCTCCTCTAGTCTAAATTTCTGGGTTTTAATATTCTTGACTGACTCTCATGTTAAGATCAAAATGAGTTCCATTTCTTTTCCAGTTAGAAGCTATCTAGAACCTAGATTTAGAAACATGTATAGACTCTAATTTAATCTGAGTTAAGATCCGAGTTTTTAGCACTTTTATTCTTAAATTATTATAGCTGTCCTTTCGCTAGTATTTTTAATTAGAAAGTATACCCACACTTATTAATGGTCTTAGATTTATGGGGTTTCTCGATATTTAGTTCTTGTCCTATTCTCTTAACTGGTGAGAAGTTAAAAATTAACCCCCTGATAACTTAATCCCCCGGAGATAAGGGTTTTACTTGGTCTGTAGTTACAAAGTATAGATGGACTTAATCGTTACGTGAAGACCTTGAGTCTTTGAAAAGGCCCTCGAAAATTGAAAAAAACCCTCCTTGGCATCCCTAGTATCAGTGGCGACCATGGAGAGTGGGGCTGGAAATCTCTGTGGGTTTGGGTATTTGAGTGTTGTCAGGTGTGCCGTTTTTCAGTTCTTTTCCATTATTTTAAAACTTCAGAAACTGAACGAACAGAGAAATTTGAACAGGATTGATAATTATGATATAAAACAATGGCAAATCTATGCACCTAAGTAAATTGACATTTGTTATATTTTTAACAGTAATTAAACATATCCCCCAAATTTCAGTTATTTTCAGAAAATTTGAGTGGTATCCTTGTCACTTGTGTTGTTGACGTTAGCTGGCAAAATTTAAAAAGCGCATAACTAAGTACTATTGTGCCTCGTAATGTTTTCTATTTGTAATTCAAACTGAAATAGAAAACTTGACTCTTGTTGATTTTTTTTTTCAAGTAGAGCTTGTTTGCTCAGAATCATAGAGGAAGAAGGATGAGAAGGAGAAAGGAGGAGCTTGTAATGAATCAGGAGGAGAAGGAGGAGGAAAAGTAATAAGAGAAAAGAAATGGAACACAGAAGAGGAGGAGAGTAAGGAACTCAGAATAATGTCGAATTACAATTTCAGTGTATATCTATTGTAATGCCATAATGTTGGGGCTAAAATGGCACTGAGAAATCCAAAGATCTATGTTTTTTCTTATCACTACATAAAGAATTAACTGTTTTTTATAAATGGAATTACCTAAATAGAGAAAAGCCTGTAAAAGTGTAATGGATCAAATGTATCGAAAAGGGGCAATAACTCCATTTTTTAAAGTGAAACAAACTCAAATTTCTCAAAAACAAAATCGAACATTGGAGTAAAGCCTCTATTGTTTTATATACCTTGCAGAGAAGCACAAACCTTTTTTTTAAATGCAAAGTTTCAAACCAATCAAATGGTAAACCTCGGAGGAGATAGATTTTTACTAGTGGTGTCTAAAAAACTTTTTTTGAGAAAATCACATTTGAAACTTAAGGGGGGGGTGGGGGCGGCACCTGAAATGACCATTTAGGGGTCGGATAACCGAATATTCAAAACTGCTTTTTTCAGATGCTTCAACCATTGCTCTGTATGAAAAGCACAAAAAATAAGTGATTTGAGCATTTTTGTGACCTAAAATCACCATTTTGCGGCAGCAGGGTGAGTAAAAATAGCGATTTTTTCACCCCGAACATGTAGAATATACCTCAAACTTCTGGTTTTTTTGCTCAAATTTTACCGTTTTATAACCGATTTCTTAGTGTCGGTTGCGCCCACTATTGCAGAAGGTCTAGTGTGAACACTGATCATGCCTCGCGCTCGGTGTAGGCCCGTTCATGAAAGCTAGCACTGAATAATAATATCACGCGCAAGCTAACCTTGTAGACCAGGCCTGCTAGTGAAACTTTGCACTGCGCTAGCCTGTATGTTTAC
>BMAT01007857.1:190004-203889 GCA_019649035.1 Elysia marginata | reverse complement strand
AACTCTTTTATGGCTGACTATTAAGAAACACAAGCATTAAAGTAATTAATAGCTCAATGCTCTTTCTGAAATGAAAATTTTCACCAAGTTTCAAAAGAGGATAGTTGGCTGACATGTTACACATCATTAGGATTAGGCCAGAGGTATTTAATACTGTGTCTTGGAAAGGTTAGAAGTGTTCAAGAACCTCTATATCATTCTTTTTCATTTTTCTTCCTCAAAACCCTGTTTCACTTAGTTCTTCAAATTACAACTTTGAAGTTTAAGTCTTAGGGATACTATTAAAATTGCAAGACAGAAAAAAATGTTCACAAATTATTTGACATTCTTTCCCCACTTCGTGTTCCAGGCGTCGTGTCGTCCTGACGGGCTACCCCCTCCAGAATAACCTCTTGGAGTACTGGTGCATGGTAGACTTTGTCCGGCCGAACTTCCTCGGCACCAAGACGGAGTTCAGCAACATGTTTGAGCGTCCCATCATGAACGGCCAGTGTATGGACAGCACTGGCTCGGACAAGAAGATCATGAGGCACCGGTCCTATGTCCTGCATAACCTGCTGGAGGGATTCGTACAAAGGTTTTTATAGGTTCCTATCTGACTTAACTGGTTGAATCCCATGAACCGCTCACAGTGGCTCAACATCAAAGGGCCGAGTATCAAGAGCTGCTGTCACCGGCTTAGTCTAAATTTAGATACAAGGACCAGGCAAAAGTTATTTGGTCCACAGTGACTATAAATGTTTTTCTGCGTCTTCAAATTTGTCTTTGCATTGCTCCATGTTGACATCTAGATTCAGAAGCACATTTGTTCATAAAAGTAAAGGGCATGCAAAATGTGAGAGAAATACAATTCATTTTGCACTGTGGGACTCAATCAGTTAAAATGTTGTATTTAGTGGAACCCCTAAATTAAGGCCGCCTCATTAAAAACCATTCCTCTTATGTGACTTTAAATTTGAGGACGTCCCCTTACATGGTTATAGCAATTTAACCCCTGAACTAAGACACCCCCCCCCCCCCCCCCCCNNNACCTGTTTTTAGCAACATTTTACAAGGTCTTTATTCAGGGGTTCCACTTGATTCTCTTTTTTTCCCCCGTTATTATTGCTTGAGAAATGAGTGTACAAGAGGAATAAGGATAGAAAAATAAGCAACGCGACCAGACAACCTCACTGGTTAGGACAAGCAGGCAGCATTCTCGCGGTACATACTTTTTTCGGGTGTTGTGTTCACGCGGTAGTTTGACCTACTAAACATCGTCGCATTGTTATGAAACTTGGCATACATTCAGATGAAATGCCGATCTATCACGTGGTTGTTTTGTTTACAATGTGCGGTTCATAGAAGCCGAGATATGAGTTCGTAAAGTTGAAGACCGTTGTTTCGTTTCCTATGGTCCGTTCACTCCAAGGATACTTTGGGCTGTATTCTAGGAAAGCTCTTGTTTATTAATATGTATAGAATATGCAAATTGGTGCGGTAGTTCATGAATAGCGGCATTTTAAACGCAAGAAAAATGGTGAAATGCGATCAGCAAATCCCGACTCTAGGTCTAAGGAATCGGCGCCCAGGAGTTAAGCCCCTTACCCACTCAAGTAGGCAGGTGAAGGACGCCGGTTATCACGAGATGGGGGTGTGCTGAAGTAATCCCGCTTTTTCATTGGTCACATTAGAGAATATTGACGTGAACTCTCGCGAGTTCAGGAATCAAGTTCGTCCGATCGCACTTTGTGTACCTTTTAGTAGGGTACCGTACCGATAGATTCTAAGCCTAATGAATTGCGCATTTTCTGCTCACCGCAAAATATTTTTTATTGGAGTTGGAAAAGATAAGAACTCAAGAATTGTTCCCATGCTGAAAGCTTATTTTAATTTGTCTCAAAGAAAGTTATGGCTATTTTAAAGAAAACATTTTCTTTGCAGTTTTTGTCACCAAGGTTGCTCGATCTGCCCAATGCAACTGTGATAGATCTAGTTTTTCCCGACGATAACATTGGGCCCAACGCAAAGCGCATTTCTTCATCATTTTATGCCCGATCTTATTTAAAGTAATTATATACCGGTAATAAAAAAGAAAAACAACGCTATTCCGTCTTTCTTCATATGAAATGTTACGTTTTCTTCTCTTTAGCTGGCATTATTACTATGTCTTGGAGCTTAAGTCTAGATCTACGCAAGTGGATGTTTTCTATTGCTAGATCTATTTCTGTACCGTGTACTTTTTTAACTAAAAAAAAAACATGAATGACGGCATTTATGATTTAAACCACCAGTCTATTGGATGCATTTGGAATAAGTTAAAACTGAAGAACAGAATTTATTTACTGATAAGGCTGGACATACAGGTAGAGAATCAAGAAAAAAAAATTGCCCCCCTAAATTTGTTTTTCTTAATCAATTCATATCAGACGTATGATGAGGCTTGAACTCTTGATATAGCTTGTTACTGATTGTAAGTAAAACATTTTGTAAAAACAAAAGGAAAAAGGAATCTTTTTTATTTAAAACCTTGGCAAAAATATTTAAATGAAATGTAGATACATCATACATTGTAATTAAAACGTGTGTAACAACTGGCTGTCTTTATTGTGTAATGTTGCATAATGGTGGCTGTGCCATGTAGATATTTGAAGATGTACATAATAATCTACAAAAACATAAAGGAAACGTTGAGGTTGTGACAATAAGATTCATCCTTGAATTTCAACCATTTTGCCTCTAAAACCAAGGGAGAAAAGGTCATTGCTTTTTTCTTTTTTTCGCAATGACAAACAGCTTGGTTACATAACATAAGATTTGCATTACATAATGTTAAATGACATCATGACACTCTCCTCTAGAGACAGTTTTTTTATGATAACTTCAGAATCCCCATCCTCTTATCTACCGAATCACTTTTTGTTTCCAGCAGCTGAATTAATGGCTGAACTGTGCTGTGTTTCCCTTTTATCTTTGAAATATTATGCAATCAGAGGACAGTGTTTGTAAAACAAAAAAATTCCTCTCAAAATTTTATATGCAATATTTTTAAAATCTTCACTCCAAGAAAGATTTACCTACAAAATTTCAAGTTCATAGCTTGAAAAATAAAGGAGATATGCCTTGTTATTTAATTATACACCGATATGTGCGTAAGTTACATAATATTACATCATGTACTTCAGTAAGTAATTGCAACAGACAAATTTCAATAATTTTTTTTGGAATCCCTACCCTAAAATCTATAAAATCCCCAAATTTTGTACCAATAGCTTCGAAAATAAAAAAGTAATGAATTTTTAACCTTCATTTTCTGATCAAATGAGTACCGCCGTCTTGCTTGTTTTTTGCTCTATCTCTTTGTAAATGATTGTCCAAAAAATTTCCTAGGTTTCGCGTCAGTAAAATGGACATAACTTTTTTTTTTATGAAGGGATTTTGATGCTTTAAAAATTTTTTTGTACAGAAAGGTTTGCTCTATCAAATGAAATTAAAAAAGCAAGAATTTGACCAATTTGAATTTTTTTGGTCCCCTTGCTAGAAAAATAACAGGGATGCAAGTTTTCCGATTTTTGCAGGAATTCCAATTTTTTTAGCAGTTTCCTTTAACCAAAAAGCAGGAACATTTGAAAAAGATTAGAACTTAGATGTTGAAGAAAGTCCTCCAAACTTAAGATTTAGAGAAAATCAAACACCTCTTTTGGGTTGTACAGCTGTGTAGGCTTTAGTACATAGTTTCATATACCATTGTTAATTGATATATATCAAAACATTCTAAATGGGAAGCTGTTGGTTGTAAGGGCTAGGTAGAGGTGTTGCAAATTTCCTGCTTTTTGTGCATAAGACACTTGCATCCCTGAAATAATGAAGAAGGAATAGTATCTTCAAAGTAAGACAGTAAACAAATTGTTTTGCTTTGTCAACCCCGTTTCATATTTCTGCTGCAAAAGAATGTACATGTTGTAATTATAAAATACAGGAATGCCATTTTTTCAGTTATTTTCCATTTTTTTTTGCCTCAGAAACTGAACAAACACACACACACATTTGAACAAGGTTGATCCCATGAGTAATGATAACCTTGTGCACCTTGATGGCACATTGTGCCTGTTTATTTCTGCAAGCACATCGAGCCAGGATTTTCAGTTATTTTCAGGAAAGTTGAGTGGCTTGCCTTAAAATACACCGTCATGTTTTTCAAGCTCCTCTTTCTACTTTCTTTCTGTGCAGGCGAGGACATACTGTTTTACAAGTTAACTTGCCACCCAAAATGGAGCACGTGTTCCTAGTGCGTATGAGCCCAATCCAGCGCAAAATCTATGTGGAGTTTATGAATGCCATCACAGAGTCAGGACTCTGCTCGTGGGCTAACAACAATCCTTTGAAAGCATTTGCTGTCTGCTGTAAGGTAAGTACTATGACAAGTTCTCATCTGTTAAAAAAAAAACGGTATTAGCCATCACCAAATTTGCTTAGATTTAACTCATTATGTAAAATTGGAACTGTAATGGTCAAAGCTCACACACAAATGCCTGGATTTATTTTTTCTTCAAAATTTTAATTCACTTTCTAAAATATTCAAATTCCAGGAAGGCACATGAACATGTCTATAAAGTGAACAAAATAAAGCCTGCAACTCTTCAAACTCTCTTAAAAAAAACCTGATTTCAGACGAAAGATTTCAAATAATACTCTTTCCTGTCAACATTAGATAGGCACCTTCAAAATGGTAATAAACGACACAAAATTTGCTCAGAAGTAGGTTTCTGAATCCCTGTTCATTAATATGATTCTACCTAACATTGTTGCACAATTAACAATGACAAATAAATTTGTGACAATGCATGTGATTTGATTAAGAATAAGGGATAACAGTCATCACTCCCTTCCTGCTCCTAACAGATCTGGAACCACCCTGACATCCTCCACGAGGTCCTCACAAAACACATTGCAGACAAGGACAATGACCTAGACATAGAGACTGGAGAGGGCGGAGCCAACAAGAAGAAGAAAAAACCTGCCGGCCTGGCCAAGTCGGAGTCGAGCGCCTCGATCGCGTCGACAGACTCGACGTCAACGGCTGCCAGCACGTCGACAGTTGATCCAACTCCGCCTCCCATCACACCCTCGGCCTCGACTACCTCGCTCACATCCATGACATCAGAGACCAGTTCTGAGAAGAATCCCATTACTTATGACTGGGTGGGTAAAATTTTGTTGTGTGTTATATTGAGCAAGCTAGAAATGCCAGCATGTTTTTGTGCTCACAAGTTAACCATGCTCATTGATTTGAAATTCTTCACCCACAAGCCTTGAATTTCCTAAAATAACAATCATTTGAGTCATACACCTTTACAAGTAATGCTAGAGATATTTACTAAAGTTCTAAACCACAAAATAGAAGTTAGTTATAATGCTAAGAAAATAGTCGCGTAAACTATATATACTGAGAAAAATTTGTTATGATTATAATTACTTTTGTGGCTATGACTATTTTTTATGGGTCACATTTCCCATGGTAGATGAAAGTCCCTGTTCTTTCCACATGGTCTTCCTTAAGTGGTTTTAGTGTCAGTGGGTCTATTGAAAATGTTTTGATTAACCGATTTTTCCTCTCTTTTCCATTTCCCCCCCATTTTTTAGGTCCTAATTGATTTCTTTAAATTATGTGTGTTCACATGTTTCTGTATGTTTTTTTCTGTGTACATGTATGTTTATGTGCATGCGAATGAAAAGCATGGATTTTCTGTTTTTAATTAAAAAAAGTTAAGTGGCATCCCTGCTAAGAGAGAAGAGCTGTAGAACACAAATAAAAAGTTAATTTTTTATGCATGTTTTCACACTAAAATCCGTTGGGAATCAAAACTACACTAAGTTATTCTTACATATTCTTTATATTGTATTCTTGGATTAATTTTCTAAAGAGTCTGAGTTATTTGATATGTTTATAAAACTAGATTGGTAACTATAGAAGTGAATCAATTTTTTGTGACCTTTCCCCACGGCAGGCTGAGCCTCTTATGAAGGAGTATGTGGCTGGCGTAGTTGAAAACAGCGGGAAGTTTGTCCTCATGTACGGCCTCATTGAAGAGTGTATGGCTGTCGGAGACAAAGTGCTCATCTTCAGGTATCATTATCATTTGTAAAAGTGCCACTTGCCATCGCATATAAAACGCTCTAGGCGCATACAAATTCAAAGATCATTAAATTAAAGAAGCAGGGTTTGTTCTCTTTGAAAACGAAAAAAGGAAAAAGAATTACAAGTTTTCCTTTAAAAAATGATAATGTGCAATGAGATAGAAGTTATGTGTGCTAGTGAACTTTTAAACATATCCATAGAAATGAAGAAAGAAAAAAAATACGAATTGCGTAAACAAATTGAAAGAGCAGACCGAGAGAGAGGGGTATGGATTAAGAACACTCAGGAGCTGATTGATGTTGGGGTAGTAGTGACTTTACCAGTCAACATTAAATATACAACCGTGAATCCTGTTTTATTGTCAAATAAAAATGTTATTTAAAGCAATCTTATAAGTTTTTCCAAGGCACAAAGCAGGTCATAGAATTTTCGGTCTTATAAAAATTTGTCCCGCATGCTATCCAAATGAGTTGCAATGCCTAGTTTTGAGATGTGGGTATTCAGAAGTGTTTTTTTGTTTTTTTTTTAAATTTTAGATATTGACGTCAAAACTATTTCTGAACAGTTTTCACACCTGATTCATGTTGAAATTTCATGTTCTATGTGTTTAATTTTTATTGGTATGGCTGTTAAGGCCTTCACACCTTTGTAGTTGTCTTTACTTTGAATCCAGTGTTCTCTCCTTTCTGAAATTTTACAAATCTTTACCCTGCCAACTTCAAAGAAAGGCTTTAAGTTCACACAGAAACATGATAGAGCTTTTCTGTTTGTTGTATTTGAAATAAAAAGAATAAGTTTTTCTGTGGTATAAATATCTTTCTACCCTCCAATTTCAACTTCAGACTCATTTTGACATTTGTTAGTAGGACCTGCTCAGCCGAGTGCACTGTTTGTTTTAACTTTACTATTTTTTTTTTGGACAATCTTGTTTTCAGTCAAAGTTTGCTCACTCTGAACAAAATTGAAGAGTTTTTGGGAAGAATGAGAGTCCCTCGCATGGAAATCAACGAGACATGGCAGAGAAATCGGACTTATTTTCGTGAGTGTCTTTAAGCATTTGTTACCGTCTTTTTACTGTGCGCAAAAAAAAATTTTTTTTTTGTCTATTTTCTTCATTTGTAAGGCTGCTCGAGTCTCTTCTATTTTATTGTCTTCCCTTTTTTTTAAGGTAAATTCATTCTTGTAACACAAGCCATTTTAAAATTTTGGTAGAAATCAGCACAAAACATTGGCACATTCATGAATACAATTAACATTTTCACATAAATTAGGGGATAGAGATGGGGAGCAAGATCGCACTTTTAAAATGCCTTCCTCTTTTATGTCTAGGGTTGGACGGTAGTACTTCAGCTCAAGAAAGGGAGAAACTGATCAACCAATTTAACGACCCTTGTGGCACTGCTTGGATATTTCTTCTCTCTACAAAGTAAGTATTGGCATTCTGTCATGTCGAGTGTGGCTTCTTGCTGTTTTATGTCTGCGTCAAAATTATTTGTTGTTTTCTTATTTTTTTGTATTGTTGTTAAAATCAGAGATGTAAGTTTTCCAATTTTCGCAGGAATTGATTTTTTGAAGTATTTTCCTGATTGTGTTTGCCTAAAGCAAAAAGCAGGAGATCCCTCAAATTTTGGATTAGCAAGAGTGTCATAGCAAAAAACTGATTAACTTCCTTTTCTTGTCTTTTTCCCAGGCAGTGCTCAAAAGTTGAGGTTTTTATATATATAAAAAAAACCAACTAATCTTCTTTGTTTCTAAAATGGAACAAGTACTATTTTTTATTTAGAATGTGTGTGAGAAATTTTAATTTTATTTTTAACATTGAAACCTGACTCAGTAGAGACACCAATCGCAAAAAAAAAAAAAGAGATGAAACTTTCATTTTTCTCCCCAACATTGCAGAGCGGGCTGTCTTGGGATTAATTTAGTTGCCGCCAACCGAGTTATCGTGATTGATGCCTCCTGGAACCCATGCCATGACTGCCAGGCTATATGTCGGGTGTACCGCTTTGGCCAGGTGAAGAGTTCTTACGTGTATAGGTTGATTACAGAGAATACGCTGGAGAGACGCATCTACGACCGCCAGATCAGCAAGCAGGGAATGTCCGGTGAGCATTAAATACAGATTCAAGTCGGATATTTGAACCCCATGGTAACTGCGACTCATCCAAAACTCAAATTATTCGTATGAGTCACAAAAGGAGGATAAAAGAAGTAATTTGAAATAAGTTTGAGCAAATCTTCAAACTATCTAGGTTTGAGCTATATTGATTGGCTGTATTAAATCCCTTTTTATAATTTCTTCTTACCTGATAATTTACAATATACTTATGTTAAAAAAAGGGATTTGAATAGTCTTATTATTCTTTTTCTTGCATGTTTTTCTCCTTTAATTTGTCACTTTTGGTCCATGAATAAAGCAAGTAATGTGGAGATTTTGCTTGGCTCAGTTTGTTCTCACATGAAACAACATCATTTTATTTTTCACAATTTCATGTTGTTTTGTTGGACGTTAATGTTTTATAATCTATTGGATCTTAAAAAAATGAAAGATATAAAAATACTACTAACTAAATTTATCTTATCCCCATTACTATTTATATGTATGTTTTAACATACTTGAATTTCGTATTGCCCTGAACAGAGTTTTTTAAAGCATGCTTTCATCTCTGTGCTAATGTAATCCTTTGAGAATCAAATTTTCAATCTTTTTCTTTATATCTCTTATGATTGACTTTTTGCTTTGGCTTTTCTGGGCTTAATTTTATTGCAGGAATTCCATTATGAGGGAGAAATCAAAAATTTGTTTTTCTGCTTTTTCCTCAGATCGGATTGTTGATGACATGAACCCTGAGAATAAACTGACGCGACGGCAAGTTGAGAACCTTTTGGATTTTGAGGTAAAGCTTACTCAGGTCCTATCACTCTTTTTTCCTTGTAGTATTGGTATACTCTCTTAAGAAAAACAGTAAAGTCGAAATGTGTGCACAATTTATATCGTTAGTTGGTTTGACTTTAATAGGCCTGGCATTTTTATCTGACTGTTAAACAAATCCTTTGATCTTTCCTCTCCCATAGTAAGGCTGTAGGCATGTTTATACTAGCTCTACAGTAAATTTATTGATTAAAAAAAAGTTGCAGGTCTCCCACAAAATGAGTCTACATGTAGTGCCTGGTGATTAAAAAAAAAGGGCATTTTAAAGTTCTCGGTTACATTTTTACTCAAACATTTTTTGAGAACTTGGTAAGGTAATGATGGTTTTGATCATATTCACTTATGAAACCATTGAAAAAAATGTTCAAAACATTATTTAAAGGTTGTTAGAACATGGTAGTGCCTTTTTAACTTCCATGATATGAAAACCAACTCCAGTTTTGAAAATTAGGCCCCTTGGATTCCTTGTCTTTCAAGTGTAGTAACTCAGGACCTAATAAAAGTATAAAATAATTTTTGTACCATTTTTAAGAGCTTTTAGAAACCTTCCCATCCATGCATGTAACTCCATATCACAAAATTTGGTGTGTAGTCTTACTTTGTGACACCTTTACACAATTGACCGAACTGGATAATAGTTAGAAAGCAAGAAATACAAAATTGAACTAATTTTTTTTTCTGTTTTGTGATGCCGTTAAGATGTTTAAGATGAACAAGTTTAAGTTTTTCCTTAACGAAAAAAAAAACAACAAATAAAATAATTGCTGCTGTTAGTTGTGCCTGATTATGATAGTGGTATTTTTCTTCTCTCTCTCAAGGATCAAGAATATCCTGAACCAGATTTCAGCCAAGCAGGGGAGAAATATGGAAAGGACCTGGTGTTGGTCCGCGTACTCCAGAAATATGGAAACTGGCTCACAAAGGTATCAACAACATTATGTGCTATGCTGCTATGATGATTGGTGATTATTTGTTACCAAGGCAGTTTATTTTTTTTGTTTCTTTTTAGTGGACGTTTTGGGAAAGTGGAAAAGCACTTGATTTGTAAGATGGCTGCATAGTTGCTTTTGGATTTGAATGAGTCTTTCCTCTTATTTAACAGAAGGCTTGTGAAACCAGGCCCTGTACCAAGCAAAGTGTGCCACCAGCAGTGTCTCAACTTTCAGCTACTTGTGCACAAAGCCCTTGTCCTCTATCGCTCTCCCTTGACAAAGTGGTTGAAAGTCGGCCCAAGCAAATCATCATTGTTAAGGCATCTGAAATGTAGAAAAAAAATGCTGCTGGAAAAATTCTATGAAATGCTGGCAAAAAGATAAAAAAATTTTTATCTTTCCGAGAATGCGGCACGGAGGCACTTTAATTGTATTGTTCTTCTGCTTAATTTTTAAAAGTTTTTGACTTTAATTTTGTCCCCATCATCATCAGGCTTTTGGCTCACTAGAAGACTCACCACACACTTAACGATTAGTTTGTCACAGATGTAAGTCTAAGATACTTCTACTAAAAAAGAATAATATGAATGTTTGAGGACTTCTATCAACAACTGTTTCTCTCTCCGGCCAGCAACCCTTTACGCACGAGTCTCTTCTCATTGATCGCAAAGAGCTGCGCCTCTCCAAGAGAGAGAAAAGGCTGGCAAAGGAAGGCTATGCCCGTGACAAGAGGATGAATGTGAACTACACGAGACCGTCCTACGCTGCTTACTACCCTCAGATGGGTGGTGCATTGCCAAACAGACTGCCGATGAACAGCAGATACAAGTAAGGCCGGTTTTACTTTTTGGGCATCATTTGACTACCAGCAATTAGATACAATTATAAACATGCTAGTTTTTGTTCTAGGATGACAAATTTCTGATTTTGTCCAAATTTTACTGTTTTTTTTCTCCCTTCATTTTAAAATACTGGTTGTGTGTAAGTGTGTATTCTTTATCTCTATTAGTTTTATCTAAACAAGAATAATCGTTTTGCCTGTTCTGTGCTTTATTGTGATACTGACTTTCTGTGATCCTGAATTAATGAATTCTAGCCATGTGATTTTTAGCCTACTTCTATATATGTGATTTACGTACATATTATAATTGTGCATTTTATGTAGCAAAAAGAGCAATATTTAAATTCTATTTAACTCATACTTACCTATTCTTTTTCATGTCTCTATTTACTTTTTGATTTCATTATTTTACAATGTTCAAGCAGTCAATGTAATTTCCATAAAGGATTAAGAAAGCTATTCTGTATTCTGAATGTACTCCCCTTTCTCCCGTACGTAATAAACTTTCAGTCCTAAAAAAAAAAACTCCAGGTAAAGCCAAAAGGTTTGAGCAGTCAACCAAAAATTGTTTTACAGTCCATTATATATGTAGATATTACACATTTAATTCTGTCCGTTTTTTTTAATGTTATCGTAGTTATGCTGCATTCCGTCGAGGCCCCATCATGCGCCCTATAGCAAGCGTAAGGCCCATGATTGCTTCCAATGTAGGCAAGGGAGATGGAAAAATCAAGCAGTTTGGGGGTCAACCGTTGCGACCAGGGGTCACCATACACCAAGTCATCACTACCACAGGTGAGACCCTATAGGCATACTAGTTTGAAACTTTTCTTCCTTGAGAGCTAACGGGCTTTCATCCTTACATGCATCCATTCTGTACGTTGATTGTCTTGGTTGAACCCTTTAGCTGTCCTGCCATGGAAATTATGTGGGCATTTTAATGTCAAATTTTGAATATCTATGAACAACTAAAGGAACCTAATCGTGTAGTTAGTGGTGCATAGTTGGGTCAAATGGATGAAACTGCTTTGGACTTATAGGGCGCAGATAACTTAGTATGCAGTGAAGATATTGAGGGAGTTAAATTGTAGCTTCTTTTTTCTCTCGTTCTCTTCTTTTTTTGTGTTGATTTTGAATTTTGACGTTGTGCTAAGACTTTTCCGATTCCTTTTTTTTTTTTTTTATATAAATTGAGTTCCAGAACTTGAAAAATATATTTGCATTTCTTTTTCTGAATTCAGCCATCTTTAAAATGATTATAACTTTAATTTTTTTTGCTCGCTCTTTCTGTACCTATTCCATTACGCACCCTAGAAATTGTTCTGCCTGGAACCAACACAAGCACGCCCTCTGGGGGTTCCTCCAACAAGATCAGCGCGGGACAGAAGATTCTGGTCATTAAAACGCCAAAAGGAGTCTACATCCGTACGAACGATGGTAAAATGTTTGCTGTGCGCTCGAAAAGCGGTGGCGGTCTGGGCAATGTGGTGGCCGGTGCAGGTAGCACTGGCGGAGCAGCCTCGACAACCACAACCACCACCCTGACATCGGCTGATGGCAACCGCGGTATGTACCACCCTGTCTATGGTTCCTTTGGTGTGAAGCCCTAGAGACAAAAGTCTTATTCTTTCTTCATATATAGGTTGTAAATGAATGTGAAATAATTTTGCTCAAATGTCTCGATGTTTCACCCCACAAAATCCCTGACTATCTGAATTGCCATCATTCCATTTTCCTTGCATGAAAAATGCATTCTTTGATATATACGTCTATTTACAAATATGTACATATTTTTTGTATGCATTTCATAAGTCAAGCTGTTTATCTTTTTTTTAATGTTAAATTGTTTGTTAAATGTACAATATTCAATGTTATATGTTTAACTTCTTTGATGGATCTGATGTAACATGAATGTGAGTTTTTGTGGGCTGGCCTATTCTTCACCCGTAACCCCTTTCTAATGAGGATTTCCTAATTCTCAAATGTAAAGGGATGGCATACAAAACCCCCACACTTAATTTCTTTTATTTTATTTTTATTTAACAATTCGAGAATAGATTTTATACGTCCATCAATACACGTTTTTCTGAAGTAAGTCTTACAACAACTGTATATGTGTAGGTAATTGATTCTATCGAAGTGCCATCAAAATACTATTTATAAGGACTTAGCATTTATTGAATCCTTTGCTTTCAATCTTCAAGTCTTAAATAAACATTATACTTGAAAGGAAAAAAAGCAAGGAAAATCTTTATCTATAGAGAAAAGCAAGTCTATATGAAATACAGCCATGCCTTTATACAGACTACATTTTGTTAACTGCAGTTGAACCACCATGAACTTGTTTGTGAACTTTTTTATTGTAAACTTTATTAAATTAGTACAAATGTTTTGCATACTATTCCAAATATTTTAACCTTTCGAAGGATGTCACTTAAAAAAAAAATTTTGGACTATATTTTGTACTGGTTAAAAAAACCTCTTTGGTATCTTCTTTTTCTAGCGTTAAAGAATCAAGAAATATAAATTTCAAGAAAGAAATTAAGTCCTTACTTTGAAAAATTGCATGAAGGGTTCTCTTATTATAGAAAATGTGGATTATATCAGTCAGGGCCAACTAACCAGTACATGTTTTAATCATTGTTTTGTTGTAGGTTGGCACTTACAGGCCAATAATATGTTATTCAGTTAGAATTTATGTTGTGATCTAACTCAGAATGGAATGACGTACACTTGTGTAGAAAAAAGTTTTCTACGTTTTATGCTGTTGATCTTCAGTATAATTCTTTATGTTTTTTTTCTTCCTTTTTTTCCCTCTTCAGATCTATAGTATTGTAGATTTAGTTAAAAACTTATTTGAAAGTTACGTTCATTTCTGTGTGTAGGATTTCTTAATATCACATTTTGGTTGATGCTCAAGTGTGGAAATATAACTGTACATGTCTGTGTGAATACTAACATTTCTGTTGTATTTTCGTCTGTGAAGGCATATTTGTATACTAATACTATAAGTCATTCATAAATTGAACAGGAGTCGCAGTAGAGCTGTGTAGATAAGCAAG
>BMAT01007851.1:280496-299504 GCA_019649035.1 Elysia marginata | reverse complement strand
TCTTCTTCTTCTTCTTCTTCTTCTTCTTCTTCTCTTCCTCCTCCTTTTTATTACCACAAACCATTGATATTGCATCACAATTTGAAATCTTCAACTAAATCTATTCCAATATTACTTTTTATATAAACAGAAGCCTTTTTTTTCCTTTTTGCTGTATCTTCATGTTCAAAATCATTTTTTTTTTAGCTAGGCGTAAAAATTTCATCATATTAGAGACCTTTAGCACACGCACCGTGTCTCACCTCGCGTACGTGAAAATCGGGAAAGCAGATTGAGAAACTATAAAAATAATGAAACCAGTTTCTAAAAATAGACGCCACAGACGTTCGCGTCATACTCACGTGTTGCTGCTTAAAGTCTGTAGTATTTTTCAACCTTCAGAATGGTTTATTCTATTTTTTTAGCTGCGTCTTTCTCTATTTCGTTTAATACCGTAATTTTGTTTAAACAATCTAAAGCGGCCCACACACGATAAAAAAAGTCGTCAAAATTTTGACTCAAAATGATGTCAAAATAATGTCAAAATTTTGAAGCTAGTTTTGACCGTGTATAGAGAATTTTTTTGACAAAAAACGATTTGATTCAAAATTTTGACGGATCAACTCGAGTTGGTATTTTTTGATGCGTCTTCAAATTTTTGATACGTGTGTGGGCTCCTATCAAAATTTTGATTAAACTTTCGTTCATTTGTCGAACAACTGTCAAATCGATCACAATGGCTACCAAGAAAGACATTGAAAAAATGTTTCTGCTCGAATTGCTAGAGCTCTACAAAACCATGCCAGTCTTGTGGAAGGTAAAATCGGAAGACTATCATAACCGGGTAAAAAAAAGCCTATGCCTAAGAGACCTTATTAAAAATATCAAGAGCATTTTACAACAGGGACATTAGACGACCTGAAAAAAAAAGATACACAACTTGAGAACAAATTTTCGTTACAACGTAATTCTGTCAGAAGTTTGTAGTGTCCGTATGTCTCTCGTTTAAAAAACCAGTCCTTCGACCATTTACGCCGTTTACGAGGCAATTCATCCGAATCCAATGCGATCACAAGTGCTATGGCCACCGATGCGTCCATGTCGATTTTTTTGACGAGAATGAATTTTGATGAAAAAACCCTGGCACGTGTGTGGGCAATTATTCATCAAAATTTTGATTCAAAATTTTCTATAAAAAATTTGAGTCAAAATTTTGACGACTTTTTTGATCGTGTATAGGCCGCTTTACAATGATTCTAAAGGCTCATAAATTGGTTTTTAGACTTAAGTTCGTTGGTTCAGGTTTTTTCTCTCCATGAGGCTTCTTAGTTTAACACAGGAAATCATGGCTATTGATTTTTTTTTAATTCGTGATCTGCAAAAGTTTTTTAACAAGATGAAAATAACATCTGTATTTGCGTATGAATTGCGTAACATCTAGTTAGACAAAATAGGTGTTAAACTGCAGAAGAGAGTATAAAATAAAGAAATTGGTGGTTTTACATTACGTTAAGTCTACTTTATTGTTCAAAACTGTTTGCATGTGATCTTAAACGTGTCAATCCATTTCTATATGATTTCTGACCACTCTGTGTAAGTATCAGATAAATGAAGCAGTCAGTTGCCCTAACACACTTACAGGATGCTCCGCTGCCTAATGACAACCAGGTTTTATTCAAAGCCGTGGGCGAAATAGATCTATTAACTCTTAGCCGCTCTAGATAATAGTAGAAATTCATGGTGTGAGAGAGGAAGAGATAGACAGAAAATCATGTACAAAGAAACTGATGAAAAGACAACGAGAGAGAAAAATAGATAGTCAGATAGATAGATATATAGATAGATAGAGAAAGAGAGAGAGAAGGGGAGAGGGACTGACTGAATGAAAAAGAGTGACAAGAGGGAAGGAAACAAAAAAAGAGAGGTGGACCATGATAAAGAGGAGGATAAAACGGTTATAGGGAGGTAAAAAATGGAAGGCGCTGTAAGGAACTCAAAGACAGTATATGGGGATGCGCAGAAAGTATGCCTGCGGAAAGAAGAGGACTAACCCGATGTAGATTTAGATAATACATTTTGGGGACAAAAACAAAGGAAGGGAACCTTTTAATTGGATGTTAGCCCATAATTAGATTCTTTACTTGAGCCAATTCGATTATCTTTGCTTAACCCTCAAATTCGCTGGCGTTTTAGCAGAATTAAAAAAAAAATAGAGAATTTGTGTTTGCCAAGCGGCTACACCCCCTTCCCCAATTCTGTGTTGAAAGGTAAGATAATGCATCATTCTAGGGATATGCACCAAAATTTGTTGATTTTGAGGTTAAATCATAGAAAAGTTGTTTTTCTTTCGAATTTGAGTTTTCATGCTATAATTATACGCCAGTCAATATATTGACCCAGATAAGAAAAGCGGAAACACAATGCGTAGGGGTATTTTTGCGGACGCCAGAGAGAGATCCGTCGTCATGTCTCATTCAACAAAAGTAATGTTTATTGCTTCAAGGTGACGATTAAGAGAGGTAGGGTAATTGGCCATTTTATGGAGATGCAACAAAATCTGATGATTTTAAACTACATTAAAGAAAAATCATTATTAACTCTTTGTTTTCAAAAAACTCACTTAAGAACCTATGCTACACTCAGCTGTCAGTGATGTAAACTAAAATCTGGCGACAGATTGAGATATAGATCTAACTAACTATAATATAGCAAAAGAAATTCGTGATTTAGGGCCAAAAGAGAAGGCGAGAAAGGAAGAGACAGACAAGACATGTAAAGACAGAGTGAAACAATGAAAAGAAGACAAGTTTATATATAGATAGATCTAAATAAATACAGCATAATAATTTATTATGAGGACAAAAAAGGCAGGGGACTTTTTAGTTGGATTTGAGTTCACTCTTACTTTTGTTACTTAAACCCGCGAGATCTCGGGCATGTTACTAGTGAAAAAGAAATAAGATACATAAGAAGAAAAGCATGTCTACAAACAACTAAATTGACCTCTCCTTCTCTTTATCTTTGCATTAAAAACTTTATCTATTTCTGCAACTGTCTCTCTGTCATTATGCCAGACTCCCTATGTCCGTCTGTCTGTCTGTTTGTTTCTCTTTACATCCGGTCTCGGAAAGTTTGACAAAGACTGCTATCGATGTCAATTTAACGCGTCTTCTAGAAGAAAACGTTATCATATCATTCTGGACTTTAATACCTGGCCGGCGGCGCCCCGAGAGACCACCAAAAACGAGGCCAGCACGCGATGCAGATGTCGTCTGCCTAGTTACAGCAAGTCTCTGACAATGAGACTTAAGTTGCCGGCCACATTTGATGGATAAATTGAAAACATCGATTTTTGTCGCCGGCCGACTCCTCCTCTGCTTCTGTCTCTCCAGTAAGAGACGGCGATAAGATTCTAGTAGGAGGAAAATCACTCACTGACTATGTTTCTTGTTGGGATTAGATATGAGAGAAAAGAGGCTGGGCAAACAGGGTGGGGAGCGGGTGGAAAAGAAACAAATTGAGAGGGATCGAGAAAGGCGAGAGAGAGAGAGAGAGAGGGGGGGGGTGTAGATCAGACAGGATATTGGAAGAGATGTCACGTCTTGTTGAGAAGTCCGTGCGATTTCAAGCTGGTGAGTGCAGTCAAAATAAACAGGCATCACAGTGGTGATAACAGGGCTCGTTGATGGTTCACTAACATCAGTAAAATATGATTAAGAGGTTGGCCTCAGGCCTCTCGCGGGAAGAAGGAAAGATAAGGTGGGGAGAAAAGAAGGAAAAGGAAGAGAAATGAGAGGAGGAGGCGGAGGAAGAAGAAGAAGAAGAAGAAGAAGAAGAAGAAGAAGAAGAAGAA
The DNA here is from genome assembly GCA_019649035.1 of Elysia marginata. Lineage (NCBI taxonomy): Eukaryota > Metazoa > Mollusca > Gastropoda > Plakobranchidae > Elysia > Elysia marginata. Next base: position 295,672 of record BMAT01007851.1, on the reverse strand, counting down.
GAAGAAGAAGAAGAGGAAGAAGAAGAAGAAGAAGAAGAAGAAGAAGAGATATGAAGAAATGATTTTGATTCCTGACTTTCTGAGATGGTACAACTTTTAAAACGAGGGGATATGGTGGTGTGTGAGATAGGTTATCGGTTGAAAAAATGATCAATGATTGGACCTACTCGTATATGGTTGTATTGATACAACCCAGGAGGGGTAGAGGTACGTCATATATTAATGATTAGATAGATAGATAGATAGATAGATAGATTGATAGATAGATAGATAGATTGATAGATAGATTGATAGATAGATAGATAGATAGATTTAGAATCTAGATTTAACCTACATTCGTCATGACAGCGTTGTCATTCTGCACATATTCTAGCTCCATGATCGGAAGAAATGTTGAACACTTTCTTCTATTGTACAAATACTAGATTGTTACGTAAGTAAATAGATAGATAGATGACATATTTTCCCCTCTTTGGATAGATGGGCATATAGTTAGATAGAAAGAAAATATAGATGGATAAATTGACTGATCAGACGATATAAATTATCTATTGACTGATGGATAGTAAAAAAAAAGCAATTGAGTTATATGACATGTAAAACAAATTATGGTAGAGGCAAGAAAGGAGAGGAAACTTTCACGTATATATATAGAAAAGAAAACAAGGTGACGAGCAATTAAGAAAGGTAAAAATAAAAGAGAAAGAAAAAGAAATGAAGAGTGGAAGAGAAAGAAAGACGACCGAGAGAGTAGAAAAACAGATCGGGAGTTTGTCACAGGACCAGTTTGTCACATGCCCTGAATGTCACAGGCCCAGTTTGTCACAGGCCCAGTTTGTCACAGGTTCAGTTTGTCACATGCCCTGTATGTTACAGGCCTAGTTTGTCACAGGCTCAGTTTGTAACTTACAGGCCTTTTGCCACAGGCCCAGTTTGTCACAGGCCCAGTTTCTCATGAGCTCAGTTTGTCATACAAGCAGTTTGTTACATGCCTTGTATGTCACAGGCCTAGTTTGTCACAGGCTCATTTTGTATTTTACAGGCCTTTTGTCACAGGCCCAGTTTCTTACGAGCTCAGTTTGTCATACAAGCAGTTTGTCACATGCCCTGTATGTCACAGGCCCATTTTGTCACAAGCTCAGTTTGTTACAGACCGTTTGTCAGAGTCAGTTTATCCCACTGTCTGGCCCATCCCGCCTTGACAGACCCAAATGAGCCCTGCATGATGAAAGTTATCACTGAAATTCACAAAAGGAGTAAATGAATCATTGCTTGTTTGTATGAATCGAAATTCAGTTTTATTTTTCTTAAAAAAAAAAAAACAGCATTCAATACAGAGTAATTTCTTTAGCTTGAATTACATAAAAAGAAGAAACATTGAAAAACACGAGCTTAATTTGCATTTTACAGGAACTTTCTTTATATCAACAATTTTGATATTGTTTTTAAATGCATAATGTTTAGTAATAAATAAAAATGTTCAATAACCCGATTTGGATGCATGTTGTTTAGTTTTACAATTTAGGTCTACAAACATTAATACAAAAACGAACACCATTAAAATATTCTAAGACCATTCATTTTTTTCAAAGGCAGAACAAGGACAATGAATATGATTTGACAACATCAAAGCACGCACATACAAGATCCAGTCCTGTTAGTGCAGGCCTATGACAAACTGGGTCTGTGAAAAACTAAGCCTGTGACAAACTGGGACTGTGGCAAAGTGGACTGCCGATGAGATAAATTGTGACATATTGGACTCCAATTGCAAAAACTGTGACAAACTGGGCGTGTGACAAACTGGACTCTCCAAATGATAAACTGTGACAAACTGGACCCTCAGACTGATTAACTCTGACAAATTGGGCTTGTGACCAACTGGCTCACACCCCCCCCCCCAAAAAAAAAAAAAAAAAAAAAAAAAAAAAAAAAAAAAAAAAAAGAGACGACATGAGATAAAGAGAGAAGCGGAGGGGGTGGGAAAGGAAGAGCGTTAATAAGAAGGGCAATAATAATTACAATAAAGAGTGAGGAGATAACAGAATAGTTGGAAGCAAAAGAAACAAAAAGCAAATAAAGAGCAAAATAGACGACAAGACGCGAATAGAGGTATACTTTATTTGTACTTGTATTAATTTTGGGTAAGAGTGTGATTGGACAGGAAAAGAAAAAAGATCACAATCTTATAGGATGAACTTAGCAAATACATAGATGTGGATTTCAAAAAAAAAAATTAACGGATAGAGGCGGAGAGGAAGGAGGCTCATAAACAGATAAAGTAGGATGGTGCTGAGAAATAGAAAGCAAAAAAGACAGAGTGGAAGAAAGAGAGAGAGAGAGAGAGAGAGAGAGAGAGAGAGAGAGAGAGAGAGAGAGATCAAGGGAGGAAACAAAAAGTGGAAGATAAAGAGCTACGAACAGGAAAGATCTAATCGACATCTGGCGAGCGATCCGACTTGCTCAGGGTTTGTCCTGTCCCTCGAGGTTTGAGACATATTGAAGAAAACACAAATATTGGAGAGATCACACAAGGACGGGCGCACTAGAGAGCGGAGACGGTCCCACGGCTGAGTTGGCACCTTCTTTTCTTGTTGAGATAACCTCGCATCGAGTGGAATCAACACCGTGCGCAAAGACAATGAGGCAAACACTTGCTGGTATTGTTTCTGCCCCTCTCCCGAGGGAGTTAACTATGAAAAGGTGTAATCCGAGATAATTACTTTCAAGCTTTTCATAATTAGTAGGGCGCCGGAAATGGGTAGGTGTGTTAAATTAAATGTGGCATAAAAAAAAGTCTGTAGTCTTGCAGACGTAGCGCAAACAAATCCACTGAACCGTGTTGGTATAGGACTGTTGCGTACCGAACCTCTCTTGTGTATAAAAAAAAAGTGTTGTACCCGTCAACGAGCTCTTCTGTAAGCTGGGTCTTACTGCAGAAAAACTCGAGTGTTGAATCTAAACTTAGAGACTTCCCTGCGCCCACGGGGAATCACTTTAAACTCATTTCTAAGGTTCATGCGACAACCCAATAGAAGTACAGACTTGAGTGTCGCAACCACACTGCTCACTCTATGGACTGAACACTGCAGACGTGAGTTTAGTACGACTTTGTGTCGAGAGTAACCGTCCTTTGTTTCGCCTCAAGTCTCGGTGGTTCTTATCTCTTAACTTCAAGTCTCTAGAGGTTACCAAATAAACAACAACAATAAGATTTAACAACGGCGGCCTGATGGCAGAGCTCACCGGACAAGCTCGGAAAGCAACTACTGATAAAACTGCAAGACATCCAAACAAAATAATGAGAGAGAAACATTTGCTGCTGAACGCTTTGGGTATTCTGACATGTGGACATACTCTGGCGGCTACCACAGATAAAGAAAATACAACTCAGATCAACACACACACATAAGCACACTTTGCTAGACCACTGACACAGTTACCCACACGCAGACAGAATTCTTGTGTATCCCAGTGAGCTCAAGGATATTCCAGACTACAAGATAAAATCTCACTCTTTTAGCTTTGATATCTCGATAGTCCAGGAAACCATTCTCTCTCTGAGTTATGAGGTGCCCACAGATACACGACATATTAATAATGTTTTTTTTTCCTTCTGACCTCTTCCTTTGTCTTGTTTTTATGACGATTTTTTGATCCCTTGAAAGATATTCCTTAAGTTGTAATGAAACTACGTATTTGAAAAAAATCTCCTTCAAGGCTCAGTGAAAAACAACATCTTTTCTTTAAAGCATGAATGCTGAAGTAAATGTGCACATATTTACGAAATCCTGCGTGGTTTGATTCAAAGTTAAATGTGTATAAAACAAGCGCAGTTCACGGTGAGGTGCAGACAAGAATACATGTATAATGAAGAGGTCACTCCTAGAAGGTGGTGAGACACAAATTGTTAAATGCCAACAATGAAGGTTTTCTTGCTCCAAGTAAACAGTGCTAAACAGAAAAGCAACATTTTCTGTCTTGTTAAAAAGGAACTATTGCTGTTTGAGCTGTCTTAAATTTGCAATTAAATATCTTTGGAAAATATTCTCTTATGCTTAAATATATTAACGCTTAAAAAAAACTTTTTCATAAAAAAGAGTATACATATTGAAAAACTAAACTGTGAATTTTTTTACCATCTCCAAGTAGATGAAAAGCTAAAGATTTGAAGTCTGTAGAAACCAATGCGAGAAGCACCAGCTATTTTCACGTTGTAAACTAATATTATTGATAAAACCTAATGTGTGGATGTCCAATCAACATGTAGGTTGAACAGTTCAAAGCCTCATGCACACTATCTAAGAGAAATCTGGATTGTGTCAAAATGTTACAGATGTTACATAGTAGGGATGTGAGATCTTGCTCTCTTGATTAAAAAAAAACAACGTTTCATAAAATTATAAAATGCATACAGTCGTAGCAATTGAAAAACTTCTTTCTTTACTCAGTTAGATGTTGGCAACAAAAAGGAAGGGAAAATTTATAAAATAGATGCACTGATACTGGTTTTGAAGACTCAAACGCATTATAACGTAGGGATATTACGTAAGTGACAGACTCGCCTAATACAATGTACATTTCAGAGAACAGAGAACATTCAAAATGGCTATCTTATTAAATATTCCTATACTAATGGTCGAATATTTAGTTAAAACAGGTAAAACTAAAAGTTTGACAATTTGAAAAGCGATTAATATTGTTATGTAGATTTCAACCATAGAACAATCTTTACTATGTCACAAAGACAATGTATTTGGTGCTAAATTCGCAGTAACTTTATGGTGATGCCATCAAATCCTCCACAGATCCTGGTTTTCATAACTTTACCGCATTCCCTAAGCTTCACGAGGCTGTCTATTACATTAGGCCAGCATCACTAAAATAATGGGAAAAAAAACCATGCGGCTAAACTGAAGTGACACAAAACTAATTCAAATTCTTTCTGTTTTCGGGGTTTCAATTGGCCACAAGTTGTTCATAAAAGCTATTTGTAAGCCTGTAAGCCAAAATGTCGTTTTCAAATGTTTAATTGATATAACTATATCATGATGCGGAAAAGGTTTCCAGAATTATAATAATAGCATGTCCTGATTATCGATCTGGTCTCCACCCTGTTCAATTTCTCTCCATCACCCGTCTAGTCGTCTCGGGTATGATTTTAGCTTTTCTTTACCTCCCACTTTCCTTCTCCAGGCATGCTTTTCTCCATCGATTGGCCTTCTCGTTTCCTACACAACAACAGGTCTCAATAGCGAGGCCAACTTGGAGAAATTGGACGCTAACATTTGCCAACGTCTTGTCGGCAGCGCGCCTTAATGGGCCATTTGTTTGGCTTTCTGGGTGTCGAGAGGCTCCATGGCCCGCCGGCCACACCTTGAGACCCGTTCAAGTGCCAAGAAATGGCCAGATTGGCAGGCAGCGATGCACAGGATCTTGAGTGTGCGGCACGGGCGCTGGGCAAACACTCTAAATATGATAGCATGTACAGAAAGAGAGGAGTGTAAAATCACGGAGTGCAGAATGCTGAAACACACGCATGCAAACAAACATGGATATTGGTGGTGATCGTTGGAATCACGTTTCTTTGTTTCATCTCAAAATGTCCAATTCAAACAGTATTACAAAGATAACGAGCATGAATTTTGAAACCGTGATTACAAATAGCAAAGAGGATCTTTAAGTTCCGCATCTTCAGGTTGTGTATTTTGATCTAAAGCGAAAAAAAGACACATTACGCGAGAGAGTGAAGGTAAGTTTGACAGGACCAAGGAAGCAAAGCTGGGCCCACCTGGCCTACAAAACACTTCCACGATTGGTCAGAATTGGCGTGGTCTATCAGGCCGTTAAAACAAAGACCCAGCACAGCGTCTTACAAAAGCCGTGGTTTTTCAGCCTGACCGCACAAACCTCGATAGACAGGTGAGAGAGAAACAAGGCGACCAGGTCTAACAAGGCTCAGGGTAGGAGCTCAGTGGCCAAATATTGAAGTTATCGCTCCAAGGTTCGAGCAGCTTTCACGAAAAAAAACCTTTGGTGTTTTAGCACCGTGCATAACGCTCACATAACTTAGAGAGATTTGAAGTGGAAGGGTGTGTGTGTGTGTGTGTGGGGGGGGGGGGCTAGTACAAACATCTTGAGCTTCTGTATCTCTTGATTCATTTTTGGCTGAAGTTAAAGAAAAACATGGTTAATCGCTGTATAAAACACCCAGTGAGTTTGTGAAGATTGAGGTAGCGAGAAAAAATATACATGTAGAATGACAAAAGGAAGAGGAGATGAATAAAAAAAGATAGATACAATGTACATGCTAACCAAACTGATTCTCACCTAGAGAACGAGACTTGGATACCTAAATATAGAGACATAGGCAGACAGACAGACAGTAAGATAGATAGATACAGAGGAGAGAGAGAAAGAGAGAGTGAGAGAGAGAGACAGACAGACAGATAGAGAAAAGAGAGGATTGAAGAAAGAACGAAACTCCAGAGTAATGGACACAAACACATAAGATTTTCTTAAAAAAAGAAATTCAGAAAAAAGAGATAGATAAACAAAAATACTTATGCCGCAATCTCTAATTTCAACACTGTATTTCTTAAAACGGCCAGCCCATTGGTATAAAATGTTTTACCAACTCGACTTTTTTATAGGCACTCACAAAGAGCCAAAATAGACAGACCAAGAAAAATCTCATGCTTCGGTTTGCTTGGTTACATTTTTGATGAATGGACCTGTTACGTTGGCGTTCGACAAAAATGATAACTCTCTAACAAGTCACCACTCAAAGAGCAATGTACTTAAATCGAAGTAAAGTTCATTTCTTGAACAAAATAATAGAGTAATCACTACTATTTTCTCAGTTTTCCAGTCTTTCTGTTTAAATAATCGTACATTTTTGTTTGCGTATACTTACTTGTTTATTATCTGTCTGATTTTTTTTCTATAAGTGATCAATATCTGAAGAACTTGCGGGAGATAAATGATAAACTCTTCTTGAACCCACAAGTTTGGTTCGCATAGCTTTTCTAAGTTGTTGCGGGTGTCCTCATAGAAAGATAACACAAGTGCCTGGAGAGCTGAAAGATATCATATGCGAACATCTATAATTATTTATAATCAAGAAATTTTATCTGAATTTGATATCAGGTGCTAATTCATCTCATATTTTATAACACGACAAAGTAGACCAGTGGCTAAAATAGCTGGTGTTATTACCTTATTGATGTATTGATCCCTATCCATATTCATAGCCATTCAGCTTTATTGAGAGGCATCAATGTTTTTGGAGTCATAGAAGGCAAAGAAGGATAAACAAATCTTTTGTTTATGGAAGAATGTATACATACATGCTACTCGTATGTTCTTGAAATCTCTGTATGTCTTTTTTCCCAATCATATATTATTTCAAAGGCAAATATTTACCTTTTTCTTACACATGGGCTTTCACGTTTCTATTTCAGTGACGTTCAAATAACAACATTGTTCGAGTCCAACATTATTCGAGTCTCTTGGCGTCGTCACAGTTATCTACTGTACACCAGGCTTGATGAATTTGCGGGAAAGAAACAAAGAGAGTGAGACCTTTTTACATTTCAATACAGTGTAATGTTGATAATTTCACCTCAACGCCGAAGCAATGTGATCAGTTTAAGTAAGGGCAGAATTTAACCATTAGGAAATTATACCAAGAAAAGCAAAAAAAAAAAAAGAGACTTTCCTGATAGAATGGGGACTAAATATAAAAAAGTTTATTTCAAGTTGTTAAGAGATGTTTGGGCCCACATTAATAAATTTGGTTTTTGCAATGTAAACCACCTACAAGTAACATATTAGACATAAAAGATAGATTTTCCTACTACAACTCACTATTTTGTGACATTTTCATTTTGTTTATATACTATTGTCTGTGTCGTACACATATAGCTGAAATGATTTTTTTCAAAAATTTAAATAGGCAGATTCTTCCGATGTCGGGATGTTGACCACACTGTATATCCCAATTTCCACACTATCAACAGATAAACTCACACAGCAATATGGAATACTTCACTAGGATGCGATTAAACTAGAGACTCATCAAGCCATCATCAATTCCCTAACCCTGATGTGCCATCAGGTGAAAGAAATCTCAATATCCTTCCGCTGCCCATCTGCCGATTCGTTGACTCTCGCCACCACACAATGTATTGTTGACGTCAGTATGGGAGCGATTGCAACTGCCTCGGTTTGGCTGCATCAAGTGGCTCTACTTTGTGCTCTTACCCGGTCTCTACAGAACCCCTCATTATCACAGCCATTGTGTCGCTATCTGTATTAGTTGTCCTTACGCTGCTGCGTTGGGAGCAATAATTGTACTACCTAGAGAACAGACAAAGATATGCTTGCCCCAAGCACAATAGAGCAGCGATCTCACAGATAAGACTTGTAAAGCAAAGCAAGCTGTATAGCTTACTTTCTGGTGTTGTCATGTCTGTAAGGAAGATAGGGACTGGAAAACATGATGGTGATGACGATTAAAACCCCATTCTAACATTAGCAACCTGTGCGCCAATGAATACCTAGTACCTCCCCTAACACAGACATACACACACAAAGAAAAGAAATAAAACTAACGTAAAAATTAAAATTCGAACACTGTTGTTTTGCTATTATCCGGGTTGTTGGTAATTTCTTAAAGATACTGGAACAGATTTTACTAGCCACGAAACGATGAGTTGTGGTCAAGCCGTGGTGCCCTTCATTTCCGGTTGCGGAAGCCGGTTCACGGCAATCTCCAGCATTGTATTGTCTGCAGCCCGACTCCTCCGTGGCCGCCATTGTTTGAGGAGCGCCATCTTGAAGCACCAGTGGAGCAAGGTTCACCTGATGTTGTTCTCTCCGAGTCTCCCAGACAATGCTCTGTATCCAAACAAGACGCCGCCGAGACAAAAAACCTTTAACTTTTTTAGCACTTGCGTCTGGGGAGTTTTTATTGCGGCATAAACAAAGGAGAAAGGAAAATGCCTAATTTGCTCTCTAACACTGGAAAATTTTAACGTCTCCTAAGTTGCCATGAACTTCGTGAACGGGAGTTGTACTCTTGAAAGAAGCAAGTCTCAACTATAAAAAGTTTCCCCTAGTTTTCCACCTCTTGTAGCGTAATTGCTACAATATGACCGATTATTGTAGGGTAGGATAGGACAGGTTGGGCGTGCTGTATCTGCAATGTGGGATCCATCACGCAGACATCTTTGTCACGCTGACCTAGATTTGACGTTTGAAGACGCAAAGTCAGGTATGTTATAATCAGGGGTTAAAGGGTAGGCCGTCTGAGGCGAAAATATTCCCACTCCTTACCGGAAGATGTTTATTACAGGAAACAAAAGTTAAGAGGGATTAATCACCGTCTTGGAGTGGATAACAAAGGTATTTAAATTTGCCCTATTTTTTGAAGACGCTCATAATCCAACTGAAGCATCGCCTCCTCCCAATTGACACCAAACCAGCCCTCTTCTTCTTAAACGTTTTCCCTCTTAGTCATTTATTTTCATTTGTCCACAACGACTGATTTGCTTAACAAGCCCAACACAACAAATGACAAACGAAATTCTCTAATTATGTACTGATTGTCAAGGAAGAGAGTCTCTCTCTGTCTGGCGATCTGATCAGAATAAAACTCAACTGATACACAATGGTTGGAGAATGATCGATGAATAAACTTTTATTAAAGATTATAGATACCTGAGTTAAGATAACTCAGAGTGATTTATCGTTCACATTTTGTACATCGTCCCCATTTGGTCGGGTTGCGTGTCCATGTATGTCCAATTATTGATTTGATCTAGATCTAAAAAAATAATGATAGAGCCTTATGAAACATTTTGGAAAGATGCCCAACGCTTTATTTATTTGTTATTATTTTCGAAATTATTAGAAATAGAATTAATGTTCTATCATGGTTGCTCAATGTACTTCAATTTGGTATTAACGACCATAATATTGTTCAGGCTCACACATAGCGCAGCGATAACGAAACCGAGAATAGTATATGAACGCGTGTAAAGTAAAGAGACAGTTTGCAATTTTACTTCACTTGAAAATATTTAACTCAGTCATGACAAATCTTTACTTTAACTGACATAGACGTCACTTGATCACCGGGCGCTAGCTAATCTCTTGTTTTAGCTCAAGAAAAAAAGACAATTTGTGATAACCCGGTGCTAGCCTACAGAAAGAAGAGATGACCATCTAAAAAATTATTACTTCAATCATGACAAATCGTCACAGTTACCGACAAGGATGTCACCTGATAACCCGGTGCTAGCCTTCAGAAAGAAGGGAGTTGACCATCTCATTGCACTTAACAATCATTGCTTCAATCATGACAAATCGTCACAGTTGCCGAATAGGATGTGAACTGATCGCTAAAGGGTGGGGAATGAAGAGAGGGGGAGAAATGGTAGGAAAACGGACAAAACGTAGTTGTTAGTTGTATTTTCTTTTATTAACAAATCTCAATTAATCCATAACTCGTTAAGTACCCTAACAACAGAACATATGGATTTCTATACACTCCCTTACCAAACATCTCAAGCAGTAATACTAATCTGATGTTAAATACCTTTCCCTATATACCTTTCAGCTCCATACTTCTCCATTATCAGACCCTTTATGCTGCCTTAGCTGCCCAAGTAGGCCTACGGTTGTCCTTCGCTGGCAACCTCAGCGAACCAACTGTCTCAGAAAAGAGCAAGGAAAAAAGTTCTAAAAAATCAACCGCTGACCAAGCAATCCTGGCACTGGAGTTGTCGAGGATGGTGACATGATCTAGCACAGTGGATCCTTGCCTTTTCCACTTTGACTAATATAATAGGTCCGATGGCAAGGTAGAATCTCAGGTCTCAGCCCAATTGTTCTTCATTTCGTCATCTCCTTTCACTGGCTTTTAATGCAAACTGAAACTGCGCAAAAGCAGACACTGCGATATTTCTGTTCTACCTAAACTCAATCAAGAAAAGGGACATCACAGAGGAATCCTTGCCTTACAGGAGCAGTAAATACTATAGAATTCTACAGTATATAAATCAATCAATCTCACCCTCAAGTCTACCTTGAACCCTCACCCTCTGCCCCCATCCCTCTCTCTCTCTCTCTCTCTCTCTCTCTCTCTCTCTTTCTCTCTCTCTTCATCTCTATCACAATCTGATCCAACTTTCTCGTGATATCCCCTCCTTTTTGAACCTTATAACCCTTAGAATAGTAGAATAGAAAATTAACAACTAACAAAGTCACCATAGCACGAGACTGAGCATAAAATTTTTGGTCCCGCGGTGACACTGGACAGTCCCATATGGGCTAGGAATGGGGAAGTGCTCCCTCGCGACTCTTTGGAGCGAAGGGTTTAGTAATGTTCTATCAATTTTACTTACAGCATGTCTACCTGTTAAAACCTACATTATTAGACAAAAATGTCTTACAACACAAATATAATATAAGGTAGTTATTCTTTATCTGTCAATGTATCGTACCATACAGCATGACAGCATGAACTAACAAGAATCTAATCATCTAATCAAACCGGGTCACAAAAAAGAGTAGAAAGCACAGGGTAAAAAAAAAGATGTCACCTGATAACCCAGTGCTAGCCTTAAGAAAGAGGAGAGTTGACCATCTCGTTGCACTTAACAATCATTGCTTCAATCATGACAAATCGTCACAGTTACCGACAAGGCTGTTAGCTGATAACCCGATGCTAGCCTTTGGAAAGATGAGAGTCGACCATCTCAACAATCATTGCTTCAATCATGACAAATCGTCACAGTTAGCGACAAGGATGTCACCTGATAACCAGCCTCTTGTTCCAGCATCCCCAGCGTTGAGATGCCAGGATGGACTCGCAGACTCCCACCTCTCCAGGCACGATATGCAAATGTCCCGTCTCCAGGGATGCTGGCCTCACCTCAGCAGACGGCAGGGCTTGTGTTTGCAGCGTTGGCTCGAGTTGTTTAATCAAATCTTCCCTGGCAATATGTCATGCCATCCTCTCCTGTTTGCCTTAGCGAGCTTAAATCCATTTTATCATTATTACAACGACGTCTAGAATAATTTCCATCCTTCAGTTTTCCCCAGAAAATTTAAAAATCTGAATAATTGAAGTTCTTAAAGTATGGACAGGGCTAAAATATTTTCTAGTGCTTTGGAGCTAAAAGGTATCCATTCGGAGTGCGTTATCTCCCTTCAGAGTCTAATCAAGGTATTTCTTTCTCTTCTTCTTCTATTGTACATAATTTTGTTCAGTGTGGACATTCTTGTTTGCACTTGCCGTTAACCAATCAATATGTCAGTTGTTTTTTGTGTGTTACTAAGTTTTTATTTTTTTTTAAAAACCATATTACAGTAATCTTTTAATTTTGAATACGCGTTCCATGAGGTTGTATTGAGCATAAAGCTTTATTTAAGTTGTTTAAATATTACACTGGACATTAAAGTGACTCATCCATATAAAGAAGACCCGCTTGAGTCAAAAGTCCTTCTAAAGTCGACAGCGAAGGTTTTAGATCTAGCTATTCCTAAGTATTTGATTGATCAGACAAAATTTGTGTGGAGACGCTATCCAGGTATTGATGGTTTAACACACTCGTTTTAGGTGAAGACCCCAAGCCTGGCCGTCAATCAGTAGCCAAAGATTGTCAACACACGCACCATTTTACTATTCTTCAAATACACCCTGTCTTGAAGCATGAGTTTTTCACAAAAATGGATAGAGTAAGTTACGGTAGTATTAAGACCTGATACAATGAACTGTGTCCGTGAGTAATGTTGATTTGTTAAATCTAATACAATCATTTTTTATAAGTTGGAGTGTAGCAGTATACATGTATTTGTTGTATAATGTCCGGTTTCGATCATTATTTGCAATATTTTAACAAGTGCAGACCTAAACGGATTTATCACACAGTAAAAAAAAACCCATAGAAAGTTTAATAAAGAAGCAGAAACCAACAGGACAATCAAACCTTAACTAGACGAAAAAATGTTACAAATTGAAAAAAAAACCAACAAACAAACAACAAATCCAACCTTTATTGTATTCTATCTTGGTTCCCGTTTTTCCCTCCATTTCTCGTCTCTCCTCTTTTTCTTCCCTATTATTTGTATAAGAGGGAAAGGGTCGATGTAGCAGCGTTAGAACGCTGATCGCAAAGACCAATGCTCTCGGGTTCGAACTCCAGACCGTCACAGGTGAGCCCGATAGCAAATGGTCACAGCCCCAGAAACCACAGGACACTGGCCGCCGGCGCAGAAAAAAAAGGGAAACAAATCTTCTTTGCTACCTTAAGACCATACCACCAATGGGTGGAGTTTTTTATATTATGTTTATCTTCTTGGTGCTGTATTTTTTCTTGATTGTGCTGGCGTTGTTGTTGGTGTTGTAATTTTTTCTTGTTCTTCTCCTCCTCCTCTCCTTCCTCCTCTTAGAGCTCAATTCCCAATCAACATAGTATTAACTTCTTCTACTGACCAAACAACCTGGCAGTAACTCCTTCTACTGATCAAACAACCTGGCCGTAACTTCCTCTAATCATCAAACAACCTTCTACTTATGACTCAACCTGGTAGTGACTTCTTCTACTTATCAACACAAACAGTCGTTTCACTTAAAGCAAAAATTTTAGACTCAAAAGTTTAAGATAATCGATAGTGAAACTATTATGTTTATCTCACCTGTTTGTTGCGAGGCGTATATCTAACTATGACATGTATTAGTTTCCTATAATGGTTACATTCCTTAGCTGAAAGCAGAGAAAGTTCAACTTTGTTGAAACCGCTCCAGTTTGCTTACCCCAAGATGCCTCGCTAAAGTGGTAACATGGTAGGCAGACATGCACAACGTCAACCCCTGATCAAGCTCGCGCCACAAACTTCTCATCCTAATGTTATTTTATTATGTCCTCATGGTCCTATGGTAGATGATCGGATGCGAGTCATGGGGTTTATGGCTCTTATCCGGTTTGGCTGGGCCCACGTTTGGTCCTTGTGTATTGTGTAAACTTTAAAGACTAGTTGTGCACTTAAAAAACAAAATTTGGTTAAAATCTTACATCGCAGTCTCAAGACATACATTATTTCTTCCGTACTGACTTGGGTTTGTTTTTTTTTCTCTTCCCCACGCCCACTCACTTATTATCTTCTAGCCTGTTATTTCAACGGGTTGCTTCGTGTCCTTAATCTGCAGATCGTTTATCTCTCGCGTACCCTCTAGTATCATTTTCGATGCATTGTTTCATTCCATGCCTCATCCACTAATTTTCAGCTTCCCCCTCTCTTTTATTCCACTCCCATTTCGCTTTTTCCCCCTTTATTGTATGACACCCGCGAGAATCGCTTAAGTAGGAGGGGCCAGATAACACTAACAGAATTAGTGCACGGGCCAGTTCTAGGCCATCAGTTCCAATCAAGATGATCTACCGATAAACCATGACTTTGTTTTATAATTGTAATGAGTTACACAGATAGACAACGCCTTCCTACCCTGCGCAATCAATCTGTTCTTGTGTCGCACCCCCCCAAAAAAAAAAAAAAAATCCTCTCATATAGATCTAGAATTGATAAAAAAATCTTCTTAAGCATAACGTATATTAATGCTCCTAAACTAAAACTGATTGAAAATCCCAACTATTAAGATCAAAAGATTATCGCCTGTTGTTATCTTGAAGCGTTGCTTATCGTCGAGATGGTTACGTTTGAAGTTTGTTTTCAATGAGGCTATGAAGTCCATGGATGAGCGGACTACTCGTACCTGCAAATTTGACTTACATTTTGAAAGAGAAAAAAGGGACAGGAGGAAATATTTAGGAAAGTCATTTTTTTTCAAACCATAATAAGGTACAGTTATATTTATTTTTTTTTTTTTTACTAAAATAGGAACCACGATGAGGATAATTATACTGATCCATATAAACGATGAAAACGAAAACGATAACAACAGCAAAAGAATGAACGTAATAATAGGAATAGCAATAATAAAATTTTAAAAAAAGTTATAGTCATGATAACAATGAACACCATAATAATAAACTTAATCATGACCATATTAATAATAACAATGATAAAATTTTTTTTTTAAATTGATAGAGATAACGCCGCTAAAAATATAATAATAATAATAATAATAATAATAATAATAATAATAA
>BMAT01007851.1:249334-264553 GCA_019649035.1 Elysia marginata | reverse complement strand
GTATGAACGTCATAGTTTTTTTCTCTTTTTTATAGCCGGTTAGTAGACCAATGACGAGCGTAGTGTTCCCATGACCACAACATTGACATGGCAGCATGGTCTCGTGGTGGACACTCAGCTTTCGGGTCGACACATAGTGGCTTCGAACCCCAGTTTCTCAGCCCCCAACAAACAATAAAACGAGTACCCGGCTATAAGCAGTATAATAATTTGTCAGAGCGTTAGAGTGACGCGGTGTGTCCCCAGCTGCTCCTCAGCGAATCAGAGGATAGATAGTTTGATAATGGCCTTTGTAAAGAGCTTTCGGCATCTTGAAGGGTTAGACGCTATATAAAAACAATTAACTACGGTCTAGATTTCTTGTCCTTTCCTTTACTATTCTTATCATAGGTCCTGCACCCTTAGTGGCTTGTCACACTAAATGAAATGTCTTTTTTATTTTTAGGCAGCACTAGCAAGACATTTATGAGAGTAATTTTATTCGTACATAGAGATATGACAAACCCTTATCATTTCGCATAATTTCTTTGCGATTTCTGAGAAAAAAAAATCATATTTAGGTCTTGGCTGTGAGACAGTTTTACTGCTACACACCTATTTCTCTTCATATATAAATGAGGCAGTTAGAAAAGGTGGTGATTCTGTCGGTTTGTGATGGTGGACAAAGTATTTTAAGGAATTGATAAAAAAAAAGACTGTCATTTAAATGCTCTTACCTTGTGTCCCTCTCAAACTATATAATGTGGTACTGTTGAAAATAATATCCGAAAAAAAAACAAACAAAAAGATCTTACGGATTCAATAATATAAGAGAAAAATATAAATGAAAATCTGTCGGTTGTGATGGACAAAAATTTTATCCAACACCACAATTTACAGATTTTAAATGTCACCGTTTCCGTGTTTCTCGATCTATTCATTTAAAATTTATGAAAGAGCATTATGATACAATTTCAGAAAGTCATAACATAGAATCTCGATAACACTATTGTTATTTTCTCTATAATTTCTGAAAATACTTTGTTTCCCATCTAAACCTAAAGATGCACGGCATTTTGACACAGCCTGAAATGAGAAATAAATTACCATCTAAAATCAACGCCGTCTTTTTTCCTTTTCATCTCTATAAGTCAATTTAAGACATAGGTTCTTTGTGAGCTGCCTTTCTACTTGCGAAGATTCTTTCAAAATGAGCTCGTTCTCTTTCTATGTTCCATTTGTATTTTTGACAACATGGTTGCAAATCGCACAGAACACAGCCACAACAAAGTAGCACGTTGACAGCCAACACAAAATTCCCTCTTTACAAAACACAAAACACAGCCACAACAAAGTAGCACGTTGATAGCCAACACAAAACTCCCTCGTTGCAAAACACAGCCACAACAAAGTAGCATAATGAAAGTCAACACAAACCTACAAACAGAGAAACTAATAAAGAAACAGTATTTAATCTAAAGATTTGAAATCCACAACAACAACAACAACAACAGCAAAACACAAAATTATCTCAAAACTATCAAGTGTAAAAAGCCACAACACACGTGATACGATAGCAACAACTTGCGTTAATATAACTGTAAGAATTATTACACACAAAGAATTACAACAAAAATTATAAAAAGCCAGTAAAATCGATCGCCATGTTTATAGAACTTTTTATTTCTGTATGGAGAAATGAAAACAAAACGTGAGAAATAGCTTGAACCAGTTGCGTGCATCATGAGGAATGATTAAATGAGGAGGTGGGAAAAGAGGTAGTAGAGGGAGGAGGAAGGGAAGAATGAAGGCATGACGAACAGAATGTATCCAGAAGGTATAAGAACATGCAATTTCAAAGATTTCTCAATACATTTTTTAATTTCTTAAAGATCTTATATATACAGCAATTGAATTGATGAAAATGTATTGCAAGTGTTCTGTGTTTTAGTGTTTGGGGAGTGACACCAAATACCTTCTCATTTTCTATACATGTCTGAAATTATTCAAAGTAAAACTGTTGTAAAACGCATGAGTAAAAGCATACGGTATTCTGATCAAGCCAAGGGGGTAAAAATTTTTTCAAAGTTTTTTTTTTCAATAAAACGCTTTATAATTTTTTGATTCTCGATCTCAGCCTAGTTCGGGACAGATCTGTCTAGAATATTGTGTTTAATATCGGAATTTCCCAAAACACAGCACAGTGATTGACTGTGCGCGATAGCTATCGACTCTACGGGAAATTCCCCAGAGAGAAGCGCATTTTGACCATCTCACAACTTAACAGTGTTCCGGTGTAGCCTTATAGAAGTCTTCATCTATAGAAGGATTTTTAACATTTCAATAATATTTTCGTTCATATAAGATTCCTATGGCCTGCTCGACCATAGTGTTACTAGGTTTGTTGTTTCAAAATTATTGGCAGGGTGCCATGAAGGTGGGAATGTTTTCTGAGAGCTGGAAATCATTTTAACCTATATGGAATAATCTATATTTGATTCTTGTCTTTATCACAGTAATAGAAATAATTTACATTTTGCTAATCTTGCTAAAAATCATATTAAGAGGAATAGATATATGTTATTTCGCATTTCATTAAGGAATATTTCGATTTGGTTTGACTAACGTCTTAAAACAAAGCTCCTCACAAGGGTAACGCACAAAAAATAAAATCTAATTTTGATTCGTTCGATTATTATGGAATGCTTTTTATTATGCTTTCAATCATGTGCGGAACATTTAAAGTATAATTTTTCCCTTTGTAAAAACGGTACAAAAAAAACAAATGATTTGGAAGAAAAAAAAAAGCCAGCAAATCTAAAAAAAAATATGTACATTATTATGACATATTTCCATGTGGGATTGCATTTTGTAAAATAAATAATGTTACATCATAATTTGTATGTTTCAAAATATATAAAATTCTTCATTGCCTTTTACTCGAGCATAACTACTGAGCTCGCCAAACGAACACAGCCACACGTGCGTAATTACTGTGCCTGTCAAAAGAACACAGCTACACATGTGTTACTACTGTGCTTGTCAAAAGAACACAGCTACACGTGTGTAACTACTGTGCTTGTCAAAAGAACACAGCGACACATGTATAACAGTGTGTACTATGTACAAACTAAAATGAGAACACGATTCATTCTTTAAATCATCACTTCGTTCACTTCCAGTTTTTTTTTTTCTGAAATGTCTCTCTCTCTTCCTCTCTCTATATCTCCCCCCTCTCTCTCTATCATACACATATACAGGCTTACTCTTTCAGGCTCTTTTCTCAACATGATGAAAAAGAAGCCTTTCCTTTGAAGCCAAAAACTTTTCACATAGACTTAAACCAGACTTCCTGGTATCTTGTTGTCTGCTTCTATTCCAAGTCCAAAGACATAAATTAACCAACTGTATACCAACGTTTTTTTTTCTTCTCTCTCTTATGTTTTATTCAGTTTTCTTTTGATAGATACAAAGAGTGCATGTCGTGATCAAACCCGACTACATTTTTATATGTACATGAAATCCATGCAGGAAGTTTCGAGTGGCACAGCGAAAGGTGAAAACTCACAAAATTAACCTCATTTTGCATGTCATCAAAAGTAGCGGTACATGTTTTTGGTTTGGATTTTTTTTTGTTGCATAAAAGGATATGATCATCTAGTTCCACCAAAAACTTTAGACCGCCAGAAAGAGAAAGATCTGTTTCTAGATACGCATTATGAAAAATAACGAACAAATTAAAGCTTGAAAACCATACTTTTCACTCTTTACAAGCTAAATACCATCATGAACAACAAAAATATGGATTATCCATTAGATTAGCAATGTTGGGTGATAGCAAGGACGTGTTGGGGATTGTGTAAGGTAGGAGTTATTGCACTTCACATATTGGTGACTTATTTACACAATATAATAGAGAGAGAGGCGGAATGCTACTGATCTCACAAATAGTATCTGAAGTATAGTTTATAACTCACTCTTACCACCAAGCTTGCTATGGGTAGATTGGAAACCATTTTGGAGGTGTCAATACAGAATGTAACATTTCTTTTTCATGTTTCTAAACTCAGACAGAGAAAAGACATAAAAAGATGAACTCTAATCACAAAACGCCAAAGAACGCTTCATCCAGTCGCTGATTGCTGCTGGTTTTGCTCAGAGTTGCAATGTTTTTTTATTATTTCGGAAGCTTCTTTCCATTAATCTCCTCTTATCTAACGGTGAAATAATCAGAATGAATAGTAGTCTAGATTCCGGCATTGAAGTTCCAAACAGAACATGATACAGTCATACTCTCCACTCCCCAGACTTGAGCCTAGACTAGATAAACGACTAGTAGAAAATGCTCAAACATTTCCTTAATCTGGCATTTCATAATAGCTTGGACTTCAAAATATTAGAAGTAAAGGTCAGTATTATGACAAAAGTAGTAGCAAATGCCTTATTCCTCACCTTCGTCACTGTCTTCGCGCAGGATTTTCACTTGATTAGCTTACTTAGGACGAAAACAATAATGAGAAAAGACGAGCACTTTTTCTTCTTTTGTTGTGACTAGCTAGGTAATACATGGGCAGCTTCCATCGCAGCACTGATTAGATTACAAGATCAAACAACAATATTTACCATTCGTCTCATGAAATGGTACCATATAAAACATTTAACTGGTGCGTCTGAAGTAGAAAATTTGCTTCTTTTGATAATTTCATCTCAACAAAGGGGCAACGCTTTTTAGTTTGATTATCCACAGTGCCAACATAGAGCAATATATAAATATCTCTAACAAAAGCAATATAACCATAATTCTATTTACACCCCCTCCTTTCTCTCCTCCGAAAAAGACCAAAATAAAAAAGAATATGACATTAAAAAATCATTTCTGTTTGTTTGAAGCGACGTTCAATGAAACAGAAACAATAAAGTGCACAAAAGAATGTTAAAAATCTAAGGTTGAATGTTATTGCATTATCCAGCCATTTATTGCCAGGCGAATATCCCCTGAGACGAGAGAAACTCATACAGTGTAAACGACATTTTAAACAAGCCAGCTACGGACTAGGGGGGGGGGGGAATGGGGATATGACATGGGGGAGAACAAAGGACTGCAATCATATTTTTATAATTTACTTTACTGGACACTCCTCTCTTTACAATATTTCACTCCTCTCTCCTGGCGTTCCAAGTTCATCGATTAAAATACACCGGAATCGTTCGAACGATTACTTGCGCATGAGGGCTATTCTTAACTTTGTATGCTTCTGAGGTTGAAATAGATTGGACAGAGCTGCTTTTTTATATTAACGAATACTTAAATTCATGCCCAGACAAGTCCTTTTTTAAAACTCGCATGGAAAAAAAATTCCAACTGTTATGTCCCATTAGTAAAGAACTCTGACTTTAGGCTCCAATGTTAGGGAGGTCTAAGCACGACAAGAATTTAAAAAGAGCTTGCAATTCGGTAAAACTACTTATACCTGTACGCATTTTGAAATGGAAACGTCTTTTAGGATTTTCTGTAGAGACAACAACAAAAAAATAATATGGATGGAGAAGGATTGAAAAAATGTTGCAGGAAAAAGAAAATCGTCCAGCATTATTATTATTATGCTTCCTGCGTTACAACAATATTACAGCGTGTATTACAGAGTACAAGGACATGTTTGAATATAAGATGATATTTTGATGGCATGTGACAAAAGATTTAATGGTACACTTTGTCATAGAAAACAAAATCTTAATTTATTTAGTTATTGACATTGATTGCCAACATAACGTTTTGTTTGAGGGGCAAAGGAAAAAGATTCTACAGAAAAATACAATTTATTGTCATTTATATAAATGAAAAAAAAAACATTCTCGTCCATTTAGGAATGCATTTATATATACAGTTTGACACAGTCAAGGTGAAACGAAACAAGCATTGGATATGACTGTGTGAACAGAGAAAAATTCTAATAAATTCCCAGAGAACAGGATGTGTCACACTAGCCATTTTATGAAATTTATTAAATATTATGCAAATTCTTACTGGCCGGAAATATTTGGTATCAAGGAGTGTATAGGGAAACGTGCATTTAATTCCTCTGACAAAAAGAACCGCACAGGCTCAAAGTTTGTTTGGTGAACACGGCGTCATATTAGACAAGAAACTACCGCTACTGGTAAGAGGAAGAAGTTATCGAATTGAACACACTTTCTTAAAGGAATGCTATGAAAAGAAAGGAATCTTGAAGGAATGAGGCCGGCGATAACATCGATAGGGTAGTATGTCCGATACTAGCACGTCGTGTCAGCGAAGCGATTATTCTGAACAACAAAGATTACACGTTACGCGTAACACGTGTCATCTCTTCATTGAGCATCTGTAGCTCTCTTTCACCGCCCCCCTCTCTCTCTCTCTCGCTCTCTCTCTCACACACACTCTCACACCCACACACAGTTAGTTGGTAACAAGCCATTCAACGAGTTTTAATTATAATGTCTTAGGTTCCTCTTACTTTCATTTGGAGAGGGGTGGGGGAGAGTTTCTTTGAGGTACTCCTCTTCGTATGGAGTTAGAAAGATTTGCCGGTATCTTAGGAAGATAGCAAACACTCAAAGTTTCTTAAGAAAATAAATAACTATTGTTTGTCACTGATTGATAAATAAGGCCAGCCATCATACCAGCTGTGTTGTAGTATTGTATATCATCAACGGGTACACTCAAGTCATTTCAAGGCTTTTCCACTCGTAACCTAGCGTTGATGAAAGCTTCGTAATACCCCTGTCCCCAGGCCATGGTCTGGTTTGCCAAGAAAAGTAAACCGTGGATCTTCTTGAGTCTAGAGACAAGGAAAGCTACTGGTCTCCCAGCTGTTCCATCCAGTTAGGGGCCTTGAAGAAGTCTGGCAGGGTCTCGTCCATGCGGGCGATGATCTTGTAGATGGCTTTCTTCCATGACGGCTCCGAGTCTTTGTTAGCCTGCACGGACTTGAAGAACTCCCGCAAAGCAGCTTGGGTAGCCACCAAAAAGTTCTGAGGAACCTGAGAACGAAACACAAATTTGGGAGTAAGATAAAGATATGTTTGGTATAATGTACGAAAAAACCCTATAAAGGCGCTTTTCGTATAGCGTCTATTATTCTACAATGCTCTAACCGCTTTATATGGGTTCCTGGACAGGCCATTACCAACCAATTCACCTTTTCTTTTTATAGAGGAGCAACAGTTAATGTGTGCCAGTCTAGCATAATGAGAAGATCTGTCAATGTCCCTATTGAGCTGTAAATAGATTGCAGGTTGACCAGACCAAAAACAAAATAATAAAAGAATACTGTTAGTTTCTAATTTTTAACCTTTTGGATGTCAGGAGACCAGTCAAGCCTAGAAAATATCACACAAAAGACTTGCCGTTAAAATGATTGTGAAAGTGTGTGTGAATTTGTGAGTCTCTTACTTCTTTTAACTACTCAAGCTAAGTTTTTTATTGCCTGAGATTGGTGCTAACACTTCTAAAGTATCACTTTTATTATTGTGAGAAAACGTAATTTTCACCAATCTCCATTCCTTACTGGGGTTTTTTGTTTGTTGAAATTATGTAAGTACAGTAGTTAGTCAAAAAGAAGTCTCAAAACTGTTTTCAGTAGATTAACTTAAGCTTAACAAATTTCTTGACCAATAGCTTAACAGACTTTTCTGGCCAATAGCATCATTCCATGACTGTCTCTCCGTGCCATAAACAAACTAAAGAGCCGCTCCTGATTGGTCAAGAAACCACTCAGCATCTTCGCTCTCCCGTCTCTGCCCTCTCTGATCCTAGCCAAGACATTGAGCCACCAGGGGCTGAGACGCTGCGAGGTGGTGCCATCATTGATTTTGTTGTAATTATATTCCTTGGTCTGAGAAGACACGAGGGTGGAGAGCAAACTCCTTGGCTAACCTCCTCCCCACCTTCTCCCTCCTTCTCAGCTGCCGAGACGGTTGGGTCGGTGGTTTCACGGAGAACAGGGAAAAGACGAAACCTTGGCAGAAGAGATGGTATGCTTGTCAGATTTGCTGGCGGCGGTATGTCGGTACCACAACCATCAGACTGTGCTCCCCCCCATCCCCAATCACTACTTGCGACAGTCGGATTGTATCTAACTTGCTCCTCGGGCAGACACCAGGCGTCTTCATCGATTTCTGGTGGAAGTTATTTATCACTGCCTGCCTGGTTTAAGATGGGACCACTTTCGTCTTGTCATCGCCCAGCTCCTCCCTCCTCATGTCTATTCTCTCTCCCGTTTGTTCTCCATTCAATAGTTTTGCCTCCGTCTCCATGCATGGACTTTGAGTATCGATTTTTGAAGATTAATTTTCTCTATAGAGCAGCCCATGAGGTACTTTATGACCGATCTATATCATGTTGAAATTATATTTTTGGTGCGCCAAGCGTCTCTGTCTATCCTTGTTTTTCTCTGTCTATCTCTGCTTCTCTTTGTCACATATGTCCCTTCAACAAAACATGCGTGTGTGTCTACCTTGCTTCTTAATGTACCGAAAATCATCATACATTACTCAACGAAGTTATTTTTCAACAAAGTACTAACTGATCTTATGGAAGAACTCCGCTATATTAAGATAATTTGCCGAGCTTAAGTCGTTTTGGTGATATAAAGTACTTTTTTAGAGAACCCTGAAAACGAAGTATTTAAGACCCCCATCCAAATTTGCTCTGAGCTAATGATACGGAGCAGGCGAAGAGATCAAAATAACTTCTAGTGAGCTGGCCAGCTTTACAAACAATCGATGCATCGCCAACCAGGCGTCAACAGGAAGTGTCCAACAATTGTGCTCTCCACAAATGAAGAGACGAGCTGGCATCCGCTAAATGCAATCTTCTAGCATCGCCCCCCAAGCGGCCCTGGAAAGGCTTGACATGGGCTACGCTATATGACTATTTGCTTTGGAAAGGCGATGGGGTGGGAGGAGAAGAGTGGATTTTTAGACAAGAGATTTTGAAGTGTTCTCACAGTAATTGGATAACTAGGCTAGAATTGTCTCCCTGTAGTGGCAGTGGGCGCTGAGAAAGCGAGAAGAAATCCCACCAGTGTACGATTTACGTTTTATTTTTTTCTACCCTCTTTTGTCCTATTAAAGACAACACAATGTATAAAACAAATTGAATTCGACTAAAGGATCTTGCATGTGACAGTAAATACTCGGATTGAAAATTTTAAGTTATGAAGTTTGAATTCTAGCTTAACCAGGCTGCCAGTTCATCACTTAATACCGGTGTTTAATGAGTCACCGACTATCATAGGTCAAGGAAGATTTTCTCAATGTGCCAGAGTGAAGTGCTGTTTTAAACAGATGCTCCTCTTTCAATGAAGAAAGTATAACGGTTGGAATGTCTAGTCGAGGACTTGGTGAAAAGCACTATAAGCTCTGCACTTGGTCAAGTGTTGCAAGAAGCGTTTCTTTCGTGCTGTTTAATTCTGGAAGATTCTTATGCAGAGAGGCGAAGTCTGAACCATAGTGCGATTATGCTTGTACTTATAAGAAGATAAGAGACCAGAAGAGAAAATGAGAACTCGAGAGAAGTATGAAGGTGAACCTTGTTTGAAATTAAAGCAAATGAGAGACATCCAGGGAGTAAGAGAAATAGAAATATATTACAAATACAAAAGCACAGCCTCTAATGCTTATAAATCACAAAATGATACAATGAAAGGAATTCGATAATGGTATAAGCCTCCCTAAAAAGGAGGGGTGCAATACCATTAAAGGCCTACCAAGTGAAAAAAGAAGAACTATGTAAACTTAGATAACTCTGTAAGACAATACGTATATACGATTGATCTTCTGAAAACAAGCAAATCATTTCCCCCTCTAGATAATCATAAATCCCTCGGAAAAAAACATCAGGCTTTAATTTCCTTTGCTGGCAGATCTAATCAGAAGTTGACGGACACACAGACGAGGCAGCGAAACTGAGTGGTCTCCCTTGGGTGAGCAGTTCAACCTGAGCGCCACCGCTCTCTCTCTCTGCCTCTCTCTCTCTGTCTCTCTCTGTCTCTCTGTCTCTCTCTCTCTCTGTGTGTCTCTGTCTCTCTCTTTCTCTCTCAGCAACACAATAGCGGACGATGCCAGTGGGAGAAGCTGTTGAGCTTTTTGCCTCATGTACCCCTTGACACTCATTATCCATTCTGTTCCAACTCCCCCCCCCACCCCTCCCCTACCGTAGCATTCTCCATACCCTGGTACAATACTCTTTTTTCGTAATACTCCTACCCATTCCCACACGCAGGCTGCTGTTTGCACCAAATGTCACCGAAATATCCCCACATTAGGGATAGCCTCCCCGCTGCTCCAGTAATAATGTCTTTTCTGAGGTGCATCCTTTGTATGAGATGTATCTTTTTCATCAATATTTTTACACACACCCCCTCCGTATATCTTTTCCTGTGTGCGTGCCTTTCTCTGCCCTTCTATTTCACTCTTTTCTTTTTCTTTCCTTCTCAAAATTCACCTCCCCCCGCCCCACCCCACAGTTCCATTCTTTCCTCTTCAATGCAGTTTCAAATCTTCTCAATCCAGCAATAATCACTTCAGCCATTACGCTCTCGTTATCTGTTTTGTTGTATTCCCTCAGAGATTCCAATCATATCATCTAATTCATCAGCAAAGTGACGCACCTCAAGCTCTGACAAGATAAAGCGGCCAGCGAGACGTGGGGTGGCGTCATTGCGACTTGAAGCATTCCGAGCGAGGCAGCTTTAACCTTTACAAATTGTTAAATTATCGAGATCAAATACCCGAGTAGGAAAGCTTAGATGTCGATCTAAACAAGTCCCTTTTAAAGTGTTTGCTTGCAACATCCTTTGCAAATGTCATTTAGCTATATGAGATAAAAGCCCATTGCAACCTTTAAAACTGGTTTTATCTTTTATCTTACGCCTCTAAAGAAATGAATTGGAAATTATTAAAGCCTCATTAAGATCGATCTGTAGCTGAAACCTGCGTGGCCAGTCTTTTCTCTCTCTAGAATCTTGAATTAATGTTATCACGTGACTTTTTGTTGTTCAAATCGCTTTCTTTTTATTTTTCTAGTTATTGCTGCGGCACTCACCAAAAAAGTCTTAATGAGTTTTATAATAATTAAAATTTCCTTTATGCAAATTTTTTTTCAAGGGGATAAGTCTAGCTGTGATAACAATTCACTGGGATTCTAAAAAAATACCCTGTGTTTTAAGGTATTTGTCAAAAGTTTCCATCATCATCATAGCACCATGGAAAGCGCTCATTCATTTTGAACTCTCTAAACAAAGCCTTGACTGGCCTCGTTAACCGTGAAACCTCGGCCCTGTAAAGCTGCATGACCTTTGATCTCTCACCTCGATTTGGTTGTTCCGATTGTAGTGCAGGTTGAGGTGTCTGAAGAGCTCCGAGTCGACAGTGACGATAAGTTCCTCATCGCTCTTCACTCCTTCAGCGAGGGCCTGGCGGGCATACTTCTCCATCTGGATGTAGAAGAATTCCCTGAGGAAACACCATAAAATCACAGAATTAGACAAAAAACCAGAGTAATTAGCAGTGGGGAAATTTGGGCTTGTTGTGGAAATAGCCAAGTAGTATTTGCGTCATTTGGGATTCGAACCTCTCACTGAAATGTTATGGCTTTCTCAATTCACAACCATTATTTTATACCACTTGAAGAATCAAAGCATGCACAAATATCTGTGAGTTGAACATTTCCTTAGAAAAAAGACGACAAATTGTCGTCTAAATTCATATCAAGCTTTTTCTATAAACATGTACGATGCCCATCTAGGCTTGGTACATGTTTATAGAAAAAGCTTGATATGAATTTAGACGACAATTTTGTCGTCTAAATTCATATCAAGCTTTTTCTATAAACATGGACCAAGCCTAGATGGGCATCCACCTCTTTAAAGAACTACCATGGACACACATAGACATGAAAGTACAAGTGGACACCAAATACAAGATGTCTAGCCTTGGAACACAAGGCATGTCTGTTATCTTTGATATTGCTGAATAAAAGGATGACGAAGTAAGAGTTATCTTCTCTTGTTGACGTCTTTTCAAAATGTCTCTTGGCACGAAACAACGAAACAAATCTCCGAGCCTTACTAGCACTCAGCCGCTGATCGTGGCGCTGGCTCAATCGATTGCTTCCTCATTCCCGCTTCATCTCGGCTTGGATTCTATTTACAAATTCTATGCAGTACATATTCAACATTTTCTTTCCTTGTCTGGAAAAATCCAAGCCAAAGGGGTATCTCTGACTAACAACTCTAGCCCATGCCTATTTTTAATGAACCTCTGTGATTTACTCCATGAGATGCTGTAGTGTAAATTTGTAAAGCTCTTTTCACACGACGCGGAAATCATGCGGAAGACTCAGGACTGACACTGGACCTGTGATCTGTTTCTTCTTTTGCTTCCACACGGCGCATGTATGGAACGTCAAAGTACGGAATATGATGAGGACAAATTTTGTTCTTAAGTCTTCGGGCCAGAGACGGTTTGGAGTTTTCCGAAGGGGATAGGCCCCTACACTTCGTGTGAAAAAGAACTTAGGACATAATTCTGGGGTTTTCTCGTCCACTCTAGCAATTGCAGGGGAAGACAAAAGTTTGGGCCAGCTTACAACTGTGGATGATACTTATAACTTATTGCAGACTGATGATTCCTTTGAACAAACAGCGTTTAAAGATAATAGCAAGAGAAATGAGAGTTCAAGGGGTACTAAAACGGACAGATAGGTAGAGACATGTTCTAGCAAATTACACGTACACGAGTACAAAATGGACCTCAATAGAACGCGAAAGAGACAATAAAACACCCAGAGCACGACTAGCATAAACGATCAGAGAAGACTACAGAGAAAGTTTGCTAAAGCTAGCCTCCAAGTAGAATCCAGATACGAGCAGCTTATGCGCTAATTTTGAGGGTCGAACTGAAATGTCAGGGGTTTTTATGAGGCTAATTTCTCCCCAGCACTAATCGGCTTTGTTTCTCACTGCACTGTCCCTGCCCGCTCTTACTCACCATCCAGACATTCACCAGGGTCTCCATATTCTCAGGTCTAACGTCTAGGATCAGTGGTCTTAACACTCCGTACTTTATGCTTCTAGCAAGCAAGATTCAACTTAAGCCGGGGGATCTGCTATTTTTTTAGAGTTCTCGCACTAATATATTCTCCAAGATAAATAACTCTATTGTGCTTTTTATAAGGAACATATTATATAGAATAACTTCCCAGGCGCAAATGTATCAAAACAAACAAACAAACAAACAAACAAAACAACGACAATATAAAGGACTTGCTCTTGCATACGGTATCTGCAAGACATGAAGCTTCACATGAATTGGTACCGGTACTTTGTTTTGGCATCGAGATTTGTTCATACTTCTTATGATTGCCAGGACTACATAGCTCAAGAGTAACACGTATTTCGCTATTTGATCACCGGCAATGGCTTGCGATTCGACTATAATCCTGGATAGAGTTTACCTAGCTATGTGATGAGGTCACTCTGTGGTTGCTAAGTAAACTTTCCATTGTTTGAATTCCCTTAACTTGCGCGATACATTCCATGCATACACGAAGAAAACACTTTTGCATCATTTTCTTAAAGTAAACAGCGAAATTCCAACCTCTTGTCAATGAACATACAGTTTTTGAAGAATGCGTTATTTTTTTTTCATTTCATTCCTAATAACTCATTTTTTTCGTATTCCTTTCATAATAATTACCCCAACACTTATTTCCCCTGTGCCATTTCATGCCCTGTCCTTCTCTCTCTCTCTCTCTCACTCTCTCTCTCTCTCTCTCTCGCTCTGTCTGCCCCTCTCTCTCTCTTACACATTTTTCTTTAGAAAAAGTACAGCAGATTTACAACAGCTATTTGTCTAAAGCGCACGAGTCTATGTAACACTAGAGCCATCTAAGCTCATTATTTTCTCCTGTCCCCTTAAAGCCAAGGCGAAATTTCTATAGTAACTCCCTGAAAATTGATGCTGCATCTAATGACATTTAAGGACTGGTCTTTCTTTTCATTTATTTTTCATTGAGAGAAAGAGTGACAAAGAAAGAAAGGTGAAGAGAGAGTAGATAGAGAGAAATGGGGCAAGAGATGGAGGAGGGAGAGAGAAACAAAGACAGAGAGAGAGAGAGCAAGCGAGAGAGAGAGACATAGAGAGAAAGAGAAAAAAAAAGAGAGAGAGAGAGTATAGATATTCCTGAGGGACAGATCCTGAGTTGTGGGAAACCAACGCCTGACATTTCCAAGAGGTCTTCACCAGTTGAGAACAATGTCACAACAACCAGGCGAAGGGATTCCACGGACTTTGTAGCCTAGTAGGGCATGGTTGTCCCCGCGGAATACCTTGTCCCCCTCCTGTTGACACATTTATCCTGGGGTCCAGCCTTTATGTTAAACTGTTTCTGATCAAAGTGTTTTTTTTATTATGGACAAATTATCATGCTTTTCTTCGATTTCTGTTTGCTCCTCATATTCAATATTATTTTAGTTATCACTCTTTCACAGTTGCTTCTCAACATCTAAGATTTTATTAGACGAATAACACTATGCTCAAAATGGCAGGGGTACCTTATAATTTATGCAAACGCTTTTAGAAGAGTATTTTCGTCAGAAAACTCAAGTCTAGATCGAATATCTTACTGTTGTGAGCAAAACATTACTACCATAGGACCAATGTAGTGCGGATAATAAGAAACTCCTTTCTTATTAAATGCCTTTGTTCTCTTGGTTCTTGCGAAGTACTTGGCGAATCTTTCAAAAAAAAAAAAACCAAAAAAAACTGCAATATATGACCGAGCACACATACGCATACCCACATTAAAAAAAACTTGTAACATAATAACATAGCCCTGTCTTGAAACTGTCATGTGATATATAGAGCTGATTATTAAAACACATTAGAAACAATAGAAGCGATGTTCATAAGTTCAGACCGTCTAAATCTTACAAGAGAATGTGACCCCTCTCCAGTGTAGGCCTACAAGATTGCAGGCAACGAAACTTGTTGGTGAGTGCAGACATTTGCTAAATTACCGTAATTTTTCCAGCAATTATCGGGCGGCGGAAGACTGTGTCTTGGTGCTGTGCCGGGTCTAACTTAATAGCCACAGAGCAAAACTCTCTCCAAAGAAATATATCAAAATTTTATGAGTCATTGCTGGTCGGGAATTTCCGTGTTGTTTCAAAGCGTTTTGTGTACGTGTGAATGTGA
>BMAT01007851.1:233936-248359 GCA_019649035.1 Elysia marginata | reverse complement strand
GCAAAAGTTAATTTAACGCTTATTAGTAGCAGAAAAAGAAATGGGGCCAAAGTAGAAAAGTACCTTGACATTTAGGCAGAGAAATTGTCAGTACCCGAAAGAAAGAGGGAGAGAGGGGATGAAATTAGACAGAATGAGAGAGAAATATAGACAGATAGATAGATAGACAGACGGATAGAAAAATAGACAGATAAAGAGAAAGTGTATTTGCGTGAGTGGTCATGGTGATAATGTTGGCGCTGATGATGAGAATACCATACACTTATCTAAATTTATCCAAGTTGTTTGCTTCATTCCAGTGCAAGCAAGTGCTCTTAGCGTAAAAACATGAGCAGGTTGCAACATTCTGGGGTTTACGCCGTACCCATCACAGAAAAACACGAACGGTCGTGGGACTCGTTGATAAGTGACCATTATCTTCCCAGTTTAGTGTTGCTGCAGATGGCGTTCTAGTGACAAGATACAGTACCTAGAATTTAACGGTGTCTAGGGTAGCAAGGACAACATTACTCTCACCATGATACAGGGGCTCCCCTCTACCAAGTATATGTGCTTTGTCGTAACAATTGGAAGTAATTATTAAAAATTTGCAAAATACATGTAGTTACATCTTCGGATACTTTTTTCCTCTGTGCTTCCATGGGATACTTGAACGCAAAAAAGTGTACATATTGCTTGAGTACTGTAAGACCTTCTTTGAATACTGCAATTTCAGAGAATGCGTATAAAGAGAAGGATTACAGATTAGTTACTTCATTGAAGAGCTAAAAGTCCCGTTTGTATGCTCTCAGTTGGTTTGTATGCTTTCAGATGGTTTGTATGCTTTCAGATGATGCCAACAAGGAGAAAAATTAAAAATTACTGATTTATTTGGCCACTTTAAACGCTTACACTAAACTTGTCGGGGGTGTGAATGCGAAGAAGGATTGCAAATTAATCTTTGCAAAGTTACATTTACTATACAACATAAAAACCCATTAAGATGTATAAACCCTATAATTGCTTCCGCTCTGTCCTTCTCTCTCTTTGGTCTCCTTATCCCATTTTTTTCTCCAAAAGAAATACGACCATTAAAGGTTAGATTTTCGCAGCTATTATCCGACCAAGGGTAGACTAGACGTTAGAAAGGCAAGCTAGGATTTGAAGCTGGAAAATGTCAAGCTTAATAGTAAGACGTTTAGTCAAAGTCTGGCGAAAGCAAATGTCAGACGGAGACACGATAATTTGTTCACAGGCCACTCACGCAGTTTCTCTCCGGGAAGCCAGGCAGGAGAGAGAAAGAGAGAAAGAGAGAGAGAGAGAGAGAGAGAGAGAGAGAGAGACAGACAGACAGACAGACAGACAGACAGAGAGAAAGAGTGGAGAGGAAGAAGAGAGAGATCGAGACAATGAGAGAAAGATTGGCGAAAGAAAGAGTTTGGGGGGTAATGGAGCGAGAGAAAAAGAAAAGAGAGAGTAAAGAAATAGAGATAGATAGATGGATAGACAGATAGAGAGAAGGAGAGAGAGAAGAAGAAGAGAGAGAGGAGAGGGGCAGACAGGCAAAGAGAAAGAGAAAGAGAGAGAGAGAGAGAGAGAGAGAGAGAGAGAGTAGAACGGAAGCAGCTAGATATCAGACTAAAAATGGCGCAGTAACAGCAACTAACAAGACGACACCGCCCTTGGTGTACAAACCATGCATTAAGTGTGAGATTTACTTGTATTATTAATTTCTCCGTTCTCAGAATCAACTTTCCATGTCTTATTCCGAAAATTACGTTTCTCTTTTTGCTGCGTTCTAAATGTATTTGTTCATTTCTTCAAGCTCTGTCTCTTTTGTTATGTATGCTGCTCTTTCTATGAGACACATTCACTATTATCACTCACAATGGCTTTACACTCAGATTCTTTTTCTTAAGTAAGACCACCGCCCTATCCTCCCCAGAGCCCCCAAATCTGCCTTACATTGTAAGCCTTTCCTATCATCCCCTCATTTTAAAGTTCTTCCTCAAATTGTCCAGAATCAGAGATGTCCCAGGTGTCTCCAAGATAGGCTAACATTACTCTTCTTAGATCCAGTGATCTTTAGCTCACGGACAAGGAAGCCTTAATTAATTTTAAGAAATCGGATTTTCCCGAACAGAGTGGTGAGACAATGTTTGCTAGTGAGTGATCTCGTGGAAAGACTTTTCCCTGGTCCGTTGCCAGAGCTATTCGCTCCAAGAGGAGTTTCTCCAAGGGAGGATGGGGCTGTCTCCTACATGCAGACTAGGGATGGAATTTAGGTTTTTTTTAGAAAATGCGGTTACACATTATACGATTTCTTCTTCCTCTTCACTAATGCTATTTTAAAGAATGCATAAATACCAACGTTTTGATTCATTCTTCATTTTCGAACCGCAGATTTTTTAAATCTCTCTCTCTATCTCTTTCTTCTATCTTTCTTTATCCCTTATATAACATAACACAAAATAGCAGCAAAATAGTTTTACTCAATGCTTAAACACAACGAGACGTATTTATGAATGGAACGAAACAATATAGTTTGTCGACGAAAAAAAGGCCAGAAAATCAATCTCTTTTTTGTTGTTGTTTTTTTTCCTCTTTTTTTAGAAAATTTTCCAAAAGAGTCTATGATATTTTTAGATACTTCCTCAAAAAACTTTTTTTTTTATCTAAAATGTCAAAAATGCTTCCCGCTTATAAACAAAGACAAGTGGAGAAGTCGGTTCGACTCGGCAACTAATCCCATGATGAACTGGCCCTTATTCGCTTGATTTGTGTGGTCCAATAAGCCTACCCAGATTTTTGTGGCCAGGGAATGGATAGGCCGTGGGTGGCATAGCTACGCGAACAGTTTCTAGTCGAGCCGCTGCTAAGTCTGGTCAACACGTTTAAGCAGATTAATTTGAATTTGTTCTAGGATTCGAGGTTGGCCTATCTCGTCGCTAAAGACTGGCACAAGGCGGACAAGGCAAACAGAGGACATGCCGTAGTGGGAGTCAAAGCCAAATTTAATACAATTTTATTTGACCATGTGTCATTACTATTGTTTTAGTTGCCTAACTATCAACGGAATAGATTCAGTAACAAAAATCAACAGTGGAGTAAAGATAACTCAACTTAACTGTGTGTAAACGCAGTCTCCCTTTCTTCTCCTCTACCCTGTTCGTTCCTAGTCCAAGTTTTGATTTTATGGTCTGAATGTTTTATCTATTTGTCAGCCTGTCTCTCTCGTATACTTCCCTATTCCTACCAATTTTATATTCACGTTTGAACATAAACCGTCCTGCTTCTTCTCCCTCTCTCAATCTTTCTCCACCCCATCCCCCCTACAAAATAATAAATGTCTTTTCTTATTTCTCCCAAACTCTACACTCATTATTTTGCTAAGTTTTGACGTACTAGCACTTCGGGGGTTAAGACAATCCAAAGATAGAGAATTAGTTCAACTCCGTGAATCTTTGTTGGTTCAAGGCGGACTCAGGCATGTCACCAATGCAGACTATCTTACTACAGCAGCTCCGAGGCCAGCATGGCACAAGACGTTTTTGAGAACCTCAAGCCATATGTAAGTTTACCGTCAGGGTACGTGTAAACGACGTTCACGACACGCTTGTGAGACGTTTCCAACCCTGTAGATACGCGGGCATTGAGTGCGTGGATTCTCCCGTCTCTGTGTCAGCGTCAGTCAGAAGCTTAACGTGGCGTTATGATTTGAAAAGGAGGGAGATTTTCAGCATTGTGTCTGACATGACCTAACTTACTTTTAGTTGTTGACTTAAGTGCTGCATGGTGGTTATATATAAGCTGTAAACGTTTCCTGAATGATGCCAGTTTGTCAGATTGAAACCAGCAATTAGCACTGCTTTCAAACTAGCGTATTAAGTATTCTAGCGAAGAGTAGGCGATGCTAAACAAGCCATCCACGAATCTGTCCAGTAAACTTGAGGGAATAACTTTGTTTATCAAAACAATGATTCTTTGAAATTTGGCCATTGTTTTTCGTATTAAGTTGGAGATACAAGATACATCTTGCGTAGATGTTGGGAGAAAACAGGGCTTCAGCTAAAAATCACTCTCTCTTTGTAAACACGTCTCCGAGAAAGCGTTTTGGAGAACAAAGACAACAAACTAAACGGCCATGTTGAGAAACCTTTTTCTAACTTCACACACGTAAAATAAGGAAACGCCTGCTGAATGTGGGTGGTGGGATCGTGAGAAGCCTCTATTATATGAGTAGCAAATATTATCAAATACGGTCTAGGAAGATCATGAACGATGAGCTCACTAAAGCTCTCTTAAATCAGACATTGCTCCCAAAACTCACGGGAAATCGTCCACACAACATGTTTAACGAAGGATTAGTCCTACCAACTATAGTAACTATCATACCCGGTAATATAATTATCTAGCTATAATGATCACAGCTAGAGAAAAATCTTCTCTTTTCTAGCGCATTGGAGGAAAAAAAGTCATTAAGGGATATTGTGCTTATTCCGTAATTAACTTTTACGGCTATTTCTATTGCATCATTATATATACTCTTTATTTGTTATCTCAGATACTTAAGGGGAAATAATTCGGTGGTAATAAGCACCGAAGGACGATAACTCCAGACTAAGTTGTCCTCGTAATGCCTGTAGATCTAGATCTAGTGCGACAGATACTCCCTGCAATTAATCTCCTACCATGGAAGATGTGATTTAGCGAAGGGGGGGGGTGATTCTTTTGTTCTTTTTACAAGAAGGACGCAAAAAGTTCACTTGTACTTCACTCACCCCGTGTTCTCTTTAAACAAAAAAACCAACTGACTTTTCTTTCGTTTTACGCATTGGTAACTTATTGGCACAGCACTACGCCGTATAAGCATCCCCAGGTAGCTTAGGAGACGTTAAACCCTCTAAAGGTCGAATTGGCACAGCACTGGGTGACCAGACAGCCTGAAGCCTGCTGATGTTGAGGGCATCCTCTTAACCCTGAGAGTAGAAAGTTGTAGAATACGGGACTTCTCATAAGGTATCCACAAGTAAATAACATTCTGCAGAAATTTCCGCCCTATTTTTGTTACCACTTTTTTTGTAATTAGCAGAACACGAAGGGATTTGGCTGAGTATCAATACTAGAACAGACCTAGGTGGCAAAACACCGATTCTACATGCCGCTTAGTTATCTATCAGAGGATTAGGATCTCACAGGAGAGGCAACTTGGAAGACAATAATATATGTTAGCAACAATCTTCTACTCTACATAGAAGGAACTTGTATAATTATCTAATGTCTGTTCCAGGTCTTGCCAATTACCGCAGCACTTCGATGGTAAATAACTATGATTGTAATGATAGCAGTAATGATGATTAGCTAAGGACGATAAAGGCTGCGATAATAATACTAATAATAATGATGATAATAACAATAAAATAATAATACTACTAATACTATTACTACTACTAATAATAATAGTTATAGAGAATACTGAATAGCTATCGCAATTACCAATTCTTCTTCTTCTTCTTCGGTCTTGCCCCTCTTTTTCTTCCTGCTCATGCAATCCTGTTTCTAATATAAACACCACAATATTTAATTTACATTGCCACGATTATACCAATTTTAATGCGTTGATTTTGGTCTTCAAACTAAATCAAGTGAACACTGTGAAATATTCTCAGCTGCAGACAACGGGCGGATACACAAAAAGAGCAAACAAGACGCCGAGAATTACATGTAATACTTTTTTGTTTTGCCCTACATCAGCAGACAAAGATCTTCATGATAGTTTTATATCAGGAGGACCTGAGACGGGGGATCAGGTACAGTCTAGGGCCAGGCTTAGATTCTCAAACCGCTGGAGGCGACCAGCTTTTCTTGCAGTTCCATCTCCTTAACAGAATCATAAGAGGATCAAACCTCTTTGCTTCCCTCTATTTATCTTAGGGACGGTAAAGTATGTCGGCCGCCCTCGATATCGCATCCTCCGAACATCTTCGCCTTATCCATGCCAGCACGCGATTCTACCTGCTTGGGTCCCCAGGCGTCAAACACGAGACATGAGACAATGTGGGACCCTATTTTACAGAAAAACCCAAGTCAGGCACCTCTAGAACAGAATGTGGGACTCTATATACAGAAAAACCCAAGTCAGGTATCTTTAGAAAACAATGTGAAACCTACAGCAAACTCAGCTAGCTATAAGCTATAACCCTTTCTTGGCGGTTGAGAATCGGAAATTAAAAGAACAAAGAACAGCTTTACAAGACATCAGGGTATCATGAACTTTTTAACTTAATGACACAAATTGTGTCACATTTTTATCTGATTCCTTCATTAAGAAGATTTTTGTTGCCATCCACAGATTAAACGTTTGTAACTCAGAGCTACATGCATTCAACTTTTACCGGAGTTAGGGGGAAATAGAGTTAAGAGCATACCAGAAAGCCACTTCATTAAGTGTAACGTTCCGGGTATAGTTAAGCACAGAAAATATTCGATACCTTTTATTGGCCTTACCCCTCGCCACAGTTCAGCACAGGAAATATTCGATACCTGTTATTGGCCTTACCCCTCGCCACAGTTAAGCACAGGAAATATTCGATACCTGTTATTGGCCTTACCCCCTCGCCATTTACCCAACTTATCGAATATTTTATGGTGCGTAAAACTTAATTATCTGTTGGTCAAAATTGTGACATTAAACTATTTCTACACTCTTTATAAAATTAAGAAGAGTATCCGACATAATTACTTCCGGGGTAGTTTTATAGCACCCCCCGTTGTACTTTTTTCCAGTTAGCTTTTGTTTTTTTGTCCCATCATTTCATTAACTCCATGACTTCCATCCTAAAAAAAAATAAAAAGACACGTTTCTTGACACCTTAATACGTAATATCAAAAATAGAGTATTCTCACCTCTTGCTTGGTGGATAAGAGAAATCATGATTTCACTCTAATAGTTACTTTTAGTTATGGAAAGTCAGTAAATTTCGGCATGCGAATGAAACTGGCAGCTCAGGATTGAGATGGTGTCCCAAGCAATAACTATAGTACACTCGCGCACAGACAGTATTAAACACACACACACACGCTCTCTCTCACTCTTTCTTTCCCACACACACACACTCTTTCTCTTTCTCACTCTTTATCATCTCTCTTCTTTTACCTACAGTTGTCCTTCTGTCTCTATCCCTCTTTCCTTCTCTTAATCCCTCTAGATTCTTCTCAGTGAGTCCATATATGTTGACTATTTCTTCGCCCCCAAAATCGCTCAGACTAAACAAACTCTCTAATTCTCCTTAAGTTACCTTAAACAGTATCTGGTCTTCCCTAGGTTACTGATTGCAAATTAGAAATGCCAAAGCAAATTAAAACAAACAAAAAAAAAATAAGGAAAACCCACACCCTTTTAATAATTAGAGATGTTGCCCGCATTATCAAAATGCTGGTTTCGTCATCTTCAATAGCACTAGTTGTGTTGTACCCGACAGTGTCAAAAATGCCTTCCTTTCTTTTTGTTTTCTTTCATTGAATCTGTTTCTCTATATTTTGAATTGTATCCTTTTTCTTTCCGCAGGCTCTAATCTTTCGACCAAAAGTTATTTGTCTTTGGGTTTTCTTCCATTTTCGTCTGTTAGAGATGATTACTGAATTTTAAGATAACTGCTGGTCTTGCCGTCTTAAAACATTCCGATGAGAGCGTGCTATTTTTTTTTAATCAATTCGATTCTTCATGAGAGCGATTCTGTGTTGAATAAAAGTCATCAGCTCACGTAGAAAAAATCTCCTTGTCGAGATGATGAGCTGACTGGTATCTCCACTGGTTACTTGTAACTTTGTGTTGTTGTTGGTGTTTCGACCTGAGTGCTCGTGCCTGGGGTTAGGCCTACTGTAGAGTAGCAGCATCAGTGTGACCACCTGTCGCACGCTCACCCTGAGAACACACCGACACGGAAAACTGATGACACCACAGACTGGAGAACACTGTCGCGAGGCTCGGCCGCGCATCAGACAGCAGAGTGAGCGAGCGACACAGTTTGTCCCGGTCTTCACAATCTGTGAGTTCATGTTGTTCAAATGAGCGGAATTTATATGCCTCGTTCCATCCCAACTAACCCATTGTCTCTCTATTTGTCCGCCTATGTGCATGTCTGTCTTTATGTCTATGTGTCCTAATGTCTGTCTATCTGCTTATCTGTCTGTGTCTTCCTCCAAAGAGAACAACTATTAAGCAAAAATAATGTATCAGAACATAACTTTCAGCCCCGCCTCTTTCCATCTATCCCTATCTTAATACTATCTCACGAGACGTACAATAGAGTGATTATTTTGCTTTATCGTGCTCTTTTTTTAAGTGGTTAACTAAGTCTTATCTTGCATTAGATTACAAACGGTGTCGATAGATACTCTGAGTTACACTGGGGTTCAATGTGGTAAGTTATCCGATTCCCACTGGCATGTTTCGATAGCAGCAAACTCAAATTCAAACGCATTAGCAATGAAAATTATTGATAACGTGGATTGAAGAATAAGCAAAGAACGGTGTTTTATAAAGCACTTGATCCATGAAATGCTGTCAGGACTTAACATGGGTTCCACGACGAGCAACGACACCACTCAGGGTGCAAAGATCGGAACCCAAAATATAAAGAAGTTTTCTGTTCTCCATCTGTGTGAGATATCTAGCTTGGTGCGGAAAGCAGTTTGTCTGAATAGTAGGACCATCGGGACACTACAAAACAAGGAAAGAGTCAAACCATTTCATTATTTTTATACAACTGGGCATGCCACACAAGCCCTCGGGGAGAAAAGAAGTCAACACTGTGGATAGAGAGAGTGAGAGAGAGAGAGAGAGAGAGAGAGAGAGAGAGAGAGAGATTGTTGTGCCACAAAGTGATGGCACCACATTGAAAGACAAAATTTAATGATTGTTGCAATCAAGAAACAACACAAAGACTGTTTAGCGCATAGCCCATCCTCCCTCTCTTTTCTCCCCTCCATCTTCGAACCGTCTCTCTCTCTCTCTCTCTAGCTCTTACACACACTCTCTCTCCCTCTCACGCTCATCTGGAACAATGCTAGCGGACCAGGGAAGGCTGCAATAATTTAGTTCATATTGTAAGAGCTTGTGTTGGTGATATTTGATAGTGAGCGCTACTGGATCTCTGGAGAGGTAAAATATGACGGTGCAATTTTTCACTTTATATAAATGATGCCGGGAAAGAGGTATTCTTAAAAGAGGTAAAAGATAGTGGGGGAGATTGGTTGGTTGGTTGTTTGAATTTCAAGTTCTCTTTTCAACTACAAGGTTATATCAGAGACGGTGCTGGAGACAATTGAAAGCGTATTGTCACACTGTGATGTAAGGAGCGCTTGCATACACCACACCCAGTCACATTATTCTGACACCGGGTCTACCAGACTTAAAACTTAATCCATAATGCCATACACTAGGCGGATCAGCCGCTAATACCAATTTTTAAAGTCTTTGGTTTGACTCGGCCGGGGATCGAACCACGCACCTCCCGATCTCTGAGCGAGTGTCTTACCGCTAGGCCACAGAGCCGGTATAGTGGGGGAGAAAAGAGAGAGAGGGAGAGAGAGAGAGAGAGAGAGAGAGAGAGAGAGAGAGAGAGAGAGAGAGAGAGAGAGAGATGGGTGAAAAGCAATGTTATGGGAGGCGGGTGGTGATCGCAAGTTCGGAAGTCTGACAAAGATGAAAGTTTTCAGAACTCGTCACAAATGATGCTCACACACAAGTAGAAGAGAACGCGTGGAATCAACGGTAGCTGTAGCGCTCTAGAATTATCCTCGCTCTAATCCAGAGCTTGAATCGCAGCTTTTAAGAGTAACTCAGCATGGTTGAAAACAAGATGCTCTTTTGTCTACTTCTGTAGCTTCTCTGCTTATGGCAAAAGTCATCAAATATTGATGAGCATCAATCGCTGACACCCTCCCGCCCCCTCCGCGCCATCTTTCCATCTCGGGGTTCACCCTAAGGCAAAAAATACTAACAAACTGATCCTGTGTAAAACATGCAGTGGTTATAGGTTATTTGGGCTATGGCGATAAGATAAGAAAATCCACGTGCACATGATGCAGCCAAAGTTGTAGGTAAGTTAAACAATTAATTATAGCACGTCAATATGTGCTCATTGAAGGTGTGAGATTTCTAGGTATCGCGACAAAGGGGCCACAACATGGAGACTTGATAACAAAAAAAAAAAACAACCAAAAAGATAAAAAATGAAACTTCAGTCACGTTTCATTGATGCAACCACATAAAAAGAAACCCAAGCATTCTAGTCTCTGCTCGGCTTTCATTTATTGATACTGACGCAAACCCCAAGAGCGATGACTACCTGTGTCTGAGCTGACCGAAGGTTTGTTTTTATCGCCAAGTTGTCAGCTATCGTTGCATGATAGACAGACTAGGAAAAGCTTCTCAAAACGCAAGATTTGTATAAGTTGTATAGTCCCATTATGTATTAATGAATTGGAGGTTATGCTCCCTTACACACAGAGAGAGAGAGAGAGAGAGAGAGAGAGAGAGAGAGAGAGGGAGGGAGAGAGAAAGCGTCTTTAGGTCTCGTATTGATCATGTGACACAATAAAGCGCCATTTATCAATATTAATAAGATTGATACAAGCATTTTACTTTCTACGTCTTTTGACTTCTGTATGAGATCCGTGGTCTCCCTTTCTTCTATGATTGCCGTATAACTGTTTAATGGGACCAAGACAAAGGGTATTACCTATTAAGAGATCTTGACTCGTTCTTTCGTTTTGCTTTGTTATAGACCACACGCGTACACTGTTGGACTAATTTTTTATTTGTCACACACACACAAACATGTTCAATGTTTCCTTTCGCACCTTACAAACAAAAGCTGAATGTCCACCTAAAAAGAAAAAAGACAGCAGTTTTTAGGCAAACAAGAGTGCAGTTTGTCTTGCATATTATACGAACTCTACAAAACAATTTCTACAACCTTGGAACTTTTTATCATGAGTGACGGAAAGAGTGAATGTGACAACGTCTTAATTTGTTGCGTTTACTTTCTTCACTCCTCCAAAATGTTGTCAAAGTAATAAGAAATTTTGTAATTGAGAGACAAAACTAAAAGGCTCAAAGCAGATGATGAGCTAGAAGAAAGTGGCTTTCTGTCGATGATAGTCTCGCGAAGTTTATGTCTCCAAATAGAAACATCTCTTCATCTATATCCCTACATGCCTCCCTCCTCTTTCTCTCTCTGTCTCGCCCTTCTCGACATCACAAAAAAGCATGGCCACTAGGAGCTGAGATGTCATGATAGGCGGCTCTTCTCTCAGATCCCGCACTATCGGCATTTAGACGACTTAATGGGCATTAAAGTTTCATGCATTCATATCTTTAATGCAGTTTGGGGTAGCGGGATGATTAGCTCCTCTCTTGTAGTGGAGTGGGGCCACTCACTCCCCCTGGGGGATGAATACAACAATGAGTAACACGGGAGAGAGGCAGAGAGATGGAGAGAGAGAGTAAGGAAACAGGGTCTGAGAGACAAATTGAGAGAGGAGAAGAGAATATGAGAGACAGAGAGAGAAAAAGAAGATAGAAAAAGAAACTAAGAGGAAATATAGATAAAGGCAGTGAGAGTGTGGGGGGGAGTTCATGAGAAAAACGAAGAGAGTAAAAGATAGAGCAGAAAAAAAGGCAAAGGTTTGAAATTACAATGATAACATAAACGGCAAAAAGAAATAAAAGCATATCTGGGAAGGGGGGGGGGATCGAATTTCTCAGAGAGTGATTCTATTCTACTGTCCATCTTAACCTAACCCTTTTCGGTAGTCCCGGAACAAAGTATTAGCTCGTGTTCCTGTATGTAAGGGGTTGCCTGCATATTTCTAGAAATCGCATTGATCAAAATTTATGAGATAAATAGTGACATGAAAGCTCTCAAATACGCATCGAGGGAACTCATCCTTCTGCTTTTGTACAGTTGAGACATATTATACCGGAATGGATCATCTAAAACTTTCTTGAACTAAAGATTTTTATACCCTTTATTACGAAAAGGCACAACACCAACTTTAGCGCCTCTTACTACTTGTAGAATCAGTATGTTTAAACCTACATAGAAAAGTCACAGATACAACCATTATTTTTTTTACAAGGGATGTCTAATTAAAATCTAATATTCGGAATCAAGATTTTTTTAAAGACGTTGAGAAAATCTCAGCATACGTTTTAATATAAAGTTTGCCTTTGCCACCCTCGAATTTAAGAGGGTCAGATCATTAAATGGTATCTCATTTTTTAGAATTATGATATCACATTCTAGAGTATTTCGGTGCGATACAGTGTATCTTACCACAAAATGTAACCATCAACTACCCACCCCATGATAGACGTCACACCAGAGAGCTCTGCTCCACCCATAAGCGTTTTCTTTTTTTTGGTCATTTTTTATAAAAAAAAAAATTCTACGTTTTCCTACTATCAGAAATATAGAAAAAAACTATGCCCACTATCTCTGAAAGTTTTAGTTTCACTTTTTTTTTCGAAAATATTTTATTCCCTTTGTCCCTATATCGGTAATATGCGCTCTCACGCAAAACGAGTTCGAAATGAATATATGTCAAGGATTCTAGAATTATTGAACAAACCCCGCATCTCCGACGAAGAGCTCTATAGTTTTTTTTTTTTGTCTTTCCCAATTCTTCGGGTATCGACATCCTCCAGTTATGTGCACTTAAGGAATTTCGTTTATTACCAAAGAGATTTATTTTCAGTCCCGACGGGCTAGAGCCGTCTCCACGCTGTCCCGAGCCGGGCGGGGCACGCGTGCCCAAGGACTCCGGCCGGCTACCAGACGTGATCTTGCATGGTTATCTCCCCTTCAACCGGTGGACGCCACTGGAAGAGCGCCATTATCTTGGGGGGCGTCTCTTGCCCGTAACCTGGGATTCTTTTCTCCGGGTACTCACTTGGCAAGGGGTGCGAGCGCAAACAAACCGAGAGACGGAGATGAGACCGGGTTGTTGAGGATTCTGTCTCGTGTGACAACAATCTGTTCACTGGAGACACCGACGCTTGTTGGTTTATGTGGCTGATATCCTTCCGCCTTTTGTGACTCGAGGACGACTATCGATTCTTTTCCTTTTTCTTCCCCTCTCATCTTAGAATAGTATCGACAAAAAGGGTTTCTTCGTAAAATCATGGAGTTCGAAAGCCTTCAAGTGTTTGAATATAAAAAGATACAGAGCAAGGAATATGGCTTTAATAATTTTCCAAAGTGTTGACAGTTTCTCGTGCGGGTGATAGAATTTGCAAATTGAGTGCATCAGCGGTTTTGTTTTTAGTAGAAAAGACGAAGGAAGCCGAGAAAGTCACTTAAAACCTATTGTCGTAACTACATTCTGGACAATAAACTTTGGTGTCAAAATGTCAGCGAAAGTTTTTTTTTTAATGAAGCACGAAATATACCGTGGGGCTCAAAACA
Organism: Elysia marginata; assembly: GCA_019649035.1. NCBI lineage: Eukaryota > Metazoa > Mollusca > Gastropoda > Plakobranchidae > Elysia > Elysia marginata. The sequence continues at coordinate 234,905 of BMAT01007851.1, read as the reverse complement.
TTTCGACAAAGTGTTTGACTTAACCCCCAATGTATCTTCAGAGCTCACAAAGGAACAATTGTCAGAAACAGTGAATCAATTTAAACATTTCTGTCTCACCAGATATTTAGATAGTCATCTAACATCCGAGCCATTCAGTGAGGAAACATCAACCTGACCGAGTGAAGACTCAAACGTTATATATACCACGTGATTTGAAAGCCAAATGTTGACCACTAGACCACCACGTTACTAGAGAGAGGAATGAAATACACAATGATGCTACAATAACGTTGTAATCTATGATTGAAAACGATAGCAGCACAGTGTAACCCAGGCATGTGCTCAAATGCGTCTCTAAGTATATAAAGATATCAAAATAATCGAGTCAGAACGACATGCTTTACAAACAGATATATCTGGTCTATACCTATTGGTACCTTAAACAGATTTTAAAAAGTTGAAGTGACATTTTACATGAGGAGTTACTTCAATGCATATAAATAGAACGAAAGAGAGAGAGGGAGATAGAGAGAGAGACAGAGAGATAATGGCGACTGATGGGGATGGGAAATAAAAGATCTTCCAGAAAAAAAATGTTTGAATGAAAAGCCCCCCCCCCCCCCACCCTGCAACATAAGAAGCCAAAAATTAACGAAGCTGAGCAGCAAAAAACTTCAATAGTTTTTGTTTACGCTTTCTCCACGTGAGTGTCAGATGCTGTTCCACCACAAAATGCTTCAACAATCTCTTGTTTTGACAATTCAGCTCCCATAAACAGCAAAAGTAAAAACCGCACAATAGCAAGCTGCAGATGTAGTAAAGTGTAGACAAAGACAATGCAGTGGAGCAGTTTTGAATGTTGACTCGTAGGAGTAAGGAAAAAACCTTTCTGACCAGGCCATGGCGCCGATAGCTCATGAGTTAAGTTTACATAGTTTTTCAAGATGTATTATTCAAGAGACATTTTTTTTTCTTATTCTTGTAAAC
>BMAT01007851.1:189678-201894 GCA_019649035.1 Elysia marginata | reverse complement strand
CGTTACTTTTACTGGCGCGTCGGTATGGAAGTCTTTCCAGATCTTTAGTGTGGCAGATACCATTACTACTTTAAAGAGATTGAGATTCTGAAATTGTTAGATCTAGGTTAGGGCATTGGTTACATTTTGTAGTCGAGGCTGTGACAAAAGGTCCGATTCTGTTGGTTGTGATGGTGGAAAAAGTATTTTAAGGTAAAGCAAAGAAAATAAGGCTGCCATAAAAAGCTCTTGCCTTGTTGGCCTATTCATCTCAAACTACATCATTTAGGCCTAGTAGTGTTGAAAATTTTATCCGAAAAAAAATTATGGTAGAAAAGAAATGAAGAGAAAACAAAATAAAAATCTGTCAGTTGTGATGCAGGACAAAGATTTCTATGGCTGTTTCTACGTTTCTTCATCAAAGGATCAATTCTCTTAATTTCTGACAAAGCATTATGATGCAATTTAAGAAAGTCATAACATCACATCATTATGACAAGTATGGTTAGTCTCTAGATCCATGTTAAATCTTAAAATACTTTGTCCCCATCACAACTGACAGATTTTCGACGTTTTGTTACAGTCTCAGTTCCTGTCCATGTCTTGGCCTTGACAAAATGACCCCTTTGACAGTGAAAAATGGTTGGATAGATTGGTGGCACTAATCTGCGCAGACAATTCTTTTAATTTCATCAAAGTAATTGTAAGGGTTAGTTGTTTGAATTTTGATGTCCAACTCCAAGTCAACCTCGAGGTTATATCAGGGACGGCGCTGGGGACAATTTAAAGCATACTTTGATGTAAGGAGAGCTTGCATACACCACACTCAGTCACATTATCCTGGCACCTTGTTGACCAGACTTAACACTAAATCCATGATGCCAGACACTAGGCGGATCAGCTCTAATACCAATTTTAAAGTCCTTGGTTTGATGTGGCCAGGGATCGAACCACGCACCTCCCGATCTCTGAGCGAGTGTCTTATCGCTAGGCAACAGAGCCGGTCAATTGTATGGGACATCAAATCTTAACCAGTAAGATTAGCGATCTTTTAGTCCATTCTCTCTACATGCTACAAGATAGATTCTAATCTCTAGGTCTATTGCTTGTTTTTAGATCTTATCAGATTGTTTGGTTGCCACATTCAATGATTCATATTCCTAAAATGATCTAATATATATTATATTGTAAGTTTAACTGGCCAACATTGCCTCCTAATGCCTTACCGTGATCACACAATCAGCATTCAAGGTCGATTGCCTTTAGAAAAGATGCGCACACTATTTTATTTTTGACAAGGCCAAAGTCCAGTCCAAACTGTCGGCAAAGTGAAGTTTGATTTGAAAATGCTTGATTGAATTAATAAGCTTAAGTTTATTTATTTTTTGTCCCTAAGCACACTCTCACTCTCAGGTAGCTTTAATAAATTCAGTCATAAATAAACTTTAGTATCACTTGCTCTGCCGTTTCTTAGAATGCAGTGTTTCAGAGATAACAAATTTGCAGGGGGAAAAAACAGAAATCCAGCTTTTTTAGAGTTTCTAGAAAAATTCCAATCGCGCAAAATTTTGGGATCTCCAGAAGAGGAAGAAAAACTATATACACCCTTAATTTAAAAAAAAATAAACCGGATCCGTGATGATAGCCATACAGCCAAAATTAAAATGAAACGAAATAGAATATATCAATGTGCGATGGTTTATATCGATACAACTATATGACCTAGAAAGTATCAGAATATGTAACAATGATAATCAAAACCATGCTTCTTAGCGTTGGCTACCATGTCCCTCCATAATTCTTGATCCTTTGTTGCTGTCAACTCAATGCCTTCGTCACTCATCCTGTGATGAGCAGTGTTTGTCATGCCAATAGGACTAAACATGACATACTAATAAGCTCATTATTCCTCTTTGCGTACTGATTCAAATTGAATAATATCTAGATAGCAAAAAGCCTACTGTGGATTTGAATTCAGTTACATTTTTTCTTGGGCATTCAGAATAGAGAAATAGTAAAAACGGGGCAGGATGAAAAGCGGATTGACAAATAATGTAAAAAAGGGATGATAAAGTTTTGCGCTACAACTTTTATTAAGACGCTTTTTTTTAAAGGTACTTAACTCCTACACTTGAAAGGATTTCTTCACCGGGTTGCCTCTATTTATATCAATTTGAAATTACTCACTTAGTCATACTTAGTCATCCTTCATTTTGTCAGCAAGGTTTGATGTAATTAGAAAATGCACATCTCACTGTAAAGGACTTAAAAAAAGACAAAGAATTAGTCACTGCGATAAAGTCAAGGCGTAGTTAGGTTGACAGCTCTGTTTGAAAGTCCTTTCTTAGACTTAGTTGTAGACTTCATTTTGTCCAAAAGTGGGTGTAAGGATTACAATTTTATAAATTTCTATGTAAGTGTAGACTTGTCTAGATTAGATCTAGCTGACATGTCAGTAGGATATATAGTGGAATGTATTTTTTGTTTAGATTTACTCAGTCCAAATAAACAAAACTTGTAAATCTTAGCTTAGATTTGTAACTTAGGGACATTTAAGATTATATAAGCTCATTGAATTTTTTTTTTTACATTGGATGGGGGGGTACATTGTAAACCTGCAGGTAAGATGTATGGTCTAGATAGATCTATTCTTATTCTGCAAAAAATATAAAAGGTGTGGTTAGAATATAGCAAATTTAGATTCTCTCCTCAAATATGTTTCAAATATTGTAAGCCTTAAAACAATTGCCCTCTAACTAAGCTCCTGGGACTAAAGTAGGTGACTAGATGCGTAAGTCTAGTCAGAAACTCTTATAGTGGTCTACAGTTACATTTATAAATGTTTAGCGATATTGGATAAACTATGATAAAGGCGTGGATTGCAGGCCTTAAAGTTAAAGTCCTTGAGGCTTTGCTAAGTCTTGGGAGATGTTTTTAATTTGTAATGTTCTGGCAAATAGATAGCTTTAGAGGTACACTCAGATCCGCCAAATCAGATCGGGAAAAAATTCAGGGAATGGAATTTTGTCTCTCTAAGTCTAAAGTCATCATGATAGGTAAATATAACTTGTTTAAATAAAAATTTGTCAAAATGAGATGTTGGTGGTAGATGATTTGTTGTATATATGTTATGAATGAATTAAGAGACTAGTGGTCTATAAACTGTTTTCCTGGGTATTAGCGACGTTAGATCGTGTTTTTTAATCCCATGTAAGAAGATGTTAGGGTAATCAAAGGGCGCAGCCATGTCTACATGGTATGCTGTGGACTTCATGGTTCAGTTCATTGCAGGTGGACACTGATTGAGCTAATGTTTGTTTTAACAGGTAAACAGACAAATATGCAAGACAGTAGCCAGACAAAGTGCAAACATGACAATCATTTCAACAGAAAACAATGTTGCTTTTTTTTGTCTTAAGATTGTTGTAGAGTGTCTAGCCCTATAGATGGTTGTGACAGTGAACTTGTACAAATTGGTTGCTTAAATTTGAAAGTTTTATTCATTGATCAACTCTCTATGTAAAAGATAGCTTTATAAAAAGCGTCGGTTTGTAAATTATGACAATAACAATTATGAAAGTTGTGGAGTAGTTCAAAATAATTATCCAAGTCTCAGGTTTGGAGGATAAAGTTCTTGTTCTTCTTGTTCTTTTCCTCCCTCTCTCACTCACTCCCTCCCTTTCCCTCTCTCTCTCTCTCTCTCTCTCTGTGTATGTTTTGTAAGAATTATAAATGCCTGATTACAATGAGTTTCTCTCTTTTATGATACGCTAAAAATGGGCTGGACCGGAGACAAATGAAATTTTCTTTGTGGTGGGAAACTTTTACTTTATAATTCAGGTGAGGGAGAAAGTTTCTATGACGATTCAAATAGTGACTGTGGTACACTGCATTTTCCTTACAAATTTTTAACCTAAGTCAGTGCCTCACTGAATTTCCCTAACATCCCTATTTCATTTTCCTAACATGCCGATTTCTCAAAAGGGTGAAACCAAAATTTTGGGTCCTATAAAACCATTTTTATTTGGTTTCAGGGCATAGGATGATTGGGTTTGTTAAATGAAGGTTTCTTTTCTTCTTAATAATTCATATCATTGGGGATAACTAGTTCGATATAAAAAGAAACTTACAATCTAGGAATTTTTATGGAAAAATTGAAATTTTGATTTCAAACTGTTCAACTAGATCTAATAGTAATTATAGTTTGGCTTTTTTTGACTAGTTCACAAAACTGAGAACTCCATGTCTGTCCAAATAACAAAACTGAGGAGAAACTGGTTACTTAAAGTCTTCTAAATCTAGAGTCAAAGCTCTTTACAAGACTAATGATCTTCCTCTCTACAAAACATTACACAAAGAGTTTTCCCTATCTATACATAGCAGGGAAAAATAAAACTGAACTTTTTATTAAGTTTTTGATATCTGTTTAACAATTTTTACCGTGCAAACATGGTTTACCGAGGCACTCTATCATAATCATTTGTTGCTGCAAATTGGGAATCCCTGTGCATGGATAAGGGTTCCCTGTCTTTAATTATGGTCTAATTTTGGACACTACAGTTTACGATGATGACCTCTCTTGTTGAAATAATGAAGGGATGTCATTCTCAGTAGTTTTGAAACAGTTTTATACTTAGTTTTATGGCAAATTTCATAGTGATTTGTTTGGAAGGATCACTCAGACCAATTTTGATTTGGAGAAAAGGGTTAAGAATGTATTATATCCAGTTACGGTGAACATGTCTTATTCTTTCATCAGTTTCTAAGAGTTGTTTTTATCTAATCTTTCTTGCATTCATCTCTGATAGTTATCTCTGCTTCCCATCATTGATTGTGTGCTGCATTAAACAATAAATTACTTTTTTGTGTTGAGGATATGATATTTGCATTATTTGAATTTGCCTGTACATTTTGTTCTGGTTCTGACATAGAAATAAATTAGCATCAGCAATTGGAATAATGGCAAAGGGGAGGGGGTGGGGACTTGATATTGATATTTGTGTAAAAATTTTTTTTATTTTCAGTTCAAGTGGTTTAAAAATAATAGACGTGGAGCAAAGCCAAAAAGTCGTTAGTCGGTTAATTATCCTGTTTTACGTTTAATACTAGCCATGACTAATGTACTTGCAGTACTACATGTATCTTCTTTATTTCTTTACCGTAGGCTGTGATTCTGTTATTTAACACTTCTGTAGTATCCTCACACCAAAACAGTCATTTATTTTAAAGGCAAGCATAAGTTAAAAAAGTTTAAATGGTGCTTAATTAAGTCGTTAGTGGTACTAGCCTGCGTTATTTTTTTTAGGTTGCGGTAACAAAATTTATACACAACTTTTTAATCCAAGACTCGAGGGGAGCAAAAAAAGAATATTCTCGGCCTATTAATGCGACTCGTTGCAGCTTGCTCTGATCATTGGTATTATTGTTCTTATCTCTTTTTTTTTATCGTCTCAAATGCCTTGCTTATGACTCATATAGCAAATAAGGTGTCGTCATATTTTGCTGGGTTGCATATATATATCCTTAAGATACTCAATCCCTTGTTAAATCCCCCTCATCTCCCCTTTTTCTGTTGTAATGTATTTTTTCCTTCTTTCTGTTAGTGCCACCATTCCTCTTGATCAATGTAATCTTAGAGATGCTAATACTGCGTACAAGTTCACTTAGTTTTAAAAATAAAGTACTATTTTGTACACTGCTCTCAGCATGGCTGCAACAGCTGCTGTATGGGTCACAACGTGTAACAGAATACGTTCAAGACCGTGTGTCTTACTCTCCGTTATAACATTTTTAAATGTAAAGCATTAAATTGTATTTAAAAAACCGTTACATCTATTTAATAGCTGCAACCAATCCCACCGCTACAATGCAATGTAGGCTTCTACTGGTATCAAAACTTAACTCTACAAGTGATCTTCGCTTCCCCGTGATTACCCAAGGCAGGCCTCAGAATGGTGTTTTCCTACCCTGCTTTTTTCATTACCATAAACCTATCTGATTACACTGCAAAGCATCTCTCATACTTGGCTCATATTTACTAAAAAAAAAAAAATCAATACCTACCTGCCATCAGCATCATCGGTTCTCTTGCTTTGAAGAACTGCGGAACTTGAACATCCCTGCTTACGCTTGAAGTTTATGCTAACCATATAGGAGGTGTTTGGTGTCGTTGCTGAAAGCTTTGTAGATAATAAGAGATTTAGAAGAAAAAAAAAAGAAGAGCAGAGAATCTTAAACTTTCTATTGAATGACTGATATTTAGAGAGAAGCAAATACGGAGAAGAACGCCAGGTAGTGAAATATGGCTGCCAGGCATATCGGGATTTGGTACTGATATGATATAGGCTACATGAAGAAAATGTCTTGTGCGTTTCTTCATAGAAACTTTCCGGGCAACAATGACACTCAACATAATAGGTTGTATACACTAAATATAATACAATTTCACTTCAGCTATATTTCTCAAGATCTATTTTGGATGATGGCAAAAACATGGTGTGAGCTACACAAATTTGTGATCTTTCCATGGATCCAACTGTGTTCGTTGCTACCTTAGTCTACTTCAAGATTGTAACTGTCCTCCCGTAACGTTTGGTCCCCTTGGTGTGACATAATCAACAAAACTCAGCCAAATTCTAATCCAATCAGCTCAGGTCTCAGTAATTTTATTTTGCGTCAACTTATGCTGGCTTGTTACCTTTTATTGACGCTGAAGCTTGTTACCTTTTATTGGGGCTGCCGTCATTATGCGTGTTAAGGGTTAGAACCTGGAAAGTAGTGTAAACTTCGAACGTTGTGGATGCTGACAAAAACCATATACAAATACTGCAGAAAACTGCTCAAGCCTGTATGAGAATCCTCTGCTCTTAGAGGCTACACATTTGTGATGCATCCCCACGGTTTGGGGCACTAGGTACATCTAGGGTGCTTTGAGTTATTGGTTCCACTAAATACTACACATTCTAAAATGTATTTTGACACCAAATTTATTTCAGATGATAAACTCACTATTAATGCAATTTAAAAAATTAGGTCTAGGTAACTGGTTTCTTGCTTTATTCGGCTATTACTTAAAATAGCCTTCGGTACCTAGTGCCCCGAACCGTCGCGATGCGTCACATTTACTTATCAGGATGTGTACCATTACATGTACCTTAAATCTACACAGGTGCTTACTGCAGCTTCTGCTTTGATTTGTCCATTATTCAGGTCACATTGTTAAGGCTGCCGGCTAAAATATAAAATATAGATAATGAGTAGAGGATTTCTTCCCTGAATTGCAGTTTAAACCCCTCCCCCTTTTTTTCCCTTTCTCTCTCTATCCCCTTCACCCCTTTCTCTCTCCTCTCTCTCTAAAAAAAAAAAAAAATAGGCAAATTTGTCGCAAAGTTTATTTGTGTGCGTCTCAAATTAGACCTTGCACAAATCCCCGTCACTCGCAAAGTCTGTTTTAAAATTATGAAGTCTTGTGGCAATATTCGGCTCATTTAAAGATGCGTTCAGCATTTTCAAGACAGACATGGATTTTGCAGCGCCTTCAGTGTAAGGGTTTTAGCCTTGTCTAGCACCCTCGCTGATTGTAGTTTGTTAGAGAACCCAGTGAAAACAAGACAAGTCCTAATATACTCATATCACTATGGACATTCTTAAGTTGTCTGCTTTAAGACTAGATGATATTGGCATGTATACTCCAGCAATTTCATACACCAAGTATTTTTTCTCTTACATTTTTTATGCATTATAACGAATGTTGTACTTATTGCCTTACTACAGCGTATTCTGAGAAATGGGGGCTCTGTAGTGTAATTGTTTTTCTATATTTTCGTTATTCAAACAGAAAACAAACATTCTGATGACCAAAGTATTTGAAAGGACATTTCTAATGGAAGATTTTAGTTTTCAGTTTTCAGTTTTGTCTGTTTCTTAAAGCAGACACATTCTATCCGAGTTGGTTGAATTTCACATCACGTGGCTTTCACCGTGTGGTAGGCCTACTTGCACAAATCGCTTCATTATTGTTACAGGTCGTGTCCATTAATGAGCTGCCCAAAACTTGAACATTCCACATATTATCTTGGAAGCTCTTTGCATGATCGGGAAACAAAAGAGCACCTTGTACGAGCATGAATAATTCAAACTAAGGGGCTTACGTATGCAGACATCTTAAGGTTTCTCTGTTTTGAACACTACTTAGTTATGCCCGCATAGAGCTAAGCGGTCCAAGTAATTGCATTAAACGAGTCCGGCGCTTAAACTTTTCACTCACTTTGTTTTGTATTGACCCCGCCCACTGTAATACCGGATTACCCAGGGAAGAATGAAGACGCTGCGTTGGTCAGAAATGAAAAACAGCTTTTGTATTGGCCAGAACAGGGATCAATTCTTGCAGGCTCGGCACCACCACGGATCAGGGTCTTGCATGGTTAAGTTGACCTTAAACAGCCATTGCCACATATGTTTCAGTCTCTCGTCTCCAATTTAAGAACTTAAGTATCGTTGGTATGATCGACCCCGTGTTACTGGACTACCGTAACGGTAGTGGTTGTTTGACCGTGTTACTCAATTTTTACCATCTTTTGTTTCTAGAAACGAGCCTCAGAGACAACATTGTTTCAAGTAAGGTCGTCACCTTTGAACTTAGCGCCGGGATGGCAAGAGGTTCTGGTCTGGCCTTTCTGCGCATGCGTTTCTTTCCTTTTTTTTTTGTTCATTTTTACGAGACTCAGATCGAGATGAAGTGTGGGGGTGATTACGTAGCTTTAATGTATAGACGTCCCCAATAAGAGCACCATGTAAACTTTTGTATGGGCCGGAAGAAACGCCCACCGCCTTTAAAACGGTGAGGCAATGCAGCTTTGAACTTGATTTATTTATGAAAATCTTTTGCCAGGCTTGAGCTTACTGGTCCTCAGCTGAGTGGACTTCCATGTGGAATAGCTCACCCTCTTACCTGGCCTTGCGGGGCGTTTCAACCAAGCTTTCTTTGCATTTGAATCTTTCTCCGTCGGCGCTAATCGCTCTGAAAGGCCGTGTGGTTAGTGGGGATTTGTGTAAAATAATAAGGGGCGTGAGTGCTAATCCTTAAAGTAGCGGATCATGGCCAGGGTGTCAGAGAAACGAGCTTCTTGGTGGCCCCTTTCCCTCGAGATGCCCATGCAACTCTGATATATATATATATAGAGAGAGAGAGTATCAAGAAACGCTAAAGAAAAGTACAAGAGAAATATTCGAGTCGGCTCCTTCATTTTGATTACTTTTCAGATATTATCAATTTCTTTGGTACAACCATTAGTGTTGTTATTGTTTCCATTACTCTTTAAAGCATACAATTTCATCCCCCCCCAAAAAAAAAAATCACAAAGACAGATGTAGATTACGTATTTGTTGCAAGTAAATATCTGCGTACCTCTTGAACTTAACAGTTAAATTATATCAACTGAAGACCCCCCACCTTCCCCCAGTTTATGTGTGACAAGAGTCATTATATTACTTTCAGCTGATCCTGTCACATTTGTCTGTCCGCAACTTTCAGTGAATGTCATTTGACCCTCCAATAGATTGTCTCATTTCTGCATCTTTCTAGACTTACTCTGTCCATTGCAAAGTTGCACTGTGATTGATTATCAGTAGAATACCGCACCAGTAATTCGAATCTGTACATGAGTTTATAGAGTGGCTATGTTGTTTCAACTATTTACCTCCCTTTTTTAACTAAAGATGGCTCGGAGAGCATTAGTAATATGTTTTGAAGTTGGTTCCGAATATTCCAACTTGTTTAACGCGTCTCAATTTTTTCCTTGAAAATTTCCGTGTATTTTATAAAGGCCGGCCATCCCTCTCTATCACTCTGTCTGTCTGTCTATTTGTCTGTGCGTTTCTGTCCATGTACTCTGGAGATATTTTCTGTCTCCTGGTGGTATTTCCTGTGTAAGTGGAGCGAGAAAGCAGACCATCAATTATTCATTTGCTAGAAGATGCCGTTCCATCTCAGAGGAAACTGAGGGGATCACCCATCTCACTGGGGACCCTGGCTTTATAATAGTTTCATATCGAATGATATCTTCACTCAATTTAAAATGCCACGCCTCGTCTTTGGAGTGATGCTTTCATGTTGCTTTTTCCCCTCCGCTTCTCGAGCTGTTTTTTTTGTCCTTGACTTTGTTGCATATGACAATTCTTTGGTTTCTTATTCTGCCCAGATCCACAGATTCAATGCTGTTGCTGTGAAGTTTATAATCTTTTTCTCTTGTTTATTAAGATTGGTATACTAGGATATACTTGGAATACTTTGCTTTATCTTCACCAGTTTGTCTTTGAAACTATCTTTCACTTTCAGGCGCATTTGATTTTGTCGGGAGTAATTAGTGGGTGTATTGCATCAAGGTTTTCTTTCGGGAGCCATGTACCGTTCTAGTGAATTCAACCGCTCAACATGCTAACAAATATCTTATTGTAAGTGGGTGTATTGCATCAAGGTTTTTTCGGTAGCCATGTACCGTTCTAGTGAATTCAAGCACTCAACATGAGGCATTTTCTTTTCCAGTGTAAATGCGAGCATTTGATACGATCGGTGTATCACTATCAGTAACATATTGAAAGTTCACGGGAAGAAAATTCTTTCAATTTTACCTCACCTGTGTTAATTATTGACATATATTCAACTTCAAGCAAAATAATTATGTATCACTGTAATGGAAGCAAGTGCTCGGTCTGAGTTTTAACTTCAGAGAATTTAACTATCAGATACAGTTGCTTCTTTGTGCCAACGAACTCTCTGAAACGTTTGGTTTCTTTATGATATTACAGTGTGCACTCCCTTCAGATGCTAGATTATGCTTACTTTCTTTGAAGACATAGTGGATTAATTTTGCTAGACTCCGACCAAGCACTCCAAGATAAAATGTACCTTTCTGACAATGTTGTGCTCGTACAATCCTATGGGCATAACAAGGATTGAAATATATGGAGAAGAAGTCAAGTATCCTTTGGCAAGCTAACATTTTATTACGTGTATGTAAAACAACGCTAGCAATGAAGAAGCAGAATGAAAACCTTTAAGTGTAAAAAGAAAATCAGAGTCTATGAAACATGTGTCCTAAGCACTCTCCACAATTGATGTCGTGTAGTTTAGCATGACAAGTTTACTAACGTGATACAGATGGGAAAAGTTTTATCCAGTTTATGCCGGCCATCAATGAACTGCTGTAGCTTTTGTAACTAAGAAACACAATGTAATGGAAATAGAAAAACAACTGCCTGATGGGGAAAATTTGAGGACCTTAACTGAGAAAAGACACATGCAAAGACAGTTTGGCAAGCAGCCTTTCTTTATTAAACTTTTGAATATATATGCTTCAGTGGAAAGTCATTTTGTCCGGGTAGAACTAGAAACCTATTGACGGTTTACTATTTGATGTTTATATATTTTAGTATTCGTGGTAATTTTAGTCGTGTCTGACAAAAAGATAACTAAAGCGCCACATGAAATATTGGCTTTATACCCGCGAGCGCCTGTGGAATCTTTACTTTGTGTATGTGTGTGGGTTTGTTTTTTTTTTTGTTAGATTGTTACAGCATTATTTGCTACCCTTTGGAAAAGTGAAGGTTGTAAAATGAACGGTAGCGAGACAAAGTAAAGAGACACCGAGGAATGAGGTATGACATAGCGAGGCGTTGATTTAAACGATCAGAGAAAAGTAGGTTCTGGATGCTATGTGTGTGTGGGGTTTGAGGTAGAGGTAGAGATCGATGCTATCTGTTATGATGATGGATCACCAGAGAGCATCTCCGAGTCCGGGAAAGCCTACAACTTGTCTGTATCGTCCCCGGGGAGCAGCAGGCCCGGGGTCCCAGGGCCATTGTGTTGGCGGCCCGTGCCAGTCTAGCCAACGCAGGCAGAGACTGGAGAGGCTCGGCCCGGTTCTTAATTGGAAGAGATAACACGAGCACTTGGTAAACGCCGCCGCCTGCTCACGCGTGACAAGCGACAAGGTGAGACGGACAATGTTCTGAGAGTGAAGGGGCGGGGAAGGGGGTGAGCTAGGCATCCTGGCAGCCAGCTAGCGAGCCAGTCAGTCAGCCAGTCAGCCTGACCAGGGAGAGGATATGATGAGGGCTGGATCAATGCCTGGCACACAGACAACAATCGGAGCGGTCGTGCAAATAGACACGGGGAATGCTCACAACTTCAGGTGAATTATAATCAGAAAGATGTTACCCCGATGGCATCGTTTTCTC
>BMAT01007834.1:317850-339627 GCA_019649035.1 Elysia marginata | reverse complement strand
AAAAAAAAAAAAAAAAAAAACCAAAAAAAAACCCAATTTATTTTCCCAAGTATTGTGTTTTCTTTCATTCAGTAAAAAAATATAAGGGCATAATGATAATGTGAATGCGATGCCATATCTTTTCCGCTTTTTAAAGCATAAACTATGATAAAGCTAATATTTACATAATTATTATAAGTGCATAGGTCACCGCATCATCAATATTGAGTATAGACCCCTGTCAAAGTGGCGTTTGTTATGGAATTTCTTTATAGCATACTGATGGTACTCGATGCAACCTTACACAAGACTAAAAGCAGCATATAATGAAACTTGGCAGTTTAGCGCAGTGAGAAGTGAGATGATACTTTTTGATAGGCAAGGTGCTTGAAATCAACCCGCCCAAGTCTAGTTTAGGCTTACATTAGTTACAAAGTCAATCCTGTTCAGGGAGACCAGTGTCGGCATTTGATTTGACTCAGAGCACCAAATTAGGTTCTACATACGAGGCATGACAGAAAAGTCCAGCCTCTTGGGCAATATTTTCTTCTTTGATTGAAATGGCGTCATGAAATTCGGCAAATGTCTCCCCAGTTCAGTAATGCAAAGGGGGCTTTACCAACTGACATACAATGACACATGAAGAGTGTCTGCCTTGATGTGTGTGTAGATTTGAGCGCAAGACAGGTGGACCAAAAGATGGAGCAGTGACGAATCGACTGAATCTAGTCTGAAAGGCCAACTTTGCTGTGGACGACCCATAACTAAGACATGCTCAAAATCAGGTCAAAAGTGAACAAAATCTTATATGAAAACCAACATATGTACACCAACAGCAGTTTTGTTGAAATCAGTCGAATTCTTGAGAACAGGTACGTTCATACATCATGAATAAGGCAGCCTCTTGTGCAATATTTTCTTCTTTGATTGAAATAGCGTCATGAAATTCGGCAACAAGTCTCCCCAGTTCAGTAATGCATGTCCTCATGATGATGCTTGTCCACACAACATTCGACAAATGAAGATAACCTGGTTCTACTGAGATCCAGGAGATCTTATCTCATCCTCATTAGAGTCCAGGCTTGTCTCAGTGGGACTTTTTTTCCTCAATTAAAAAAAAACTGTTGAAAGCAAATCATTGCACATATATGACAAAAAAATTGAGGCTGATCTGTGCAGATGGTGCAGAGGAAATGAGCTAATTTTTTGCCAGCATGTTCGAACAGTGTGTTCATCGTTGGCACATTTGCGTTCATAGATTGTGACTTCTTGGAAAATAAAGGTAGCTTTTTAAAGTAGCCTCTAACTTATAGTTATAACTATCAAATCATTAGTTTGCAAAGAGGCAGGATTTTTCAGTCACTAATTGCCGGATTTACTCATTTAGTAGATCATAGATGAACATAGAGATATCACATGAACATAATTACCAATACTATGGGATGCATAGTGGGTGCCAAGAAATCTGACACCTGAAATGAAGCACCAAAGAGTGCAAATGTGTGAACAGATCTAAGCACAATATTAAGGATCAAATTTTGCAAAGTTTTCCACCTTAAAAAATTACCTAAAGATGAATATTTGATTCATAATTATGACCATAAATCAAAACAAAATTCAATAGATTACATTTGTATATGCCTAAGTCCTCCCATCCTTCAAAAAGTTCAAAGTTTTCACATCGGCAAAAAAAAAAAAGGTTATGTTCAATTTTGGGACTGACAAGGAGGTGTCTACATGGAATTTCTTGAATAAGGGCAAACTGTCAATTTAACTAGATATGATAAAGAAACATTAGAGAAGTTCATATGAAGGTCGGGGTAAGTGAGAGGTGCTTTCATGAAATGCTGATTATTCATCCAATATTTCCTTTTTCCCAAGCTTGAGTGCCTGAAAGTAAAGGAAACTATAATGGAAATACATGTAACTTGATAAGGATGAAGTAAATAAATATATATATATATATATATATAAATGCCCCCATCAATTTGTGCAACAATAGAGGCTCTACCTCCAACCAAAGGAAAAGGCAACTATAATAAAAGCACATCCCCCAGACTGAGATTGAGAAAGTTTTTGTGTGATGCCAGTTTAATGTGTGCAGTTGAATTATTGACAAAACTATCAAATATGGCCTTGGAGATGGAGGCATTACTTTTCAACATGCCTCTATTTGTTTTTAAAACTTGTTTTCAAAATTTACTGTGGCAAGTGCAGTTTTTCTGAGATTGAATAACAGATTTTTGAATTTATGTTTCTGCCTTAAGTAATAACTTTTCCTACTTCTCAGTTAGTGTGTTATGTTTACTGTTATACTTTTAAAAATTCCACAATAGGCAATATAGGCAAGAAAATTTCTGCATCTGAAGTTATGACATATACACAGCTAATCTTCACTCCCTTGTATATCCAGCCTCTTTTCACAGGTACATCAAATTCGTCTGATAGTAATACGGATATTGAAAACGAAGAAAGTGATGATATCTGTACTGGGCCTCCCCTTGTCTCTAAGTCTAACAACACGATATTGGTGCCGAGCTCAAGGAAAGATCGTTTCTTTGGCCAGCCAGTTTACCTCACAGTGTCAGGGCAGCTACATCTTGAAG
This sequence comes from Elysia marginata, assembly GCA_019649035.1. Classification (NCBI taxonomy): domain Eukaryota; kingdom Metazoa; phylum Mollusca; class Gastropoda; family Plakobranchidae; genus Elysia; species Elysia marginata. The sequence goes on along the minus strand of BMAT01007834.1, from coordinate 337,042 downwards.
TCATGACTGGGTCAGTGTACACCAAATCTTTTTTTTTCTAGAGTATGAGGCGGGTCCATTTCTATAATAGGATTCTGCTTGAATGTGTTGTTAAAACTTCAGGTAATCCTTTTGCTGGTTTTTTTATGTTAATTCTGTTTTTATAACAATATGAAGGAAATAGAAATGAGGAGATGTTATGTATTTGAAATTTTGTTCTAACTCAATAGAATATGTTTAAACCAAAATTTTATGAGGTTTAATTTTCATTTCGTTTTAAACATAAAACATAATTTGATATAGCGTTATTTCGTTTAAGGGATAAGCAGCACCAGACCCACTTTAGTTGTAGCCCTTTTTTAGTGGCCTCGTTTTATGACTGTCTTGCACAAGACACTCTCCCTGCCCTCTTTTTATCTTATTCTGTCTTTAGTTTATCCCTTCTTCTCTCTATTTTTTAGATCACTGCTCAGGTATATTCTTGAATGAACCCACCCACAAGACTTTCATAAATTGTTCCAGTTCAGCTGTAGCCAATGCTAATGCTGTTTGTTTTCAAACAATCAGACGTTAAATACATTCATAATCTCAGTTTTACACAAATAATTTTTGGCTCCACATGTCTATCATAACATCATGCTTTCAGACTAATTGAAAGAGTCAATGTCAACAGAATACTGATTGGGCAGTGTGCGTTTTGAGTCGTTTGCTGTCTAATTTGAAGGCCTAGATTTATGCTCAATGCGGGTCAAGCCCTCAGTAATGCTAATGGTTGAACCTAAACAGGTCATATTATTCCCTTTGTTTAACACTGCTGTGTAAATATTTTACCATGGTGCAAGTGTTAAGAAAAGTTAAACAAAATCTACCAAAGAAACATTTTTTACACGTATGTTTATACATGTATCTTCAGTTGTTTTCATTCCTGCTCTACCGAGACTCACTATGAGTCATCTAGAGCTAGATCTAGATCTTACTTTAGGCTTAACAACAAGGTCGAAACAGTCTTTGCTTTACAAACAAATCATTACCACCGCTTACTCTAGGCCTAGTTTTCAATTGAATTGGTTCAGATAAATTGTTTTTTTAGCCTGCGACGACTACAAACGCAATCTCTTTGTTTCGAGATCTCTTTCCATCATTTTATGTCCCCTCGTAATTGCCTCTCACTTTCCATTCTGCAAAAGCTAGACTGCTAGACAGTTCAAACTGGCAAGGCAAGACCATATGCCTACAATTTAACAGCCTATTGCGTGATGCAACAATGCTTGCCTGGCTTCACAGCTACAAAGTCCAGACCAAGTGAGAAAGAAAGAGAGGTCTTGCACACCTGTTGTTTGGGTTTGCATTGAAAAGTGAGATGTTTGTTGACAGAATTAGAACTAGAGATAAAATTGACTTTAAGCCTTATTTCAAGAAAGTACAGCTTTGTTACAACATGTTAAAATGAGAGAAGGGGCACCATTATCGAAAAAAGTTATTCTTTCCTTGCCGAAGGGTCAAAAATGGGGTGTGTTTGTTTCGAATCAGCCATATTGTGGTAGCCATTGATTTTGGTTCATCGTGTGTTTAATAACAAAGAAGAAGACCTAACAAAATTTCGAATTCTTTTGGAGATTGTTCAGGTCTTTTCCACATTTTTAATCTATTTACTATTTATTGCACAACATCTGCCTGTATGTGAGATTCATTTTCAGGTTTGTGTATGTTTTTTTTTATTTTCAAAGACCATGTGATATCCCTAACTTATAATTACAGTACCTATACATCCAATACTACGTTATTAAAATGTTTTCAATTTCTATTTGTGGTGCACCCGACTCGATCTGTTAAAAGACCTGGTTGTATCAAAAGTCACCTTCATTTTTTGTCCTCATACTCTCTAGGCTCTATTTATTTATCTATATCCAATTCATCTTCTTCATACATGTATATGCCTATCTTCTCTCTGCCTATTACTGCCTGATTTTTGTTGCATTACCTCTATATTTTTCCTACCAGTTACTTTTATCCTTCTCCCCTCGATCCTAGTCCCACTTCTGCTTCTTTCACATCTTTATTTTTCCTACATTCCTTATTCCTTTTACCATTATTATTTTTGTTTGTTATTTTTTTTTTTTTTATACACTATATTAATCCCTTTCGGGAAATTTGTTTTCGTTACTCAGCGTAACCGTGTCGCCACAGAGTAGCACCACTAATGCCCTAGCAGACCAGTACATTTGAAGCCTGTAGTTGGGTACCCATTTTACAGGTGGGTGGACTGAGGAAAGTTAGGGTAAATTGCTTTCCCAAGGCAATGGCAACATGGCATGGTCGAGAATCAAACCCGCGACCTCCAGATCTCGATAACCACTCCGCCACGCTGCCCCTATTGTTAGGCTCCTTGCTGCTTATTTGACTGTTTGCAAGATTTGACCTGTATTGTATAAAGACTTCATTACGCTTGTTACAGGTAACAAAAAGCAAATGGAGAGACACACAGTAAAAATGCTATTTTTTTTTATAGCCAAGTCCAGATAACTCACCCTTGTTAATTCAAATATTTGTATAATTTGTACTATATATTGAAACCCCTGTAAAAAAAGAGGGGGTCATAGTCGAGGGACTAAATTACTGTGCCATTATTTATAAGCAGATGTCTTCAAATTTGAAGTTACATGAGACGGGCGGTCTGTAATGATAATTCAGTGTGTTTTAATAATGGGTTTCACTTAAAGTACGGGCTCTGTGGCCTAGCGGTAAGACACTGGCTCAGTGATCGAGAGGTGCGTGGCTCGATCCCCGGCCAAGTCATTATTTATAATAATGCCAGCGACAAAGCACCAAAATAAGTCAGAAAAAAAATATGTTACTGTCAGAGAAAACATCTGATTTTCATAAGCGTATAGTTCAGTGATTAGAAAAATTGTGCAAAAGCATGTTGTATTAATTTTTTTCAGGCAATAAAAATGCTTTTACATAATTTTGCAACCCAATTACTTCCTGAGAAGTCAAACTACACGATTATGAAAATAAACTGTGCAAGGCTAGGAGTGCGGGATAAGCGATAACAATGCTGTCTATATGAAGTAAGCTAACCTAAGTAACACACCTCCAATCAAGATCTGCATATATACTGGATCTAGTTCACACATACACTAGCCTAGTAAAGGTCATACGATATGATGAGACCACAAAACCCATTCATTCATTCGATCTATCAACTCCGCCTACTGCACGCAGGGCACTCAGACACTAGCAGACAGTCAGGACACCCAGACTTTCAACCCCCTCCCCCCTCCCCCCCATTCCCCAAGGTAGCTTGCACTCCTTGCACTTGCATGGCTTGCAGAAGCCTATGCAGCGCGGTGTGCTAGGGACTAGGGAGAGACTGCTAGTGGCTTACTGGAATTGGCGACGAAGAGAGAGATAGAGCGGTTGTATTTGAATAGCGTTTTTTTTTAAAACTAGGTTCAGTCCAGTTGCGGTAAAATTCAATATGTATCCAGAATCTATTGGAGAATAAAAATTTTTTTTTTTTAAATTGCCATAAATTCCCTTGAATTTTAATGGGGATAAATAGATTTGAGAAAACCATAGGCCGCCATTTTCTCGAAGCTATTCAAAATGGACTGAACCAAGTTTTGAAAAAACGGTCTTCAATTGTCAGTTCACTATATTACGAGACCCAGTATTGATTTATATTAATGTTCTACTTCTAGGCCTTAGATCCTATTTTAGTGTCTTGTTGCTCCATGTCAAGTTTTGGATCGTCCACCCAGCTCTAGTATCACTGTATTTGTATTACCAATCTTATCTCCACTATCAAATATATATTTGGATTATTTGAACTTAAATTTTGTTTCCATTGGGTTTTAAAATATCCGGACTGGACTGTATATATTTATAAATAGTTTGTTTGGACTCTTTAAAAAAGCCAGTTTTCAAATTCCTTTAATCTCTTTTTTTTTCTCATGGTGTAGTGCTCTCACTAAAGTCTACAACTTTGGCCCTTGCTTCCGAGCTGAAAACAGCCATGGGAGCTTTCACCTTTCTGAATTTTATATGGTTGAGGCAGAGCTGGCATTCATTAGTCACCTGGCTGATCTATTGGTGGTAGGTTTATAATGGACATTTTTTTCCCTTTCTTTGCTAGCAGCAGTCATATTTTGGAAATGTAAAGATGAAAAACAGTTTCAAAGTTCGAAAGCATATCATGCATAGGGAATCAACCTAGTGAAAGCACTCTCCTCAGGAAACTTTCATTTTTTAACTGATTCCATCCAGATTTTATGAGACGGCCTGCCATATTTATTTCAACTCAAGGCACCGAGCTGAAGCATGATATATAACCCGATCTTTTAGCAATTGTAGGACTTGTTTTGTAATAAAGTATGTCTTATACATGTATAAATTATATATCAAATGATTCAGGAATGGATAGAGAATGTATCTGTACAAGGCCTAAAAATATTTTGCACTATATGTATAGCCTAGATGAACGCTTCTCCTCTGACTCTGTGGAGTTGGTGTAGCAATGGATTGCTTGATTGATTGAAGGGTATTTTTACAAGCCCAATTCCACTTCAAAGGTGCTCTCAGGGCTTGGGTCCCAATGACAATTTACGGGCTGCCACCCAGAGACTAGCAGGGATACCATGACTTAGCCTCAGCCGGTCACATTATACTGACACCGACCCAACCAGTAGGGGCCCGGACTGCGCTCGGCTGTGTTTTGAACCCGCGACCTCTTGGCCACGGAGCGAAGCCACTACCAACTGAGCTATCTAGGCCCCTGCAATTGATTGCTCAGACACTGACGAGGTGTCAGATGTTGCACTTGCTGCAGGTTCATCAATAGATGAATTGCCATCGATTTCAGAGTCTGTGTCTAAAGTTTCAAACAGGAAACGGGCTTGTTGAATTGTAAAACGTCTCTGCCCAGCTCTGCTGTCCGCCATTTTGTTTGTCGGTAGCGTAGCAACAACTAACGTATCAAAATAAATGCAAAAAATAAGTTTAAGATTGCTCAAAACAGTTGAAATTGCGCCTGATTCAATGAATGAAGCCTTTAGCGGGTCTGTTTACTTCCTTTCGGTTTCATAAAAACTTGTATCAGTTCAAAATACGGATCCTCGCAACGCATTTCACATTCACGCTCACAGCGTTGGACATGGGAATCAAACGGGAATCGACCTTACGCTGTGAGCGTGGGAATGGACGGAATCAGTTAATACAGTCGGACCTTGTGAATCAAAAAATTTCAGGGTATGATGATTTCTTTCCCGACCAATTTGCCAAGTTACCTTAAATTTCAGTTCGTACATGAAATAACTTCTAAGGGATGCAAGTTTTCCGATTTTAATTGGAAATTCTTTTTGTCTTTTACGATTTTCCGATTTTTGTATTCCTAGTTCAACCAGACTGTCAGCAATAAAAAAAAAGAAAAATCAGAAAAATTGTAACCTTATTACAATAAGAACTGAAACAGTGAAAAGGCGACAGGAAAATCGGAAGCGAATTATTATCCCTTTTCGGATTTTATGAGGATGCCGATTATTTCTTTTTGCTTATCCCTCAGTCAAATTCCGTCTATATATCTTTTATACGGTACAAAGTCAACTCCCAATTTTTTTCCTTGATGAGTTCGAAACCGCCCACACAATTTTGTAACGTTGTTGCCATTCTTCATATCCAGTTACATTACTTCTAGATCTACGCCTAAGCAATCTTGTGCACTTTGTCTTTTTTAGCCTAGAGCGATCTTGTTCAGTGATAATGTATGTCGTGGTTGCTGCACTTCCTTGACCTCTCTAGATCTGTTGTATTTTCAAGCTGGACTAAATTGTTACTTTAAGAATTTAGAACTAGATTAGGCATGGAGAAACAGTGTCACAAATCATTGACTGACTTAGCCGTAGCCTTACTCTAGAAAATTTAGATCTAGTAACATTCATTTAGAATCTAAATTTAGACCATAGCGGCAAGTCCAAGTCCAGCCCAAATTAAATTCTTGGATCAGAAATCTACAATCCCACATGATGTTTCTATTTCAAAGAACAAATCGAGGAAGTCCGAAGTCGTTGATGGAGGAGAAAGACAACAATGGAAATGACTTTTATTCAAGTTACATCATGAAAATTTCAGACAAGGATGGTTTTTGCTGTTGAAATTGAAAAGAGAGCTTCCTACCAAACTGGTGGTAAAATCGGTTGTGCACAAACACTTCAAAACAGAAAAACATATAAGAAAACCACTCCTTACCACCTGCATTTCAAGTTACAAAGGTCAAGATGGAGGGTGTAAAAACCGCCATGTTGTATGGAGGTGCCTCCAATATTTCATCTGCAACAGGTAGGCCCATGTTACTCTGTAGATCTAGACTAGACCTGAAAGGGGCAGGATTTCTGCACTTGGGTGCCACTTAAGCTATAGCAATACATCATGGCAACATATTCTATATGATTTTTAGAAAAAGAGGATCTTGCGCAATAAGGTATACCAACAAAAATACTGACTAATTGAGAAGTAATTTGTAAATCAAGTAAATAGTATTATAGTAGCACCCCAGTATGGAAATCCTTTAGAAGGAGTAGTAGAGCATGTAGTAAAATAGTTCATTCATGATTTTTACATAAACTTTAAAGTTTTAGGCTTCAAGTTATATTATGAGGGGTGTTTTTAGACGGATATATAGATCTAGGCTGAAATAGTTCATTCATGATTTTTACATAAACTTTAAAGTTTTAGGCTTCAAGTTATATTATGAGGGATGTTTTTAGACGGATATAGATCTAGGCTGAGAGGTCAGGCCATGCTATTGCCTGGATCCAGATTTAGATCACATGCAACAGCACTGGTTTAGTTTAGTGGTCTGATCCATTTTTCTTGAGAGAATGAACTATGAAGTAAAAAAAAAGTTACGAGTGCTGCTAGAAATAGATCAAGTACCATTTTAAATGCGCTTAGTTTGACAGGCCAAAAGATAAAATAATGGAAGGATTTTCACACAGGGGTGCAACTTGAGCTAAGCCATGGGAAAAAAGGCTAGATCTATCTGCTTTTTAGAAATTAAGGGTCCTATGCAGTGAGATGCATTATTTTAATAACAAACGTTACTGACGAAATGGAAAGGTAATTCTATCTCAAATAACTAGGCCCACTGCTGTCTGGAAATTCTGCCAAAATAGTAATAAATCGGTTAAAACTGTATCAATTCTCATTATTTTGTCAAGGCTAAATGGATTCAATTCAAGAATGTTGGCTCTATGGAAAATAATGTGGTGAATCAGGCTGACAGATTCTTAATTAAGAATATCATAGTTAAGTATTAAATAATCTGCAAATTATAATATCCATGCTTTTAGTTTTAGTTGGGTTATTGAACGCTTTTTCTTTCTTACAACCCGGTTATGATATAGTCTTAGAAATGTCCTTGTAATGACTATAGCATTAAATGTTTGAAAAAATCCTGACAAATCTACTTTATTTATAGTTTAGGGCCTACTCCAAAAAAAAAAAAAATCAAAATCCAGTCTACTGCATTTTTCTAAAATATTGGCTTTAGACCTACGATAGGTTTATATTTTTTTTCAAGTACTATATAGATAACAGACTTGTGTACAGGTTTGGCTTATAACATGTTATACAGTGTAAGCATGGTTATACTGTCACATTTCTAATTCATACATTGCACTGTATTCTTTTACTTAGAAAGTTATCTTAACAGTAAAAATTTTATCACAAATGTAATTCTTTTTTACTCCTCATGGCCCAGTGTGAAGGACTAAAAAGTACACCAGCAACTGTGCACTGACATATTGAAACACGTCTGCAAAGACAACAGAGTGAGGTTTTACAACATTATAAGAAGACTACAGAACAAGGGCCTGACGCTGCAGGGCAGAGAAAAAAAAAGAATATGTAACAAATTCTTTCTATCAAGAGACTGTCTCCCTTTTAAAGCCCATGCCATCAATAGTATGTTTCCAATTTTAAAAATCTTTTATTTTGATTTTTGAAAAGAAGGTACCAATTGTGCATGAACTTTATGATGAAATAAATACAGTGTTTAAACTCTTTGGCAAACTTCATTAAAACTGACTTTTTGAGTTCTCACCATCAGTTTAAAAAACTTAAAGTAGAAGACTGAAGGCAAAACGAATTGCCCCTGCAAGACATTTTTTGTTGGGCAAGGTGCAGACTCTATACAAAGACACCAGTCTAAAGAAAAAAAGCAATGCAGTTGGTAAGGGCAGCATATAGGAGCATAGGGGATTTATTTCGCCATAAATTTCCACTGAACAATCCATTGCTATACCAGCTGTCATGCTTGGATCCAAATATCAAAGGCCACTCAGCTGCACAGAAAGGAATGTGTATGAAACCTTTTGACATTCAGATCACAGCTGACATTGATAAAGACCTATACTTAAGTGCTGTGGCACATTACCACTCAAAAGGCCATTGGATTTCTGGTGGGCTGAGGTTCTCAAGGAACCTTTTTATGCCCTATTAAAAGCAGTATTGAAATTTGCCTTTCTATTTTCACTATGTCAAGAGTGGAATCACGCTATAGTGTTATGAACAACATCATCACCACAAAAATAAACAGAATGCACATAAACACATATGAGATCATCCGCATACGGGACACAAAGAAGAAATCTACACAATTATATCACAGACAAGACAATACAGAAGTGGACCAATCACTAAAATTCCACTCTCAGACAGCATATTCAAGTTTTGAAAAGACGAACCAACCAAGGCAACTATGCCCAGAATCCCCCAAAAAGGAGACAAACCATCAAAACAAGCTTCTTCAGTTCCTGAGACTTCAACACCAGCATTAGCACCTAGCACATGGTCTGCAGAAAAACACATTGAAAATTAATAGACTGCAAGGAAAAGTCATACCCAGATATGCTGTTCCTACTTCAGCTATACCAGCCAAAAAACCTTGCAAGATGGATATCAGGGCTTCCTTTGGTGGAAAATAGAAGGTAACCTCACCTGCAGCTTTATCTGGCTTCATTATGCAGATGTCTCGTGGCTAACAGATAAGAAATTATCAATTTAATAAAAATATATGTAACTTACTTTACTTAGGCTGCAGTTACTTACATTTTCTAATTAAATTATGAATGTTAAAAAACTGCTTTTGAATGTTAGTTACTGTTTCATGTTATACGTATGTATTTATATTTTAAATTTTTATGCCTCTACCTGGCTTTAGTAATCAGAATAGCACATGCTTTGAAGCTTCCATAAAAAAATTTCCTGCCTGCATCCCTGATTATTGATTATCGGCTTTGTTTCTTTGCTGAGTGTGATGACAAATCTGGGAGATGTATACAAGATCATAAATAAAAAAGGAACTTTACATTGCTTTGAATATTCTATAGCCAGGATTCAGACCTTCATTCAGTCCTGTAGCAGAATGACGAATAGAATATTGTATCGCACAACATGGTTACGTAAACATCTAGGATTAGTTATGCATCATTAGTCAGCTATTTGGTCCTGCACAGGTAAATGTTGCTACAGGCTAACCATGTGAGTTGAGCACAAATCTTGTGTAAACAAATCGATCTATAGGGTTTCGATAGACACCAGCAGCTGCCTTAAGATTGTTTGCTAAGTGTTTTGAGGAGATGGTTATTTGTTTCTGGGTAGAAATATAGCAGCAACCAATACAGGGTGGAAAGTTTTGTGCGGCAGCGCAGGTTTTGGGCTTGGTTCCGCGGCTTGTACCTTTGGTGGTGCCAGTTTCGTGCGAGAATCGCAGGCAAACTCCATTCTGGAAGGCTATGAGAAAAACCCCACTCAGCGGTTTTATTATTACTACTACTGGTTCATCCTCCTGTTTTTCCAGTGTATTGATTTCGGCGGATATTGCTAAAATCCGCTTTATATAGCGTACCTATGCCTAGACTTGACACTCTGCGGGTAAAGGTAAAATCAGGGTCTAAGAGCAGCACTTTTTGTCAGGACATTGCCCCTGAGCGGTCATCAGGTCATTGCCCTTATTTGCTTGCATTGGATCAAATAGACCCTTTCTTAAAAGTATGTAAACTTGCTTGCTTTGGATCCTTACATTTTTTGTTCTGACCTTGAAAAAACAAACACAGCACAACATTAAAGAGATAGGACAACAAACCACTCTGGACTGCAATTTCTTGTAAATGGTTCTATCAATTTATTTTACTGGGTGGCCTTGATGAGTTGCGCACACAGTAAGCTCTGCTGTCATAATAATTTTGTGGGCCTTGATGAGGTATGTGTCAGGAGATCTCAAGGCTAGATCTATCATTCTACTTTTGTTAACTTGAACACGCTCTACCCCCTTCCCTAATTGTACCGCTACACACAAAAAACTTTTTTTCAGCTGGGCACTATTATAAAAACAACCAACAAAAATTAATAAAAAACTAGACACCAGGCTCTTTTCTCAGTTGTTTTTAGGTATACGTTGCATTTGCATCTCTGGGGAATATTCTGTAAAACCATTAACTTTTTCCAAGAAAAGAATAGAAGTATCTCTGACTTTTCAGTCTCAACATCTCATTCTCAAAAAGAGCTGGCAAGACTCATTGCTAAAAATTGTTTAAATCATATCTTTAATGTCTTTGTCAATCACAATAGTTTAAATGATTATGGTCTTTGAACTTGGCAGGGTGCCTATACAGTTGGTTTATTGTTTGTTGAAATTGTACCATAATTTTTGTATAGGAGCTGAATTTTTGTGGATTGTCGTGAATAAGACCTATTTATTATGAGAAACCAGAAAATAATCACAGAAATTTGAGAAAACATCTGAAATTTTATTTTGTGTGAAATTGCTAATGTGAAGATTGAGACATTGTTTTGGAGGTAAATCTTCCTGGAAAAGCTAGGCATGAATGGTGCCATTCATTGTTCAATTACAAAGGTTAAGGTCTCTGTGCATCAAAATGTCACACATGAACGAAATGACATCTTGAGCAGATAAAGACTTGCCTCTTCAGTTAATGAGTTATGCTCTAGGCAAATCTCAATTGTAAAGTCATTAGCCAAGTGCCTGTATTAGTTGTTTACCAAATTGCTTCAAATATTTTAAAAATAAATTTTGTTCGCAGTTTATTCCTAAATATTTAGAGTACACACCATTTGTAAAGGGTTGGTTTTATAAATACCGATAAAACAGTTCCACCGCAAAATTTGTGGTTGAACGTAAAAGTTCAGGGGCAAAAAAATTGTTACACTTCCACTTTGCTATAACAACTGCTGCAACACTATTTATTTATTTTTTTTTTATTTTGTACACTATATTAATCCTTTTGGGGAAATTTGGCTCCTCGTACTTAGATCGACTGTGTTGCCAATATTTGAAAGCCACTTTTAACCCATATGTAGGGTGTTGCAGGCACAAATTCAAGAATTGCCTGTAGCTGGGTACCCATTTTACAGGTGGGTGGACTGGGGAAAGTCAGCCTCAGGGGATATTGCTCTTCTAACTTAGGCAATTGCAAGTTTGCAACATGGCATAATCAGGAATTGAACCAGTGACCGCCGCATCATGTGTTGTATGCGTTAACCACTCTGCCACGCTGCCCCTGTACGCTACCAGCCTGCTTGAAAAAGACTTGCATACAATGAAGGACACACCTATCATTGCTTTCCAAGGCCCATATGTCTTAAAAAAATAGATTTTTTTTTCTAAAGACACATTGGAATCTGCTTGAGATAAACCCTGTTTAAGATGAACTTTGGGTTCAGGTTTATATATACTAGTTGTTGGTCCCTTTCCTTTTTTTTTTCTTTATGTCTTATACTGCTTAATATAAACTTTGTATGAAATACACTTTTTTTTGGGGCCCAGAGGGATTTATCTTGAGAGGATTCCACTGTACAAATTTTATATAAGCATCCCAATTATCAGGGTGATTTGTATAGAAACAAGTCTGTTTCTAGTTCTGATCATTCCCGCTTTCCTGTGTTTCTCAATTTTCAGAGTTCCCAATTCTCAACTGCCACTGTACTTCAGTTATAACAAAATAGTTTATACAGACATTTTTATATTTTATAAATGCCATATGATATAATAAGGTTAACTCTCAAGTGTTGCCTTCAATATCTTTTTAAGTTAATATTTTCAAAATTTTGAAAAAACTAATTCAAAACAGAAATTTTACTGCATCTAGTTTCTAGAGTGACAACTGCCAATCTTTCTTCCTCTATTATTTACAATTTAGGTAATGGAAAAACTTGTGAAGTATGTGCACCAAACGGTCATGCATAGCTGTCCAGAAGATGTTGCTCTCTTCTCAAAGTTTGTGGCACCACCAGGGCACAAAGTAAGAAGGGAATATAAATATCCTTAAAAGATCTTGTCTATAATATTGTTGATTTGTTTTATATACCAGGCGGCAAAGGTGACTTGTTTTGTGTAAGGTTTCAAAGCTTCTTTTAAAGATTTGTCTTTATAATAAGAAAAACTTTTCAAATTCAGTATTGCCTTTCCTAAGGTAAGTTATCTCAAGAAGTAGAGATAGTTAGAGAAATTGAGCCCTAGACACAATCAAAGCTGCTAACCATTGCACATACAACACCTTTTTTTAAACAAATTTTACCTATCAAAGGTCAAAAGCGAAGATTTATTTATACAGAAATTTCTTGCATTATTACATTAAATGTAAAGATGACCCAAGTAAACTTTTCTTACAATTTTTTTCGATAAATGACCTCTTGTACCTTTATTGTCATCTTTTCTGCCACATATAGCATCAATAAGCTATTATTATAAAGTCTATGTGTTGGGTATAACTATTATACTTTTTTTAAAATCCAAGTACACAACTTGGCACTGTTGATTTTACATTCAAGAAAGTTGGCAGCTGTGCTTACGCATCAAATACACTAGAATATCTTTAAACCGAAATTCTATGGGCAGAATTGGTTTACGAAGATAGTTTATAGAAGGAAAGAGTTATTTTAGCACTAATTTTTGGTTTACACTACATTTTGTTTCACCGGATATTAGGTTAAAATGCTTCCACTGTTTATATGTTCTAATTAAAGCAAAGGGTAGTTTTTGCTTTTCATCAAAAGTTATATATTTCTCTGGTTTCTTTGCATTGTAAAATGTTTTTTTTTTCAGTTGAGTTTCCTGTCAAAGGTTCTTTCATTTGTTTGCTCTATGTGTTTGTTATTGTCATAGCAGTACTGATAACTACTGTATCTTTTTACAGGATTCTGTTTCAAAGATGATGGAATCAGATTTTGAGAGGTGAATCTTTCAAGTTTTTTTTTTTTATCTGCCAACTGTATCTAAAGTAGGTGGTAAAACAGGTTCTAAACTAACTGGAGACTGTGTTGCTGGCAAATCATGTTGCAAGAATTACATTTGTGATAAAATTTTAAAAACTTGAAAACTTTTTTATTTTGTGAGACATAAGGTACCTGTATGCAAGAAGAGATTTGTTAAATTAGGTCCTTTCAAAGTGTCCGTACTACAAGACTTTTATCAATCTGGGCAATCTTTGTAGCTGCTCCCCCTAAGTCCTGGTAGAAAACACCACACAGCCATCGACTCAACTTTTGTTTTTGTCGACCTTTCTTCATTAGATCTACTTTTAAAATTATTTATTATTTATTGACTTAATTTTAGTTTAGGCCCTACCTTAATACTGCAAACAAAATTCTCAAACAAAATAGAATGATAGCCAGGCGCATCATTTATTTGTTTATAATGTCTCCATAAATAACAGACCTTGACCTACGATATGTTTTATTTTTAAGTGCAAGTTCTAAAACAAACAAAAAAGTAGGCCTATTTTCCAAATCCACTAAACCTCGTGTATGAATATTATAATCTTTATATTACAACCTATCTAAATTCTAGATCTATCCATCTAGACCAAATCTAGGTAAACATAGTTATCTTGAACTCTAAAATGACCTATTTACTCCTGGGACTTTCCACTCAGACCTGTCATACTGCTTCTAGGCTTTTCCGCTAGTGCTAAAAATAGGTTAAGCTGATAGCAGCTTAAGCAAGCAAATTTCCCTATCAGGAAAATATTTAACTATAGGCTCCAGGGAATGAAGAAACTTGAATCTGAAGCCACACACTTAAAAGTATAAAACATCCATGGTCATGTTAGTAGATTTTATACAAATTACTAAACAGGCTGCTGGCAAAAGGGCTATTACAGTGTCTAGGTCTACATTTTGTAGTATGCAATTACACGTTTTTCTTCCCATATTAGATTCAGCTCAACATGTGCGTACATATTAAGTACCTCTTAATCATATTTCCAAGCGATTGCAATAAGGTTTGTAAACCATCAAGACTGAAAAGGATTAAAATAAATAAGGAAAAAGGGTGAAACGCTTTGTCTTCTATATTGTTTACATGGAGATCAGCGACGCAATATCCTAGGTCATGTGGTGCCTATTTTTGGTGAAACAACCTAATCTATTCTTTATTTGAAAATTCTTAATCCTCTTCTTATGTTTTTGTACTGCTAGCAAGTGCCTTTTTTGCATGGAGTGAACTAAAAAAAATGAATAAACTGTATATTCCTCAGGTTGACCTACAATGAAGCCATTCAGATGCTGCAGAATTCAGACCGTAATTTCAGATCTCAAATCTCAGTAAGTTTTTTTTTTCTACAGTCTGAATGTAGCAAACTATATTTCAATTTTGTCTAATGTTAGTTCAATCTATTTAATTTTTTACTTTAATACAGAGTAGTAAAATGCCAGCGATTTTGCTAGTTAGGTCAAAAATGTAAGAATGGACTCAGCTTTAATTACCTACCAAGTTCCGTTCCTTACTTTTTGTCCTCACAATATTATTATCATCGCAAGAGCTTATATGCAATTTTGTCATTTTTCAGAAGAGAACCTTATGTGAGAAATGTTTTTTTGAAGTTGAAAATCAATTATGGGGCAATATAATTTTATTGAATAACTTGTTCAGTTTTAACAGGGCAATTCGACATAAGATAGATCAAGCCGTAAGAATTGGGTGGTATTGATAACTCAAAATGGCCCATTTTGCACATATGCCCATATGTGATATGGGGAATGTTATTTATTTATTTATCTATATCAAACTTTACTTTCTTTCTTCTTTCTGTAGGCTTACTTTCTGCCTGTTTAATTTTGTCGATGAGTTTCCTCTCAACGCCTTCACTTTATTTTTTTTTTATCTCCCCATAAATATGTTTCTCCTCTTTATCCATACTCCACTTGTACACCCCCTCTCAAACGCACACACTTTCTTCTCTCTATTTCTTTCAATTTCACTATGTCTTTACATCTCTGTCTAAATATGTCTCTTTACTTCTCCCTCTCCCACCTTGCCTTGTAGTCCTAATTCATGAATTTCTGCTGCCAGATTATGGTTATTAATTTTGGTCTAGATTTTTGCAGGGTTTTAGATTATGTAACAAACAGCTGAGTCTAGCCGTAATTCTTTAATGAGTTCACTTTTCCTAAGCTTTGTTAAGATTTTTTTTCCTTGTAGTTATACAGAGCAAGACTAGCCTAGCTCAGTTTTACTGCAGAATGCAGCTGGCCAAGACAGAAGGCTATTTTAAGCATATTTTTTACATAGCGTATAGGCCTATACAAAATATGAAAAAAAAATTACTTTATGATCTGGGCTCAAAATGAGCAGATTTTAGTGTATGTCCTTAGAATGATGCAATAGCTTACTTAATATTAACACCAAATTGGGGATTTAGCCTTTATAATGTTGCATTATCTACATCTGATATGTCTTCTTACCATCTTGGCGTCTAGTAAATTTTAGTAATATCCTGTCTTTGTGTTTCCTCCCAGCGCATTTTCTTTATTTTTTTTCTTCCTATGACCATTTTATTTTCCTCTTTATATTAGTTCACATCTCTCTCTCTCTCTCTCTCTCTCTCTCTCTCTCTTTCTCTCTTTACATGTCTGTCTGTCTCCCACTTTCTCTTTTGGCCCTAATCCATGAGCTTCTGCTGCAAGATTAAACTTGATAACATACATCTAGATCTAGATTCTATAATAGGATTTTAGTTTATGTCAGTATGTGGATTTAAAACAACTGATTATAGATTAACTGTTTTACTGCATTATTATTTATAGCAGCTGAGGAATCGATAGATCTGGCCTTCTCGGCTCACAGCTGAATGAAACATGATGTCATGGCTCTCTAGGGCGTCTGCAAAAATCACTCTGCCTAGTGAGCATTGTGTAGGTCAATAAATCGTTATTTAGTGTACATAGCAAAAAACTCAAAAAGCGATGGAAATAAATTTCTCCCTGATTTAGCCTTAAATGACCAGATTTTGGTGCATTTCCTTCCTATCAACATAAAATTGGGGGATTTTAGTCATTTCCCTAACCCGCAGCGGTTAGCACAAAATTTCTCCATTTTTTTTTAATACTCTTAACATGCCAACAAATTTTGCGGGTTTCAGCAAAAATAATGGAATTGGTTTAAGTAGAGAATTTAAGAATGGGCTAACCTCCAATTAAAAAGTTCCCTTTGTTTTTTTTTGTCCCTATAATGTTGTAATATAGATCTGCATTGGCTTTGTCTTCTTTCCGCAGGCTGATCTTCTGTGAGTCTATTTTCTGTTTTAGAGTTTCCTCTCAACGCCTTCTCTTCGTTTTGTATTTCCCTGTTTTATCCCCCTCCTTATCAGAGTTCACATCTCTCTCTCACACACTCTATCTCTCTCTCTCGCTATATCTTTACATCTCTGTTTGGTCATGTCTGTCTGTCTGTCTCTTCCTCTCCCACCTTCTCTGGACCTAAACCATTAAGTTTACCTTCTGCGCGTCTGCGGCTAATAGTCTGTTTTCTGCCAATGTGTCACTCAACGCCTTCTCTTTTTTTTAATCTCCCTATAGCGGTTTTACCCTCCTTTTTATCACAGTCCACAACTCTCTCTCTCTCTCTCTCTCTCTCTCTCTGTGTCTTTATCTATCTATCTATCTATCTATCTATCTATCTATCTATCTATCTCTTTCTATTTTGCTTTACATGCTAATAGGCCAACATGTCTATCTGCCTCTTCGTCTCCAACCTTCTCTTTTGGCCCTTGGCCCTAAACCACGAGTTTCTGTTGAAAGATTCATCTTGATAACATTCATTAGATAGAGATTCTATAGCAGGATTTTATTTTATAACGGTAGGCCTATGCGGATTTAAACCAGCTGAGTCTAGATTAGTTGTACTTCAAAAGGCTATTATTTATAGCAGCTGAGGGGTACGCTCTAGAGGCTAAATGGATCTAGATTTCTAGAGCTACCTGGCTCGCGGCGCAGTGGTTCACCCAAGCTGCCTATAAATAGTAACTTCTTTCCCTAAGCCACAAAGTTCTCATCTCGCTTCAAATTTTATTTGCCATGATTTATCTTCTTTGAAGACTTGAAGATGTTCTCGGACTGCAAGGTAATAGCAGGGGAAGAGGTAGTGCACCATCACAGGCTGGTCTGCGGAGTGGTTAAAGTGAAAGAATGCAAGAAAAAAAGGACAAGAGCGGAAAAGAGGATTAGAACATGGAAAACTAACGGGAGATGTGGGAAGAGAGTTTGAGGACAAAGTCAATAGGCAGCACAGAACACACAAGGAACAGACAGCAAACGAGAAGTTGATAGATCTCAAAAGAGTATTGCTTAGCATTGCAGAAGAGGTGTGTGGAACATCAAAAGGGGGCAAGAAAATTGATAAGGAGACTTGGTGGTGGAGCGAAGAAGTACAGACATCGATCAAGAAGAAGAAAGAGGCGTTTAAAAACTGGCAAAGAGAAGGCACAGACCAACTAAAAGAAGTATACAAAGAAAAGAAGAAGGAAGCAAAAACAGCTGTTTCGAAAGCTAAAGAGGAGGGCTACAAAGAGTGGTACAAAAATCTTGACATTTGGGAGGGAGAGAAGACGATCTACAGGATTACAAAGCAGAGAGCAGAGGCAAAAAGAGACATAAAAGAGATAAAAGTGATCAAGGACCAACAGGGAGAAGTGCTGACTGACGGAGAGTAGATAAAGGAAAGATGGAGGGAGTATCATACAACACTCTTAAACAAAGAAAACCAGAGAGATGAACTGGAAGATATACCACCGGTAGAGGGCCCGATAGAAGAGCTTACAAAGAAGGAAATAATAGATGCTATAAAGGCAATGAAGAAGGGAGAAGCAGTGGGGTGCTCAGGAGTTAGTGCTGATATGATAAAAATGCTGGAGGAGAGTGGAGTAGACATTATGGTAGACATCATCGGAACAGTTTGGGAAGAAGAAGAGATGCCAGAGGACTGGAAACAGAGTGAGATTGTGCCCATTTACAAGCAGAAAGGCGATCCACTTGACTGTGGAAACTATAGAGGCATCAAGCTGCTTGAGCACGGGATGAAGATTCTAGAGAAGATTATTGAAGGGAGGCTTAGGAAAACCATGGAGATCGACCCCATGCAGTTTGGCTTCATGCCAGGGAGGGGAACCACAGACACAATCTTCACCTTCCAGCAAATACAAGAAAAACATCAAGAAAAAAAAGTAGAATTGTTCACAACTTTTGTTGACCTTGAAAAGGCGTATAACAGAGTGCCGAGAGACCTGGTGTACTGGTCACTCAGAAAGAGGAAAGTTCCAGAAAAGCTAATCCGCCTTGTAAAGGCAACCTACAAAAAGGCAACAACAGTTGTGCGCACAGCTCATGGCAAAACAGGTCAGTTTGAGATTGAGGTTGGACTCCACCAGGGATCAGGCCTTAGCCCCTTTCTCTTTACCATTGTGCTAGACACAATCAGCGAGGAGTGCAGAAATGGGCTACCATGGGAGCTGCTCTTTGCAGACGACCTGGCAATCATAGCTGACTCAGAGGAGGAACTCCAGAGAAGATGGATGAAGTGGCAGATTGGATTGGAGAGCAAGGGACTGAAAGTGAATACATGGGAAAACTGAAGTGATGGTTAGTGGCAGGAATAGAACTAAGGTGAACATCAAATATAAGGAAGGCAGGGAGCTGAATCAAGTGGATCAGTTCAAATACCTAGGGGTCACATTCAGCGAAGAGGGGGGGATCAGAAACAGCAGTAAGAGCAAGAGTGAAGGCTGCAAAGGCAAAAATTGAGAGAACTGGGGCCAGTCATAGCAGATAAAAAGATACCAACAAAGTTAAAGACCAAGCTATATACCACAGTGGTGAGACCTGTCATCTTGTATGGAGCAGAAAGCTGGAAGAGCGGAGT
>BMAT01007834.1:255489-283940 GCA_019649035.1 Elysia marginata | reverse complement strand
TAGTAGTAGTAGTAATAGTAGTAGTAGAAGTAGTAGTAGCAGTAGAAGCAGCAGCAGTAGTAGTAGCCGTAGTCGAAGCCGTAGTAGTAGTAGTAAGAGTAGTAGTAGTAGTAAGAGTAGTAGTAGTAGTAGTAGTAGTAGTAGTAGTAGTAGTAGTAGTAGTAGATTAATAATGAGAACTGTAAAGAAATAACAGGAAAGGCCAAGCAAATCGCGTAGCATGACATTACGCAGGTATAGATTTTAATAAAGCAAAGAGATGTCTACTGGGTCTTCCCAGGCCCTACATGAATGCTGGCCCTTGATTGGTCACCTACTCTGCCAACTGAGTTAGTTCCAGTCCAGTGTCAGAGAGGTCACGACCTGTTACGCTTATCTTCCCATCCTGGTGGTGAGAAAACTTAACACAGAGGTGAGCTCGTGGCTCCATGCTGCTTGGTTTGTACAAACTAAGATGCTCTACTTGACGAGAAAAGTTTAGGCTATTAATAGGATGATAAACAAGTTGTTTATCTGATACTATTAGTTTGGCAACATTTCTAATACGGCACCACAGACAGTGTGTATTATCGTAGATGTTCATTGAAATGAAAGATTTAAGCCAATGTAATACTTTCTAGAAACTCCACCATCGCTTGGTCCCAAGTCCAGGATGAGGAAGCATAACGGTTGAGAGTGGGGTTGCTAATAATAACCAACCCTACAGAGACAGTAACACTACTTCCTGGAAGAATTTGCACGGTTTCGATTTATATCTTTTGTTTCTTTTTACATTATACCGATACGTACGTTTGGGCTGTTTCATATAAGCACACTGTTGCACTAGGGGATTTTAATGATGCATCATTTTTTAATCTCTTTTCCTCTTCCTTTGTTAGTTTGAAGGAACCATGTTGAAAAAAGGTCCAACAACGCTGTAGTGTTATAAATATAAGTTGCCAAATTTCTCGCAAAAAGTTCAAATGAGTCCTTTGTCGTTTCTTTTTTCACATTAGAAGGTGTTGACATTTCGTTTAATGAAATTTCCTATCTGAAAGCGTAAGAATTGAATGAAAATATCCATCTGGAAAGATATGAGAACTTCTCTTATTTTAAATATAGAAGGAACAAAAGTTAATTTTAAATTCTCGACATCCGACTCGTTTGGTGAGGTCGTGAGACAAGTAGGCTTAACATGCCTACTCTATTTCATCACCTGTTTCTAGCCCAAAAATTGATTGCGCCGTTTCTAAAGACTTGTGCTTATTGTTTTATGTTGTTTCTCTTAAAGTACATCAATTAAAACTTCATTTGAATTTTTTTTTTCGTTTTTCGATCGATGATAAAAACCTTTGTTTATTTTCTAATTAGGGGTTTAAAGAATACAAATATAAATAGAGGCAGAATAAAGAGAAAGAGGAGGAGTGACTTATCTAACGTCATTCTAGCTAGACATGTGGACTCCAATGATTTAGGCCTGGCACATACTCCATACACTCACACAAATGAGGTTAATTTTTATCAAAGAACTAAGTGGAAAATAAATTATAAAAAGGTTCCTTTGATAATGCAGCCATTTACTTTTAGTATAAACATAGTATTTTAATCATTGAACCATTCAGCTTCTAGTGCTAGCACAATATGTAGTATCCTGTTGATCTAAGCTAACCCTTGTATGCTGGTATTTGGTAAGTACCTTCGGTCATCATATCAGATAAGCAAGTGGTAGAAAATGTTACAACTTAGATAACAAAAGTACAAAATAGACTTATGGAAGAGAGCCTTTTTGTTTCAAATACGATGAGCCTTTATTGTCAACACATGTCCCTATAACAGCATATTTAGATAAACAAATTGTGTTTCAATATTCGGGATATGATACAAGTTCTACATCTGCCTACTACAATGTAGGGTATCATAAGAACAAAGCACCAAGGGAACTGGTCACCCATTTATAATTGGATAGATATGTTTTAGAATGGTTTAGGTCTCTTGTAACTATAGATAAGACCTACCCGAAAGCTTCAAGGGGCTCCCGATTATAGTATGTGATAAGAAACTTAGTTGTGTATGAGTGTAGGCGAGAAAAGTTAGAGAGCACAGAAGTAGATATATTAAAAAGTAGGGTATAGAAAAATAGTCTGTATATGTACAAACCTTCTTATCCTTCTGTTTTTGTTCTTGTTCTTGTTCTTCTCCTTCTCCTCCTCCTTCTTCTTCTTCTTTGCACTTATCGGATGTGGTGCGCTTCTCAAAATAGTTTTAGTTTAATTTACAGCCTGGTACTCATACGGAGAGTCTATGATAAAAGTTTTTTTCCCTGTTTGTTCCGGTTTTCTTACTATAGACGGTTCTCAACAATTTGTTACTAGGATGTTTTTACGCATAGCGGCCTTGTAAAGCAACTATAACAGCTAAAAATAAACAGCCTCAAGACTGACATTTAACGAATTGTTTTTGGTAGAGGAAATACCTTACATCTTTTGTTTAACATTATTTGCAAATTCTATCAATGTGTCGGTTCCAACTTAGTTTAATGTCAACAGCCAGTAATCAATACAAACTTTTAAAACCGATGTTTGTTTTTTTTTGTTTTGTTTTGAGCATTTTATTATAAATTAGTGCGCCTACAAAGATATGCCCACATCAAAATCAAGTTTATGTAGATATGAATACATGTAATTAAAGATATTTTATTTTTAAAAAAAATTCATTAAAAATATTTTAAATGCAACAACTGGATCAATCTCACTAAAACAGTCATTGAATGTGACTGACTTTCTGGGTGGTCACGGCAGCATGAGTTAAAGTTTTCAACTATTGTGTCAGCTCGACATTTGCGCTTTAATGTTTGCGGTACTTACTGTGAGTTTCTACATGTATTTCCCTGCTGCACGCACAATAATATAAACCCGGATCTCTGACCAACTTACTATATCCATAATAACAGTCGAAGAGCACTCCGACCCAGGCGAGGTAGCTGGTCAAGTGGATTAGCCGTTCGAAAAAAACTGCTCGTCCTTAATTAAATGTGCACCCTGCGCTGGGTTTTCTTGTGGTGAGCGTTCAACTCCAAACAAGCCAATGACGGTCTTAGAACTAGAAGGAAGCTTTGACGTGGTAAGTAATTTTGTTCTTGTTATTCAGTATATTAAAATGTTGTTGCATCTTTTATTACAATTACCGTAGTATGCTAACTGCCCTTTCTTTCATTTTCCGGGCATGGAGTAGCGATATACTAAGAAATTCGAGAGAAGTCAAAGTTACAAAAAAGTTAGAAATGTTTTAGAAATGAGATAAATTAGGTGACATCCACTGCGCTATCAGTGATTACTTAAAGATCTGTCCGGGACAAACGAAATGCAGTATCTCTCATATGTTTTACACTGCAGATACTGCATTTCATTTCTCCCGGGCAGAGATTTAGAGAATGAATTAGGAAGTAAATTAATCTAATCACAGTAGCGATATAATATAACTTAAGTTTCTTTGAATAACAAGACAGTGCGTGCCTAAATTACTATATGTGTAAGTCGAGAATTCGAATCGTATCAAAAGCAAGTTTTTTTCCCTTGAAGCCTAGTTAAATCCACTGCTACTTTCAACGGTAAATATTTTAATCACCATTAGAAATGAGGTACCGAGTTAACTCCGATCATATTGGTCGATACTAATCTTTTGCTCTGAAATGAAAATACTGCGTCTGTTTATAAGCATTCGTGCCAGGCGCTTATCACTGCATTCATTTAAAACTTCATAAATGCGTAAAACATGCCACTATAAGTATGAATTATCTATTTTTCTCGGTTATGTCAGTTGTTTATCCGAATTATAAGGTAAAATTTGCAATATGTGACCATAAACAAGGACAAAGTGACAAGCCACTATTGTAATATCATTGACATAATATAAGTCATCAAGAGGATGTGTCACGCCTAAAGTAGGGTACCATGCAAATCAATCTCACGGACATGACGATAAATATTCGGAAATGTAACTCTTATTTTAGATTTTGAACTTTAGAGTATCTGATAAGGTTTATTTAACTGCGAGGGGATAATACGGCAAGAACAGTTGCTAGTAATGTGGTCTAGCTCTCGCAACTAGCATGGGGCCTTAAAAAAGATGCTTCAGGATCTCCTTCATAATTGTTCACGTATATGCTTAACGCCTCGAGCGCAAGTTCATGAGAAAAGACAGATCTAGCCTTGTGTACTCAATCCTTTCTTCACAACATTGTGCAGATTTGTTTACAGTTTTAATTTTTGTACATTCTTCATTGGGTTTTAATTTAGCAAGTTTATTCATTGTTTATTTTGTTTGTTTCGTCCACCATGGAGGAACAGTATCCCATTGATGAAGATGCCACGAGACAAGAGAAGACTGCCTTGAGAGACAGCAAAGATGTACAAGATTTTAATCCCAGGCACGACATTGATGAAAATGTTGAAAACGATATTCAACTTTCAGAACAAGACAAAACCCTTGAGACGGAAAACAACATACCTTGTCATGGCTGCTGTGACAATGTAGATGAACGATCATACAAACAACCTCTTCTACCTGCTGAAGACATAAAATCTGGGCGAGGTATGTGTGAAACTTCTTTAATCAATGACTCAAAAGACCAAGACAAATCAAAAAATTTTTATCATGGAGATGACGTATCAAAATCAAAGATCGTATCAAAGGAGAGTGATGGATTACGTTCTCGTATGGACAAAGCGTTTCATAACAAAGGTTCTCTAGACGATGGTGATAACTATAAAGACAACAAGAAGGACCAAAGTATGCCTGAACATCGTCTCATCTATGGACTAGTGGATGTCCCGCCCTTGCACTATCTCCTCTTCTTCGCGATCCAGCAGGCATGTCTGGCCATCACCACACCTCTAGGAACAACAGCCATCGTAGCCCAGGCAGTGTGTGCCGAGAATGACCTCGACCTAAAGGTCAAAATCATGAGCTCAACGATGATCATGATGGGCGTGTCCACTTTTCTCATGACCACAATCGGCGTCAAGCTGCCCATCTTCCAGGGCCCCAACCCAGGGTATATCATACCTCTCATCATTATGATGTCCCTGGAAGAGTTTGCCTGTCCGGAGACTTTCTGGGCTACAGATCCGCAAACTAACACGTCAGTTTTAATGGCCGTTCTGTCTGGGAACAGCAGCGATTTCCTCAGCGGGACTGCCTTCTCTGGTGCTTCCAACAGTAGTGAGAGTTTGATGGCTACAGCGTCCAGTATCTTGCAAGGAGATTTAAGTTCCGCGACCATCGTACCAAACCGAGACGTAGCCATGGGCAGGATTCAAGCCTACTCCGGGAGTCTGATGGTAGCTGGCGCTCTTCACTGCGTTCTCGGTCTCACGGGTCTTCTCGGGGTCATTGCCCGCTACGTCGGGCCTGTGACCATCGTGCCCGTCATGTTGCTGTTTGGAATCTACATGCACACAATCGTTGTCATGTTCTCAGAGACCAACTGGACAGTGGCTGCCTTAACAGCTGGGACTTGCATTGTTCTAGGGTTATTTTTGGCTGATCGGAAAACCCCCATACCCGTTTGGACGCCAGGCAAAGGTTTCCGAATCGTGTGGACTTTCGCTCACCAAATCTTTGCTCTTCTTATCGCGCTCTTGGTTGGATGGGTGGTCAGTTTTTTCATGACTATCTCTGGCGCGCTTTCTGATGACCCCAAAAGCGTGGAGTTTACTGCCAGGACGGACGCCCGACACGATGTCATTGCCCAGACAGGCTGGATCATGTTACCATACCCTGGCCAGTTTGGAGTCCCAGCGTTCAGCGCAACAGCCCTCATATCCTTCTTACTGTCCACAATCATTTCGGTTCTCGACGCTATAGGAGATTACTACGCCACAGCGCGCGCTGCTCGTGCCCCGCCCCCTCCAAGCTACGCCCTGAACCGCGGGGTCGCCGTGGAAGGTGCCATGAGCATCATCAGCGGGGCTATGGGCTGCGGACACGCAACTGTGTCATACAGCGAGAACATCGGCGCTATAGGGTTAAGTCGCGTCGCCAGTAGAAGTGTGTTCATTGTAGTCGGCGCTATTTACGTAGTGCTGGCTGTTCTCGGCAAAGTAGCCGCCGTATTTGTCAGTATTCCTGACGCTGTCATTGGTGGTTCTCAAATTGTGACTTTCGGGATCCTTCTAGGTGTGATCCTCTCATATCTTCAAGTCGTTGACCTGAAGACTTCGAGGAATGTTAGCATCATCGGGATCACTGTATTGCTAGGTCTGATGCTTCCACACTGGCTAAAGAAGGCGCCGCCAGGGACAATTAACACTGGGTATCCTTCCCTGGATAATGTCATCATGGTCTGCCTGTCAAACCCTCCCTTCCTCGGCGGTATCTTTGCTTTCCTCATGGATAACTTGGTTCCTGGAACTCTGGTAGAGAGAGGAATTGAAATTACTCCACACGTTAACAAGGTGTACAACGCTGTTGGTAAAACTAGGTCAACAGATGATTTGAAAAACGCTGATGATAATATCGATAAAGGAACAAATATTTATGATAATGATAACGATGTTAAAGTTTTAGTGGTAGACGAACAAACAGGAGGTGTAGATGATAGATATGATGTTGGTGAAAATGTTTATCGAATTTACTGGATCCCTAACTGTATGAGAAAGGGCCTTTTCGCGAATTTTTTTCCGATTTTCGACCGTAGACTTGATATCTAATGTTTGTGTTAAAATCTTAAACAATTTTAAAAACAAGAATAATAAAAATGATAACAATAATAATTATAATAATAATAATAATCAGATGCATTATCTTGAAACTTTTATTATTAGTAGTATAATTATGCATTTTCATACTCAAGTTGTTTCATGTGTTATTGTAATTAACATCTAAGATGAAAATCGATTATGATTAATACAGACTTTAAGCAGCCAACGCGTGAGCATGACGGGAACGTCTGTGGGTCTATTTTTAGCAACTGGTTTCATTATTTATACAGTTTCCTCGATCTGCTTTCCCTATTTTCACGTACGCGTAGTGAGGCACGGTGCCTGTGCTTAAGGTCTCTAATAACACTTCCTTAACTCCGATGTAAATGGAACAATGTCAATACGCAGAATCCAAGGGTCTTTCCATCTAGACCTAAGATATTCAAACCACGAACTGGATTATATAACAACAAAATACTGAACCAATATTTTATCTGTTTTGAAAACGAAAAAGTCTCAATCATCTATTTTCTTCGCTTGCTTTTCATGAGTGTATTATTTACAAACATTTCATAACAGGCCTGCCTTATAGCTAATTATGAAAATATATAATTCTTAATATTTTGACTATACGTAAGTTTTTCTTATGGTAAATTGTGTCATATTTTTGCTAAAACTAAAATATTCTTTACCTTATGTTGCTTGTTTTCAGAGGTTATTTGATGATTATCTACGTTTATGTATTTATAAACTTGCTATCGGTTTCACAATAAACTTGTAGTTGGAAAAATTAACGCTTTTAAAAAGTTGCCTGTGGTTGATCAAGATGTTTAAGTTTATCCCGTCATCAGTCGTAGATACATTTACATATTGCATCCTTAATTTTATAATGCAGCATTCCAAGCGCATACATCCAGCAAATTCTTTCACTGCCAGAACCGAGTACCCAGTACTCAATAAACGCCTGTGTAAAATAGCCTTCCTAGGTGCTTTCAACCAAGGACTAAACGCCAACCCGAGAAGCCAGGATTCGAACTCTGGAACTTTAGGTGCAAAAGCCGAGGGTTTGACGGAGTGGTTTATCACTAGACCGCGATGGTTCTTAAGACCACCAGAGAGTAAATTAAGACACGAGTTGTTTTTTTTCTTTTAAAGTCTCAGTTGTGCGCCTTCTACACTCTGTATGACGAAAAAAATACGACAAAACAGAGAGAGAGAGAGAGGAAGAAGAAGAAGAGAGAGAGAGAGAGAAAGAGAGAGAGAGACAGACAGACAGACAGACAGAGAGGCAGACAGAGAGAGAGAGAGAGAGAGGGAGAGAGAGAGGATGTTGAATTCTAATGAATCAAACAACCTTGCCTTTCCTGAAGTTCTAAAAAAAATTTAATATTTATGTTATCTCACTTCTACATATTCTCCTCTGTTTTCGGGATTAGTAGGGAAGTTAAATGAAAATGAAGCCTTGTTTTAGGTAACGAACAAACATAATCGATATAACAAAAAGATAAGATAAAGCAGCAATTGAAAAAGGGATACACAATTTTTCTGCCTTCCATACCTTTTACTTATGCCTCGTAATGACCTCCAAATGCTTCTCTGATTTGAACATTAAAAATTACGTTTGCATGTGAACCTTTGGCGCTATATGAGATTTTAACATTTAAATATTTTAATATGATTTTTATAAAATAAGATAGTAAACAAAATTTTGTTCCTTTCGTTGAAATATTTTTATGTTGTATTCTAGGTAGTGTATCCATTAAAACTTAAAAATAAAGGTAAAAGATTAATAATTTTAATCTAAAAAAATGGGTATGTCATTTTTTATATTTCGAGCGTTAAAAAATGTTTTAATTTGATAATCGAGAGAAAAAATGCTTGTGTAGGGCCCAAAGAGTTGTAAAAGTATATTATTTTGCAAGGGGAGCGAACACAGACTCTATCCATTGCCGGTTGCCAGTCAACTAAAAAAACATTTTAGGGTGGTTTCTTTTCGGTTGAGATATATGCAAATTTTCTTCGCCATCGATAAAAAGTATTTTCCCGTAACCCCTTTTTTTCATTTTTAAAGAGTAACCCCTTGTGTTAAGAGTGGGCATTTGTTTTTTTATGGTGAAACTCTTTCGTTCAGGTGTTATATTCTGCTGTTATCATATTTTGATAATGTCAACATCACTTTTGGTATTATTACTTTTATTACTTTTGTCGCTGCTGTGGATTTTTGTTAATAATATTGTTCTGTCATTATACAGCAGTCGTAATGACAGAACATTATTGTTAACAAAAATCCACAGCATGTCTTGCATTCTGTCCAAATGGGTCGTAAGCCGAAAGGCATAGTTTGGAGATAAAAAGCTTAGTTGGTGATCAGATGTTAAAAGTTTTTACTTTAGAAATTGATGTTAAAATCATTTATAAACTGTTTTCACACCTAATTGATGTTTAAATTTCATTTTTAGGTGTTTAATTTTCATTTGTATGGTTGCTAAGACTCCAATACCTTTCAGCCGTCTGAACTTTAAATGTTTTTTTCCCCCTTTTACTGAAATTTCACAAGTCCTAATCCTGCCGATTTTAAACGGCTACAACTTCGTACAAAAACATCATAGAACTTTTCTGTTTGTTGTATTTCGAAGGAGAGAAAATAAACTGTTCTGTAATACCAATACCTGACTACCTTCCAATTTCGACTTAAGACTCATTTGGACTAGTTGCAAGACATATAAGTTGAATACCTTACTTGTTAAAGCTGTTTATACGTTCTAGAATACATACCTTTTTATATCCTTCTTTCTTCTATATGTTATAGAACAAGGTAATAACGAAAGGTGTTTATTGGTCGCAAATTGGTTGTAATTTTCTGTTTAGGGTGAATTATGTTTTCATGGCCTAAAAGGAACACAGGGGAAATAATTCAACTATGAAATTGGTTTTTTATTTTCTTTTTAGCACAGGCATATCTCTTTATTTTTTCAGGTTGTATGGTTTCCATGTCCAAAAGCTAGCAGTTTCATTGTAAATATTGGGTCGTACTCATTTTAGATTAAATATGAACGCACCAGAGGGTCTGCATATATCAGTATATCATGCCTCTCTGTTCCTCTCCCTCGTCTTTTCTCGTCTCGTTTTTACCTCTCTCTCAGTTTCTCCCCCTACCTTTCTATCTCTCTCTTTCTCTTTCTCTCCCATTCTTCATATAGAATGATTTACCGTTGTACCGTTGTTTTGTGCACAACGTTCTTATTTAGATCGAACTGTAGAACTAAAACTTGTGAAGAGCGAAATAAAAAAAGGAACGAAATCATAATGAGATAAAAGAATAACAAAGTGCCGGCACAACACGTTAACTCTGCCGTATCTAGTTATCACCTTTCTGAATATAGGTCAATATAATCCTTCAACCCGATAAATCACATATCACTTTGACAAGATATGTCAATTTATATTTTTATCTTCAGATAAAAACATCAACAAATATTTAGATACATGATCATTCTGCATGGCATGCATAAATTTTCTATTAATGCGTTCAGTTTTACTACGTTTTCGGTGATGTTTAATATGCTAGAAACTGGCCAACTTGTCCCTTCTACGAACGGTTGTACCGGCTTTGTAGCCTAGCGGTAAGACACTCGCTCAGAGATTGGGAGGTGCGTGGTTCGACCCCCGGCCGAGTCAAACCAAGGACTTTAAAATTGGTATTAGCAGCTGATTCGCCTAGTGTCTGGCATTATGGATCTAGTATTTAGTCTGGTCGGCCCGGCGTCAGGGTAATGGGACTGGTGTGGTGTACGCAAGCGCTCCTTACATCACAGTGGGGCAGCACGCTTTCAATTGTCCCCAGCGCCGTTTCTGAGATAACCTCGAAGTTGACTGGGACGTTAAAAATTAAACATACAAACAAATAGATCTACGAACAGTGGAACTGAACTGTGATGATACCAACAGATCATAGCTATGACTTTACTCAAAACTCCCGCTCAGTGGCCAAACCCTGTCAAAAATGTTGATAGCTTAGAACTGCCGGGACCAATGTCTACATGTAGTTTTAGATCTCTTTG
Organism: Elysia marginata; assembly: GCA_019649035.1. NCBI lineage: Eukaryota > Metazoa > Mollusca > Gastropoda > Plakobranchidae > Elysia > Elysia marginata. The sequence goes on along the minus strand of BMAT01007834.1, from coordinate 273,199 downwards.
TGTATTAGGTTTAAATGATAACTACGTCCAGTTATAGATATAATATCATGTAAGTGTACAAATTGACTCACAGTTCCTTTTCCCTGTGTTGTTCTTATGTTAAGGAATTCTGCATATTAATGTGTAAGCCTTTAAGTTCTATTTTGTTAAAGTTTAAACATAAAAAAACTTTGGTAAACGAAAGCTCATTTCGAAAGCCGTAATATCGGCAATTCCCAAGACAAGGTGTAATAAAAACTTTTTGAATATATTTTATTGTCATGCCAGCACGTCATACTTCTAAAACACATTGCGGAAAAAAACTTATTTTGTTGAACATAGCATCAAACTTTTACAATGACTAGCATTCAAATTTAGGTCTAGATATTGACGCCGATTCAGATGTTAAATGCCGAAAAGAAGCTCTCCTAGACGTCAATTGACTTACTTGACTTATCCGCTGCTCGCCTCTGGCTCATCAGAGTCGGTGGCCTCAGCAAACTCGGTAATCCTCCGTGTAAATGTTCGCCAATTGTTCCGGTCTTGTGCCAATAGTCTCATGGTTTGTAGATCGTTTGAAGTTTTGAGTTTCATATTGGGATAAGCTTGTGAGAGTTGTTGGTTTATTATTACAGGTAGTAGATTTGTTGGTCTTCCCCGATATCTGCATGCCATTTGGTTGAAGTAGGTCTGCATGGCTTTATTGGCCGGAATGTCTATGTCTCTCCTAAGAATGTGGCCAAAGAAACGCCAATGACTTTCGACAATGTGCATTGACAATGGTTTCTCGTTGCATATCTTACATAATTATTTGTTTGTTACTTTTGTGGAGTAGCGGATGTTTAATACTAGTTTGGATGACTTGGCCTGTGTGAGGGCCCATGTATCACAGTTGTATGTGAGGATAGATTTGATGAGTGCATTATAGAGTTTGACTTTTTTGTCTTTGCTGATCCTTAACTTTGCCTTAACTTGTTTTTGCTTTATTTTAAAACTTTTCCCTCCTTTCAACATCCTTTGTGTCGCCAATCAGGGATCCAATTTTCTTTGCTGATCTCGACCCATTCTCTTCTTTTCTCAGTGATGTTAGCTCTGTTTTGTTCATGTTTACCTTAAAGTTGGACTTTTCTAGTCCTTTTTTTAATTTGATCAATGTTGATATGCTCTGACCTGATGAAGTCCACATTGTCAGCAAAGGCAATTTCTTTGGGAATAATATTATCTATAGGAGTCTTGGGCTTGCCAATTATCTTTCTAGCACTTTTAAGAGCATGTTCCAAGGAAATAGAAAACAATACTGGACTTAGACCATCACCCTGAGACATGCCGACGTTGCTGGTGAAGGAAACTTCTATATCAGCTTTGTTTATTATTGTATTTGTTTGTGTGTTACTGAGGAGAAATGGAATAAGTCTGAGTTCGTTTTCTTTGACTATTTCTTCTAAGATTTTGAGCAGAACTTCTCTGTTGATGGTGTCAAACGTTGCTGACATATCGATTCCTTTTATTTTGATAGCAATGTCTTCTATATTTATTTTTGCCGCTTGGTCCATATTCCACCGGATGTGCTTCTGTCTGGCCTGAAACCACTTTCACCATGTGCGAGGTATTGCTCTACGGCGGGTCTTATTCTATCAAGTGTTATTAGGGACAGGCTTTTTTGATGGTGTTAGGAAGTGTAATGGGCATTAGTTTATTTTGTCGTCCTTAAGCTTTCCAGGTTTTTGGATGCAATAAAGACCCTGGAGTTAATGTCCAGGACTTCAATTGCATTAACAATATGCCTTTGTATATTTCCAGCGGCTGATGTCTTTAAAATATACCTTTTTGAAGCTCTGGATAGTCTCACGTCCAAGAAAAAGATATTGGCAGTTTGGAACTTTGCTCCATAAGAAAAGAGGCAAAGGATGTAAACTTTGTTTCGTAAAACGTTTTAGGAATGACATTTCAGCTTACAAGAGTATAGGTACCTTTCTTAACATAATAGATGGGCCTCACTACAAGTTTCAAGTCATTCCTTTGAAAAATATAGGACAAAACAGAATTTAATTAATGTCATTTTAAAGGTGCAAGATCCAAAATGGTGTCGTTGCCATGAAAATTTTATGCTCTTTCCTATTCTTGATGGGATGCTAAACTTGATGAGCTGAATTGAGAACGTCTAAGATAAGAAACAAATGATATGACACAAAGAACCCCCCCCCCCACACACACACACACACACATACACCTTTTGAAAGGAATATATAAGGCTTACCTCCATTCGAAGGCATGAAAATTTGTGAATATCATTTGACTTCAAGTTCCAACAAAATCCTCTTACAAACCCAAGCGGCAACCTGTTTAAGGTTGATTTTTTTTGCTAAGACTGTAAATAAAACAAGCTTGTTAAAAACGAGTTTTTCACCAACTTGATTCAAGGAAGAATACATAGATCTCACAAAATTGAAAATGTTATGCTAAAGATGCGTTGTTGATATTCTCTATCAAGAAAAGATGGATGAAAAGCCACGGTGGCAACAGCAACAGAAATCAACGGCGCTATGATAATGGTTTCACAATCAGCAGCAGCAGCAGCAGCAGTCTTTATAAATGTAAAATAAATAAACTTCAGCAAATTTGATTTTAAACAAAACCACTGCAAATGTAGTTAAAAGCCAAGGAGAAATTAAACACAGTTCAGGCAGTCTTATCCTTTAGTAAAAAGAGAGAAAAAAAAAGTGAAGTAAATTGTCACATACTCGAGACGAGGATAAGGGAACAAGGAACAGGGTCCATATTTCAGCACACGGCAGAGTGAGATACTTTTCCATTTTTCTTCTCGCTGACTTTAATTTCGCCGAATCTTTACGGACCCAGCTGTCCATCAAATGCTGGGTGGGCACAGCGGAGCAAATGAAACTATGCGCAGACTGGGGCTCGAACCCTGGACCTCTCGGATAACTGTCAACCGCTCTACAGATTGCGCCACCGCTTCCCTCTCGTACAGTTCAAGTCCATTTTTGTACTTAAGCAAAATTATATGCTGTTTGAATATTGTACACAAGGCAAGACCTCGGCAGAATTGTGTAAATTTTAAAACAAGTTTCATGTTGAGCTCCACTGTCAAGACACAATAACTATGAGCAAGCCCTCATTTTTCCAAACAATCATCTTTTTACCAATTAAAAGCACTGACCTTGAACAAGATTCTATGTGCTGAATGATAGGGCTTAGATCATCAGTCATCAGCGCAAATAGCTCAAAATTTACAGGATAGAAAGGTTGATGGTGTACTATAAGTGACATCAGAGATTTGAAACCACTTATTATGTACGGTATTTAAAAGTTAAAGTGCACTGGACCTTTATGAAATTATACCATTGATAAGCGCAAGACGGGAAAAGCATCAGTATGATTGTGTTGAAACAGAAGCAAATAAAAAAGTCCTTTCATATGGTAGTAAATCAATAAACTCATAGAATACTGTTTTTTCCAGCTTGACTAAAATAAATGAAACTTCTCGTCAATATGTTTTTTTTTTCTTTTTCTTACGTTTGCAACAAAAATCAAAATGTTTAAGTGAGTCGAAACCCGCTATTAAATACTTATCTTCAAATAGGAGGTATTGAAGTTCAAAAAGAATTCTAATAATAAATTTTCATATGAAACATCTTGTAAATTGCTTCATTACAGGTTTCTTGAGGCCATTGTTGGAACAATCATTGAGGTTAAAATTTGGTTTCTTTTTGAGGAAGGAAAAATTATAAGTAATGAAATTTTCGCAATTTCACGAACGGGTAGATATGCCAAAATATTTTTAAAGAATCTGGATTTTTTTTCTCATTCTATTTCTTTCTCTTTTTTCTTTTCTTCTCATCCTTTCTCATTTTTTACACTCCCATTTCAGCAACTTCGTTGCAGTGGTTCTACCTCAATTTTTGCTCTCTATTCAATTTTATGTACATTTAATAAACGTTATTTGTGTGTGTACATTTTCTTTTTATTCTCAGTTCTGGCTTAACTTCATTTTCTTTTCATCCTCATCATTTTCCCTTTGCTTCACTCAAGCCTGTCACTCCGTCTGTCTATCATTCCTCTTTTTTCTCTTCCTCCCCTCATTTCTATTCAGCTCACAGGGATGATGAGCCCATCAGGACTGGACTCGCGAGATCTGACCCTCGGGACGTGACCAGCCATTCATGGTTGCCACAAAGTGAACACAATACTGGACATTTAGTGGACAGTCAACGCCAGGGCGATCGATGAACCCCTTAGTGGACATGGCCGAAAACCACAGCACTGGCAGTTTTTGTAGAATGTCTGTATGCGTCCGCACGTTGATTGCTGGAAATTTCTGATACATCTTATAGGAAGACATAAATGAATTCATCATGAGAAAAATTAACATGAGATGGATTAGCTTAGATATCATTCTCCTGTAGCTGTATAAAAAAGCGCATTCCTGTGGATTTTTTCAGACAAAAACCACAGACGCAATCATAGAATGTACTTTATAACTGTGGTTTTCATTTAAAGATAACACTCATGTGTCAATATTGTTCCCTCTATTTCTTAATTTGTTCAAAATAGAAAAAGATAATGGTAAGGTGTGTGTGTGTGGGGGGGGGGGATGGTTGTATTGCAATGGAAAAACGAAGTACAATAAATCAAGATAACAGTTGGTTCCTCAGGATTTAAAGTTTTGATGTGTCTGTCTCTCTTTCTCTCTCCACCTAGAAAAGATCTACAGTATCTTTTTTTTATTTTTAAAGAAATTCCAAAAACTATAGGAAAATAATATTTAAACCCTATTTTCTTGATTTTTCTTCTATCTAATCAGAAATTCATTTAAAACAAAAATATTGCTTTTAAATATTTGAAACGTCTGGCATTATTTTAATTGCCTATTTACTTTCGAAACTCAATGCAAGATGTGCGATTAAATGAGTTTGATTTATAGACATTTGAGAACATTTACCCGGTCTAGTGCGAGCGTTAATTATTAACATATTTTGCTAACTTCTTTCCCCTTCATACATTATACCCTTAAATACGTTTCAAGATAGACCAAGTGAACCCACTTCTTTTAGTTTATTCATTTGTTTCTGGGGATTTTTGTTCTGGGAGAGAAATGACTAGAAATCCTTAGAGGACTTTGATTCCAGTCCTTAACATGATAATTGCTTCAAGACTGTCCTTACCTTAGGGACAGGGATAATATTGAAATCAAAATTGTCCGAGATAAACCTCTCCAAATATTTTTCTTCATCCAGACGGTACTTTTTCTGCGATATATCAAAAATGCAATTTAACTTAACCTTCAACTCATGATGAGAAATAAAAGAAAATTTAAAAGATATCACGTGTTGTCAATTATTCCTAATAAATTCTTGCTGGCCGCTACAATCTTTGAAAGATGTAATCTTATGTACTTTTCTTAGGTTGAAAATTTTCATTGACCTTTGTTATATAACTAGGATAATTTCCAGAAAACTTTTGTACCAACACTCCTTTTCGTTGATTATCAGGGATTTTGTTCTTTTTTTCTTTTAGCTCTCGCGTTATCCTTTCAGTACTATTTTCTTTTCAGAAACTTTCCTCTTAGTTATCTATTGTTCTGAAATATTCATTATTTTTATAACCATTCCATATATTTTGATGTAAATCTCATTGTCTCAAATCCGCTCGCGCTTACTCTCTCTATCGACTTCTATCTCTCTCTCTCTCTCTCTCTCTCTCTCTCTCTCTCGTTCTTTTTCTCTCCCTCTTTATAATTTTTTTTTACTTTATCCTTTCTTTGCTACACTCCATTCTTAGCCTCTTTAAAGGCTTTATAGTTCTCTATCTTTATTTATCTTTTTAGTATCTCATTATTTCCTTCTTTTTTGTGCGTTTTTCTCTCTGTATCCCTACCTCACCTATTTATACTTCCTTTCATTTTATACCTTTCGGTCTCTTTCTATCGTTTCTTAAATGTATACCATTTCTCCTCAAACGTATGTTTATATGCGCAGTTTTTCCTTTTTGCGCGTACATTTCCTTTGCGGTACTCCAAGAATCTTGGTCTCGTTGCATAAACAATACATTGCATCTTTTTTATCGTTTAATACTTGCAGAGAAACTCAGTCTTTTTACCTCTTTAAAAACTATAAACCTCTATCTGGTTTACTTCTAATTTCTCAACAGTATTACTTTCACCATTACACCTAAAATCTAGAAATAGAAGTAGGGGAAGGGAGGGCTAGGCTGCCTGCATTCCAGATAACATTAATGTAAAATGAATTCAACACATACCAGAGAGAGAGAGAGAGAGAGAGAGAGAGAGAGAGAGAGAGAGGAAAAGCGAGAAAAAAACAATGGATGCCAAATTTAAAAAACATTTCTCTTTTCTCTCCCGACTCATTATGGGAGTTTTTCAGAGCCGCCTGGCGTTTAACATTGATTCGAGGAAGGGAGACTACTGCCATTAAAAAAGACCACCTAGGGGAAGAGAAACGGGTAGTAGAGTGGCAGCGGAAAGATTGCCATAACAGAGTTGTCTAAAATTATGGGATATTTCCGGCCTGCGGAGTGAAAGGAGAGAACTGTTACCAGATAGGTTTTTATACGATTTTTTTGTGTGCAAGTGTTAATAGTAGGAGAGGAAGAGACGATGGAAACGAAACGAGATACAGAGAGAAAACTGAGACAGATAGAAGGAGTTGCAGAAAGAGAAAGATGAATGCTGGCAAGGCAAAAGGGAAAAAATGCGGCAACGAAATAATTTATAGTTCCAAGGGTGGGGCATATTTGACTCTAAAAATAGTCATATTAAATATTCCCGAACGTAATAGGCATGTCTTTACTGTGCTTTTGAATTATGTGAGAGGCTTGTACAAGTTTGCATTAATGGAAACTACTTCTCTCCCGACCAGCGTGAATGGGTCGGAAGTCGGAAATCCTCGTTGGTTCAAATGACTTTAAAGTCTTTTGTCTCTTCTTTTTCTCTATATTTTAAATCAATAAAAGTTTCAATATCTTTCCACAAACATCTGATAAAAAGTTGAAATTTTCCCTGTTTTAAAGCTCAGAAAACTGCATTTCTCAAGCAAACACCGCTTTAGAATGTTAAAGAATTATGCGGCATTCGACTTATTCACCTTGGCCGCAAGACATTTGTGTCTTTTTTTCTATTAGTTTATTGAGGTAGGGTTGAGGCGAAGTGGGGATAGAGGTATTAAAATTATTCAAGCTAATCTAGTTTTAAAACTCTATTTGCACGTCTGATAATGTTGAGAAAATATCATGTTCAGTCTGTGCTATTGATAGTATAAAAATTTCACCCCCTAAATAACTTTTGCTTGTCATTACTTGAAATTTTGAGAAGAAGTATAGCATAAAAAATCAACAAATCACCTAAAGAAGAACCTTAAAATATAGATATAGTAATTTGATAAAAGCTGCTCCTACAAGAAAGGCATACTGTTTGGTATTCGAAGGTCGATCAGCATATGTAAAACACCATGATTAGCACTGGTGAGATTTCTGCCTTTCATTACATTCAAATTCCTCAACATTGAACATACAACTATGAATAAGCAGCAATAAACAAACAGGTCAAACACACCCATCATCATCCCTATCAATATTATCACCATCACCTTTATCATCATCACCGCCACCATCATCATGATCACCATGATCATCATCATCATTATCGTCGACTTCAGAATTGCCTTTATCGCCATTAAGTCAAGGAATAGGCTACAGAACACTAACACCCTCTTTTGTTTGTCCTTGGCCAGCTTTTTAACCGCATTCCCTTACCATCCAAGTCTTTCCAAATCCGCTTTCTGTCCGCATATCCATATTCAATGCAGCCTGCCTCTTCTCCTTTTCCATGTGGGTTTCAATGTAACGCTTTCTTGATTATATGGTCATTTTCTTTCCTTAAACGGCGAACAAAGTAATTTAAAAGGCACGCCTTGCATTTATGTCAATAAAAAAAACTACAGTAGCCTCTAACTGGGCTTACCTAGAGAAAGGACATTTCAGCGTATAAAAAAAATTTTTAGATCCACTTTATAAGTAATTCTTTCAGGGGTTTGATTTTAGTGTAATATTTTTTTTGTTTTAGCACCATATTCACTATCATGCATCTAAAAAAGTTGATTTTTCTTTTATCATTTTCCTTCTACTTATGTCTTTACTCCTTCCTCTTCCCAACCTCATCCTTTCTCTCTTTCTCTCTCTCTCTCTCTCTCTCTCTCTCTCTCTCTCTCTCCACATGCCACATTCTTTTCCTCTCTCTTTATTTTCGTTTCTAAACTAAGTATTTGTCTCTTTCCTCTTCAACTCTCTAGGGTTATGAATTGTTAAGTTTTCTTTGCCTTTCCAGTTCTGTTTTTCTATTTCTCCAATTTTCAGCCTCTCTGTATATCCCATCTATATCTCTCTGCTTCATTCCTTCTCTTGCGCGTATGTGCAACTGGTCTTCGACTTCCAGTCCAGAATGCTGACGATCGTTTCCAGTGCGCGGGCACCCCGCTGAGCAAGCGGTTGACCAGTTCTCACTATAGTGAAAGTCCAGGCCCGTCTAGACAAAGATTGTTTATACACTGCCTAGACCAGTAATACTTTAGACGGGGTGAAAGTGTGTGTGTGTGTGCATGTGTTTGTGTTTGTGTTCACTATGGGTGTTAAGAATGCTAAGTTACAATAATTTTTCATCAACTTTATTTTCCAACCTTATCCCTGCCTTTATCACCCAAACCCTTTTTGGCTTTGCCGGTTGTTGATGTCTCTTATTTTCCATTCTACTTTCTTTCTTCTCTTACTTTTTTTCTTTCTTTCATCTTAATGTACTTTCTCTTTTCAAGGCTTTTTATTTATAAATTGCGTGATATTTATTCAGTCTGCATTTACTTTTCTTCCACATTCATTATAACCCTCGATTACTTCCCTTAAATCTAAATCGTCTTCCTTTTTTTTTTGGAAAATATAGAAAACTTATTTTAGCTTTCGGTTCATCTTTCTTTATTTATTCTATTTTGGCTTTCTTCTTTTTATAAATTACCTTTCATTTATTCTTTACCTGCATTTAAACTGTGGGTTTATACTCTTATGTCCGCCATACTAACAACTTGCAAAGAACTGGTCGTCTTATCTGCTTGTATTATCCCTTACACGTTCGTGAATAAAGTACTATTTATTCGATAAACGAGATTTTACCGATCTGCTTCAACTCTCTGTAGCATCATACGGTTTTAACTTCATCTTTCAGTCGGCGCTATTGGTCCGCAAACAGAGAGTCAATGGCACCATTAACCTATGTCGGCTCTTCAAAAGACAGCTAAGCGGATTGACTAAATCGATGTTTTCGCTGGGAGACTAGATCTCTAGAAACGTATTTGTTGAAGTCAATGCATAATCAAACGTCATCTTTTCAGTCCGCCGACTTGTAACTTCTTATGTTGATTTGTCAGACTACCATCTTATTCTTAGTGTTAAAGCAAAGCAGCCAGATCAGTCGTTTCTGTCTAGCCACTAAAGATTGGAAAATAAAAAGTCGTTGTCAAGCGTTTCAAGTTTTTTTCATATTGATGACGAGGTAAGACTCTTTAATTCAGATTGGTATCCGATTGTGTTCATTGGAGAGAGAACTAAACATGGAGGACGGAACAGATGCGAGCTAGATAATTTTCCATCTATTTCAGGGTCTTGAAAATTCTGCCTTTAAAATTGTCTTTTAGTTTCATAAGTATACTTTCAAAATGGAAGAGAGCAACCTAAAATAAAAAAAATGATGCAACTTCAATAAAGGTCCCCCTGAATGAGCATCCATGGAAATCTTGTGGGGCCACTTTATCATAGAAACAAAGATGGTGCATGCAAAATTTTCAATACCAGTACGAATCAAAGTCTTTACTACTAAATATATAGCTTTAAGGGTTATATTATGTTACAGTCAAAACTGAAGGTGTATTTTTTTGCGAATTCTATCCAATTTCCAACAATTAACCATCAGTTAAAACATATTTCATCAAAAAGACCTCTAAAGAATTTATGCACTATCGGAACCCCACCCCCTCCAAATATGCTTACTGTACAAGAACTTCTCAATGCCAGGACTTTGCTGCTAGTTTAACTGTTATATTTTTAAGTGTTTCAGCAATATGAGGTCTGAAGAATTTATACCCTTTCGCCCCCTTCCGCCATCATCTTTACTACAGTTCACTTTGCTTCCACCTCATTGTAAGAACTACTGATCAATTATTAAAGAAATGGAACCAGAATTTCTCTCATCTGATAGGTTTTCTTTCTAACTCTCCCCCTCGGTAAAACAAACCTTGTTCTTGCTCTTGTCTATTTCATCCTAGTTTTTGTGCTAACATTCAATTTCTTTTGACTCTACGTCGCTAAATGATTACAGCAAACTTTCGGACGTCCATTTGCCTGAAATTGATTATTGCTCTGTCTAAAGGTATATATTTTTTATTTTTTTATTGTGAGTTTATTGTTCCTCAATCTTTACAATCAGTTCAGAGCAGTTAACTCTCTCTCTGTCTCTCTCTCTTTCTCTCTCTTTCTCTCTCTCTGTCTCTCTGTCTCTGTCTCTCTCTGTCTCTCTCTTTCTCTCCCTCTCTGTCTCTCTCTCCCCCTCTCTCTTTCCCTTTCTCTCTCTCTCTCTCTATTTCTCTCTCTCTCTCTCTCTCTCTCTCTCTCTCTCTCTCTCTCTCTCTCTATTTCTCTCTCTTTGTCCGAGTTTCATCCTGTCTAGGTGTAGGCGTCATAAAATGTTTACGGAACCGATTCGCTTTCACTCATCTTAGAACATCATCTGAATCTGGTCTTGTCTTAACCATCTTTTCTTAACCCTCCCCTCTTGTATTCAGTCCCATTTCTCTTAATAAAATGAGTTTTGGATTGGTCGCGTATGGCGTTGTAAAATGTTTATCGAGCGGAATTGATTTCCAACATACGTCTAATCTCGCCCTTGTCTTACCAGTCCTTTCTTTAGCCTACTCTTTTGTACTTGTTCCTGTTCTTCCAGAAAATTTAGTTTTGGAAAATTGATTTATGTTTTAAAAAAGGTGCTAGAAATTCAACGCATCTACAAATTATGGTACTCGTTCTGTGATTACATGGCGTTAACTTAAAAAACAACAACAACGAAGTACACAAAAGTGAGAGTCAACCATATCTCATACTGCTCAGAACCTCCAATGCACGTTAGACGTGTAAACGAATGGTTTAAAAGTACCCCCAAAACGTTATTTCAGATGAAAATATAACTGTTCTTAGAATTAAATCTCTTTAGCTTCTAAAGTATCCTTATATAGAAAGCAGAGACCAAAACTGTCAAGCACTGTAAAGTATTCATTACACATTTTTAAAAAACTAAACCGTATGTCTTATTTTTATTTATCTTTGAAATTAACATGTTTGCGGTATAAATCTTCAACTGGATTTTGAACGTAAATTCGATGGTAACATTTGCGATTTTTTTCAGAATATTAGATTAATGTACTTCGACTTAAATTGTCAGACTGAGTCCGAAAGAACTATAGATGGGACATTTGTTTTTATTGACACAAGACCGAAAAAGATCAAAAGGAAGCACTTACTAGCCATACCATTAAAACGTGTACAGCCTATGGGGCTGTTCTATGAGCTTTAAAAATTCTTTAAGAGTAGTTCCCCTTGTGCAATGGTGAGTTTTTAGGCTTAATATCAGCACTAGCGTTATTTGAATAAACTACCTCGCTCCAAGAAGACTTAGCTGATGAGCCAACCTTTTCAATTTCACACACAAAAGAGGTTAGTACTAAAACAGCCATACATGTTTAAAGAGATATAACCAGTCTCCTAACTAAGAATGGTTGTTTAGTCTACGCGTATAATTTAATTAGGTGAAATCTTTAACTAAAGAGCACTATAATGTAAACTGAAAATTTTCCTCCGTCTTCTTTTTAATTCGTGCAACTAGATTCGCTGTTTAACTGCTTTAGTGATACTCGCACATTTCTTCTAAAAGACAGCAGTATAAATTTTATGGACTTGTTAATGAGCCAAATCTTTAAGTATACATTTTAGAATGATGAATGTATTGGTTTTGAGACTATTATTTGCATTTGTGATTATATGATGGTTATTTTAAAGGGACTGTTTTCTTTTGCAGACTTCAGTGACAGAAGTTTTAGAAAAAAATGAAACGCCTTACAGGTTGAAAGCATTCGATACAATTTAACCGCAGGAGGGCTAAAAGCTTGAATATCCACTGGCATTTCCATCCATTTTTTTAGTCTCATTTACATTATGGAGTGAGTATAAAGTGAGAAGAAATACCACCAAGGCTGCTCAGATACGGTAACTATAGTCATTCATAACGGAAATAACTGAATATTTAATAAATCAAAGACTCACAGAAAACCATCTAATTATTAAAATTTTTGTCATTGAGCGCCAGATTTACCGGTGATAATATTTAATTTTTTCTATTAGTTTTTCGTTTGTTAAGCAACACGGAAGCCCTAACATGTAAATGAGTCTTTTTTCGTCAGCTTTTTAAAAAATGTTTAATGACAAATCTTTTCGACTTGAAAGTAAAGCCTTGGAATTATTCATCTTTTCCAACCAACTTGGACAGGTGATTCAATATTTTTTATTCTATACGCTTGAAACGTTTTAAGAAGCTAAATTTTAAAAGATTAGCAAATACGAAACTTGCAAAACCATGGGGCTTTTTCCGCCTTTAATATCATGCGATGAAAAATATGATTTTGTTTTCGAGTTTCAGCAAAAGATAATTATGCTGAGTTTTCTACTTCTTAAAACTTATACCATGTTATCGTGTTCTAGTTCTAAAAACTAGACACTTTATCTTGACACTATTGGGTTTTAATATTGGTGTTAGCCAGCCATGGGTACAGCATTACTTTCTCTAGGCTATGTTTATGGATGATGCACGCTTTTACAAAAAGGTTTTTTATTAAAAAATTCATGCGAATTAAAACGAAGTTTTTTTTCAAACCCTTATGAAGGGCATCATAGACTTTAAGGTTTCAATTCAGTGTTAAGTGTAAAATGCCTATTTGCGTGTCTACAACTAAAGCCTAAAAAGATGCATCAAGAATGTAGTACAGTTTGCACACAGGTATATTAATAAAGATTGCAGTTCTTAAAAAAAAATCCACCGGCTCTGTGGCCTAGCGATAAGACACTCGCTTAGAGATCGGGAGGTGCGTGGTTCGATCCACTGCCGAGTCAAACCAAGAACTTTAAAATTGGTACTAGTAGCTGATCCGCCTAGTGTCTGGCATAATGGATTTAGTGTGAAGTCTGGTCGGCCCGGTGTCAGGATAATATGATTGGTTGTGGTGTACGCAATCGCTCCGTACATCACAATGTAGCATCACGCTTTCAATTGTCCCAAGTGCAGTCTTTGATATAACCTCAAAGTTGACTGGGACGTTTAAAACTCAAACCACAAACCAACCCATGCAAATTTATACACAGAGAGACGCAGGTAAGAGACATTAGAGACCCTGCGTTATAGACCCACTCAGGAGGACGAAGTCTATGTAGGAGGAGATTCAGGATGGCTGATTGGCGAACGGAGCCTGTTAGCCAATCTTCTGCTGTAAAACACAGCCTTTCTATAGGTTTTATTACGCCATACGTTATCGTCGTCCGCGCGCAAGGTCTCTAATAATACTTACAAAAGGCGGAACTTCTCACAGAGAGCAACTGGAACTCAGGAGGAGGAATCAATGGTACCTCTTTGTTTGCTCCATATTGATAGGCCTTCAACAAATGTTTCATTGTCTTTACACAATGAAACATTTGTTACACAAAATATAAGCAGTTTGTGAAATTTTAGACGATTGAAAGCTAAGAATTAAAATTTAAAAAAAAAACCAGCAACGCATGTGAAAGTGAAAAGTGCGACATTCGTCCCATTCATCCTAGACGCGAGAAAGTCTCATCTATGTATAAAACTGACAAGGTTTGTTCACTCGTAGGCTGGTTTCTTTTTCGTGTACATCGCGGAATAAATTATTACATTTTACAAGATTTATAGAGGTGTGAATCGACCAATCTTTCTGCCTAGTACATAATCTATTGTTCATTCCAGAGTAATGAAAAAAAAACTCAACGAAATTGTCGAACGTTGAAAATTAATCGTTTGAAATTTATTTATTTCTTTGTCTTAATCTAATGCTATGTCTGTCTTTTTGTGTTCTTTATAACTATGTTTGTCTCCATGTTAACTTATTTCCATTACTGTCTGCCACTCTTATTACAATCATTCTTTACTCGTTCTATCTCTTTATCTTTGTCTCGTCCTCTTGCTTTAAACCCCGCCACACCCCTCCATTAATTCACTGCTCAGTTATCTTAGGCTACTCCGTACAATGATTATCTTCCTTGGCACAGCCGATTTAGATTATCCCCTCTGTCTAGTCGTGAGTTTTAGGGCAGATTTATGTGACCCCGCCCCTGTTACAACCAAAGGAGGCCAGCCTTGTGGTCATTGTATCAGGCCTTGACCTTTACGTGGTCAGCAGAGCGACTTGACCTTAGTGACCAAGATGACGTAAATCGTCGAGGATTTCTCTTGTAGTAGCTTCTACATACCCTCCTCGTTCAATCTCTTTTTTTATTTCTTTTATTCCTACTTTGGTACTTTATTTCCTGATTGTTTCCTTGTGCACCTTTATCAAACTTTACTATTGAAGCTTTTGATCTACTTGTTTCGTTTGCTATACCCCCCACCTATTTCCACGTCTGTGGTCTCTTATGATTTCTGTCCTTCCTTTTCAATTTATCGTTCACCCTCTTTGTATGAAATATTTTTCCTTTTTATCATGCCTAAGATATAAATCTCATCCAGCAGTCTGTGCAAATGGAAATATCTTCACATTTCTGATTTTTTTATATAAAAACGATTGACATGTATGTAATTTTTAAAAAAATTTTATCGTCATGAATGAAATTTTTCTCACGACCAGTACAGTCCAACTGAGACAGAAAGATGTTGGGCATTTTCGTCTAAGAAAACGTTTTAGATTTCTTCTATCTTTGTTTTTCTTCATGTAAAATTTAAAAAAAAAAGTTTTGGTATCTTTTCAGAGAGATTTTTTACATTGTTTTGCAGTTTTTACCAGTTGTATGCTCAGCAAACCCCAGAAAAAATCATCTTTTAAAAGTATTAAGGTCTTGTAATGTATTAAGACTTAAGTACAAAGTCCGTTTTCACTTATTTCGAGGCAAATTATGTTCACAGAAGAAAGTTCTCCAACCAAACTCTATTCCCACAAGTTAAGGAGATGCTATCACCTGTAAGCCGCTAGTCACAAAGAAGACGAAAGACCTGATGAAAACATCGACTATACAAAACGATAACAGCGATAAGGCGACAGTAGTGGTAGCGGTGCAGGCTTGCTGAGGACAACACATTGATAACAACGACAATGATAAAACAAAATCCTGTAGAGGGATGACGACGCCCTTGTGTTACGAAGATGAAAGCTGCAGATCCATTCGATAATGATAAACATACAGGTGCTGACGTTATGGGAGCGACCATAGAGGGTTGGTTGTTTTTTGTTGTTTTTTTTTCTAAAACACTTAAAGCCGTGCATAGGTTCAACAGTTCTCAGACATTATTTATATAACAAAGTCTCCGATAAAACCCTATGGCACTTATGAATGGAAAACTATAGGCATCTTGAAATAAAAAAGACATGCAGAATTTTTTTTACATTTGCTTTTAAATTTACTAACCTAGAACTCAAATGAAAATTCGTTAATCAAACAATCATGCCTCACAAGAAAACTGATAGGGAGCAGTTTTTTAATACACAACTGAATTATAAATATTGATTTTGGGGTTAAGTTTTTAACATATTAGCTCTAATTCTTAGAATATGAGAAAAAATATGCTTCATTCGGCTTATTTCAGTCGTTTGCAAAATGATAACAAGGACAAAAACCATGAACAAAGGCAACTTAACTAGCATAAAATACAAGAAGACAAAAACAGGCCACGGTTGCTTGTTCGAAGTATTTAAATCATTATAGACTTGAGTTTGAACATGTTTTGTTGCTGTAGATTGGACAGCTCAACTTAACAAAAAAAATATTTTGCATATTCGCAAAACACGAATTGACATCAAAGACGTTATAATGTGATAATATTCGACACTCCCTATTGATAGTGTTAAATTTACATAATGTAGGGTCACACACCCCACCCCCTCCCCTTCCCCCGCACCGAGAGTCAGTGCGTAGTTGGCATTATTTAGAGCTGAAACAAAAAAAAATGCGCACTTATACATGAACATGATTTAAATCGCAGAAATTCAATTGGTACTATTACCACCGCTTTACATACAAGCTAAACTGCACAACTAACTCTAGTTTTGAACCACAGACTGTATGCTACAGCGTGAACAGTCATAAAGCAAAATCTACTCAGTGACCAATCTGTGTGCACCGATGATAATATAATTATGTTTAAACATTGTTCAATTTTAGGGGTTTGTACTAGGCTAGGCCAGAGGCCGATTCATCAATACGCAACTACATACAAGCACCATGTACAGTCATCAAGTTCAGTCACCAATGAGATACACATAAAAACCGCTTATAATGTACGGTACAAGGAATGAGACTAACACACAGAATGCCTCCCCCCCTACTTATCTGCTACACATAAACAATAACTATTTACCTATAACAAAATACTAATTTCCTTCAAGAAATGATTTACAGAAGTAAAAAATCCTGGCCCGCCAGGCGTGATTAACCTTTACCGTACGTCGCTTTTTTGTTTACAAATCACGCGTCGTGTTCAATTTTGGGGTCAGAAATTTATATAGCAAAAACGGGCCACTCCGTCGTGGAGGCCCATAACATCGCACTCATCACTACTACTACTACTACTACTACTACTACTACTACTACTACCACCAGTGATACAGCTAGTACTACTGCTACTCCACATATACCGTTACAACTACAACTACCACTACCACCACCAATACTACTACTACTACTACTACTACTACTACTACTACTACTACTACTACTACTACTACTACTACTACTACGACTACTACTGCTACTACTACTTCTACTACTACTACTACTACTACTACTACTACTACTACTACTACTACTACTACTACTGCCACTAGTATTACTATTACTATTGCTACCACTATATCTAGCGCTACCACCACTACTACTACATGTTATTCTAATACTACTACCCCTTCCTACTGGTTGGGTCGGTGTCAGTATAATGTGACCGGCTGAGGCTAGGTCACGGTATCCCCGCTAGTCTCTGGGTGGCAGCCCGTACATTGTCATTGGGACCCAAGCCCTGAGAGCACCTTTGAAGTAGAATTGGGCTTGTAAAATATCCTTCAATCAATCAACTACCCCTTCCGCTACCACTACCAATATTACTCCTTACACTACTACTACTACTACTACTACTACTACTACTACTACTACTACTACTACTACTACTACTTCTACTACTACTACTGCTTCTATAACTACTACTACCACTACTACTACTTCTACTACTTCTACTACTACTGCTTCTACTACTACTACTACTACCACTACTACTACTATCACTACTACCACTACTACTACTACTACTACTACTACTACTACTACTACTACTACTACTACTGCTTCTATAACTACTGCTACCACTACTACTACTACTATTACTACTACTACTACTACT
>BMAT01007834.1:134578-144939 GCA_019649035.1 Elysia marginata | reverse complement strand
CTCCCGGCCTGTGCTGTAAATAATAACACTAAATTGCCTCATTTTCAAGCATTACTATTTGCTAAACCTCTTATACTGGTTTACTCTCCCACCCTTTATTTTGTTTACAATTTTTTATTGTTTTATATCAATCAAAGAGATAATAACCTAGCACATCCTAGTAGCTAGAGTAGTGGTATTGACAGGGAAAACCTATGATAACATCTATTGGACTATTTTGTTTTACCTCCCGCTGTGTTGAACTATGTAGGCCATCGCAATCTCGCATTCCCATCTCTATGTCAGTTACTCACATTGAAATCTCTTCATTTTAACATAGCCCGTGTTATCTTTTATTTTTCTGCCTGTTTTCACGGTTACGTACTGTACTACTCCTTTTTTTCATTTTCTATCCCATTTGCTTTCCTGATGCGCGTAGTGACTCTCTCTCTCTCTCTCTCTCTCTCTCTCTCTCTCTCTCTGTGTCTCTCTTTCTCTTTTTCTGTTTATCTTTCTCCCTCTTTCTCTTTTAATCGCTCTATTTCTTCATCTTTTTCTTTCACCCCTACCCAAAAGACTTTGTTATCACAATCTGTGGCCCTGTCGCTCAGAATATCCCCCTCCCCCCTTTCTTTCTCTGTTTCTTTCTGAAATTGCCGTTCTCTTTTTCTTTTTTTTTCTGTGGGTTTACTTCAGACCCGCTCACGAACACTCCCCCATGTAAAAAAATCAAGTCGTTTCCCACGCGACATCAAAGAGTGTTACAAAATTGCTTTGAAATTTATGTCAACTTTTCACATTTCAAAGTTAAATTTACGAGTTTTAAAAGCCCTTATTAAAAATGATCTATCATGGTGAGAATTGTCTCCGAAAATGCCGGGAGAAAAGATTCACTCCGATGTTTATTTGGCTCTTTTGTTCAGCAGAGACTGGCTAAAAAAAGGAAAAGTCTTTTTACACCATTAGCTCAGCGCTTTTTTAATATGAGTTCCACTTTACAGACCATATTTTCTGAACTCACAGAGGAGCAGCAATAAAAACAGCGCACCATGCCAAGTTACTTCACTGCTTTAACTATTAGACTTAATTATGGCAGTTGTTATTTTCACACATCTTATCGCAGCCAAAATATTTTCCCATAGTGAAATTCTAAGTCAAATCTATGTTTTTTTACTTGTATGCTGTACTACTAATTATATCATTTCTAAGTCGTTTTACTTCAACTTTAGCACTGGATGTAAGCGAAGCATAGAGATTGAAGTGAGATGGAAAAAGATGAGGAAGGTAAGAGAAAGAAGAAATCAATAGAAAGAGGAAAAGAGGAAGATCGAGAGAAAAGCAGGGGGAGAGAAAGAGGGCAGAAAACAATATGAGAGACAGAACGAGGGAGGAAACGAGGCAGGGTACTCGAGAGAAAATGTCAGCTTGAGAGACAATTCTATTACAACCTCTCCACCCATTTCTCCCCCCCCCCCCCAAGAACCCAAGAATCAGTTGGTCTGCACACAATGACAGCTTTATTGGCTTGAAAATCGGTGACCCTAATGATAGCAATCATTGTAACCTCTCTTTGATCTTCCTGTATGGCTAAAGTCACACGCTGTAAATTATTTCCCCCTCCCTATTTCATTTTATTTTCAGTTTAGTGTCACGTTAAAGTTTGAACTGTTTTATGTCTGGTACAACGGGACGACCAGAAAGAGCGACTTTAATGTCCCCTGCTTTAACTTTAAAGGCAAATTAGAGAGGTCATTGGTGGTAGTTATGGTTGTCTGGTCTGATGTCCTGGCCTGCTTGTCTAACTTAACAGTGATAATTGGAGGCCCAGGACTCACCGACTAACATCTGCCTAGCCTTCCTGCTGCCTGGGGTGGCACTCACTGAGTGCTAGTTGTAGTGCTCACCAACTGTCAAATCTATTATCTCCTTTGACCTGTCCATCTTTATGTCTATATGGTTAATACTTTTCTTTCTTTTCGCTCTATCCATCTCTTTTGCCCTTTTATGAGTGATTGGTAATGTTTGCGTTGGGATTGGTAGTAATTCTTACAGCAAAAGATGTCTTTGTTCCTTTTTCTGTTTTTTTTCTTCTCTCATACCCATTATTTTTACTTTGTATTTGGCTCAATATCTATTTTATTATTCTAAAACTCTCAGTCGTTTTATGTTGACTCTGATATTCTCTCAACTCTCCAATGATTTCCCTCCCCATATCGCCATCTCCCAAAGAAACACACCCTGCCTTTCTAATTAATTATTCTGTTTGGCCCCATCATGTCAATATGGGTCTCACCGTCCAATGTTCGTGGTCGGCCCTTCATCTCAACTTAGGTTATGGGCACACTCACATTGGTAGATATAGAATAGCACTAGAATTGCTTGCCTTCCGTTATTCTAAGCCATAACTTACTCAATTTAAAGAAAACGTTCTTCTTTCTCCTATTATATTCTTTTCAACGCATATTACTTACTTGGCTTAAAGTTTACTCGTCGTTATATATTCAGATCCCTTCGCCTGGGGTACCACGATACATACATAAAGTTGAAACACAAGTTTCTGCAATCTCTCTGTTTTAAAGTGAAGGCGGCGCTCAAGATTCAAGCTGTCATCTAAATACGTTGGCCTTAGTTTGTGAACCATTCAGTGTAAAACCTTTTTCACTTGGTTTCTTACTCAATAATAACAAACTTGTATTAGGAAGCAAGTGTCGCAAATATCGAAACTAACGTTTAAAAAACCAACAGGCTTAGGTAGTGAATAATGAAAGAGGCTCAAAGAAAATGAAAATAATAACGTTAAACATGTTTAGAAATTGAAACACAAAAATTGATGCTTTGAACTGAGAGAATGATTATTTTTGGGTGTGAAAACATGAATAAAAAAACCCACAAGTGATATTAACAAATGAAGTGACAAAGAGATAAAGCAAAGGGGCGATGGTGATATGAAGCAATAAAAAGTAAGAAAAAAAAAACAGAGAGAGAGGCGCAATATAGCCGTACGGCAAGTAATTCTCTCCCCCTGATATCCCATGAGAGCGATCCCGGCAACCCCCAAGCCTGTCCCGTCCTGTGAAAGTCGTCTGCCGGTTGTGATGGGATGAAGTCCCTTGTCCCTCCCTGGTCGTCATGTAGCCCTGGCCTAGCCGGCGAGATGGATTGGTGGGTTGGCCGAGTTGACAACTGGGCTGAGTGCCTCCTTACGTGGTATTAGGTTTAAGTCCCCTGGAGGGCTTTCACACTGATGAATCAACGGAAGGATCTGTGGCGCGATGCGCCGCTTATTTCGGTCTAGTCTACATTGTATGTATTTCGTTTCTCACAGCTTCTTTTCTAACTTACTGTCTACCACTACTGCTAGCACCGTCAACTACCCTCCTTCATGGCATCTCTAGGTTACATATTTAGTGAACTCAACGACTTCTTTTGAAAAGTTTGACATTGAAATAATAAACTTCTCGACTTATCACACTTACAAATTAATGTTATTATATTGGATTTTAAGAAAATTTTTAACATTGCTTTTTCGATAAGAAAAATCACATTGAAATAAACCGCCTGAATCATAAGCTCCCAGTTATAGCTAAGACATACAGGTAGATATGTCTGGTTCCTAGCATTAAACACAAACACAGACAGATTACCAAAAGGTAGTGTTTTTTTTTAATTCCCAATTATAACCTTGACCAATGACGTCGCGAGTGTGAACACAGTGTAGATAGAGTCTATGGTGTAATATGAAATAAGAACATATGTAATCTCGTGTCGCCATCTCATCATGTAAGTGCTGTGTTATAATATTTTGTGGACGATTGCCCATGATTTATAGCCGGGATGTATGTCCTTATGGGTGTATGTGTTTGCATATATATTGGAAGATAAGTGAAGGCCATCCTGCCTTTTTTCTGACAGAGTAAAACCTTTTTTTTCCTTGACTAAATGCAGGACAAGTTTGTATTAAAAGAAGAAGAAGAAGAAAGAAAGAAGAAGATATGGGCAAATAGACTAAAGATAACCCAGAACACTAAATAATGAAAAGATAATTATAAAGTATGTTAATCTGCCAACAGTAAGCCATGTCACATCTGCAGAGGCGCAGGTGTATTCTACTTTTTCATGTAAGCCAACATCGTTCTGTTGAATGGGAAGGCTTGATATAATTATTGCGTACCGAGATTAACTAGTGCATTTACATGCATTTCCCTTTATGAGCATGCCTGATCTCTGACATTTCTAAACGTGCGCGCGCGATTGTGTGTGTATGTGAACCCAGGACAATACACACACAATAAAAAAAACCGGCAACGACAACAACAAAAACAATAATGCACATTATTGTTTTCAGTGTGTCCCTGACAACAGTTAAATGCTACACTTTTGCACCAACTGCGGTATCTGGAGAAATTAAGAAAAACAGAAAATATTTTAATGCTTCGATTTTTTAGAACCGTGAAAAAAAATGATATAAAACTTATTTCACACACTAATAGCGTTAATTTGACTCTAGGAAACGCGACGCTACGGCTTTTGTGTGAAGAAAAACTGGTTTGCACGACTTGGCAAAAGACCCGTGTGGCTAGAGCATGTTTATCTCACAGGAAACAATACGGATGTTATAAATATCGAACAGGGGGGTCTGTCTGTCTATCAGAAGCGCTAGAGTGAGCCTGGTCTAAAGATGCCGGAAACAGATGCAGCTCACATGCTGCTTAGCACATGCGCACACAGAACAAAGCCTTGGTTTATTTATGGAGGACGAGATTAGTGTTAATGGAACAACGGGAAGGAATGCCGTACTTTGTAGACACTTAGGGCAAAACAATACATAGGCCTACTATGTAGATCTACAGCAAGAGTATCTGTAGAATCTTTCAAGCCAATTTAATCTAAGTTTTCACCTTCTCTCTCTCTCTGTCTCTCTGCCCGTCTGTCTCTCTAGCTCTCACCTTCGTTCTGTCTGTCTCTCTGATACACCTTTCTTTCTATCTGACCTGCATTTTTGTCTGTCTCTCTTGTTTTGATGTCCTAATTCTCACCATGCCTTTTTTCCTCACCTTCTTCTCTGCTTTGCAGCCCAGGGATTAAGGAACATCATTAGACCTCTTAGTGGACTCAGAATGCGTACATCATGCCAGTTATGCTTTTCAGAAGAAAAAAAATGAAATATTGGGGTTAAAAGCATCAAAGGAATAAACCCCCTTCCCAAAATGAAAAGTAACAAACAAAAATGTCATAGTACCGAGAGTAAAAGTTCATACATGTATATACTCACCATTCTTCCTTATCGTCACTCGCAAAGACTTAAAAAAAAAAACCGCGATTCTCAAGCTGGCATCTAGGAAGTCTAATTTTTTAACTTCAAAATTCTAGCCTTCTTTTTTGTACTAACTGACCTGACCATCAGAGTCAGAGGCTCCAGGTTTTCCACCCGACTTCCCGTCCCCAGTGTGGTGGGATTAGAATAGATCTAGACCTGAGCTCCAAGAGTGAGTAATCTCCACTTGGTTACTATCAAAAGTTATACCCTCCTCATAACACCGACCGATCTCAGATTGTGGAGAAACAGACTGTACTTTGGAATAACAATAATAAAAGAAGTCTCCAGGATATTGTAGTCAAAAAGTTAGCAGAGGGTATGGCGAGGCTTGTAATTTGTTTTGGGGGTGGGGGTGATGCTATTTTCGGAATGAAGGTCAAGTGTTTTTATTGAAGTTTACAAAGCATTTACCACAGAACTTCTTCGAGATCTGATGTCAGATGCGGTGATGCGCGCAGGAACCAGATATCACGGGGTTGATGGAGTGCAAAGTTCACTGTACGTCCGTAATGACTTAATCATTTCGCTGCACGCTAGGAAATCTGAGGACGAAGAAAAGAAATGAACTTTCTTCACATCTCCACAGTTTTCGCTGCTCCCAGTGATCTCAAAGCTGTGAGTTCATCTTGGCCCAATCAAAGTTTACATAACCCCGAGCTGTGTTCGGACACCGAGCCTCAGGGCGGTTGCTTAATCAACAGAGAAACTTTGCCAGGGTTATAGAAACTCACATCTTTTTCGCCCTCCTGATTCTAAACCCTCTTTGCCGAGTCCAAACAGATGTGGTTTTGATCTCCGCGCTAACTTCTCGGGAGAAAAGAAGGGGGGTGGTGGTGGGAAGAGATGGTATTATCAAAACGGATTAGAATATCTGGGAGATGTTTCACCAAACCTACTGCTCACTTTAACTAAGTGTTTTTTGCTTCGTTGCATTGTGAGAAGGTAAACTGTTGGCCGCCAACGTTAAACCTAGTATGATTCCCAACAAAAAAAGATGGGTTTATTTGATCTGCATTTTCTCTTCTCTTTTGGGAATGTATTTTTCTGTGTTTTATGTAAAACGCGATTCGTCATTTGGCATCGGTCTAAATTGGCTATAATCTGGGTTGTGAGAGAAAAAGGGAAAAATGTGACAGGACAAAAGAACAAAAAAAAAGATTATTTGCAACAATAATAATGAATATGTTAAAAAAAGAAAAGGATTAAGACAAACGGTACTCTGATTAATCTAAAAGCAAAATGTTATATGAGAAACAGAGGTTGAACAAGAGAATACATGTTGGCTCAAATGTAGAAAAAAAGGGCTGGGAAAAGGTGGGGTGATCGAGAAAATGGAAACAGTAGACAGTAGACAGTGCAATGAACTTTGAGAGAGCATTCTTCAGCACAGAGAAACCGAAAGCTTATAAAAATCATCGCCGAGAACCCAAAAAGGAGGTAGTGATTGATGAATCAACTCAGAGGATCAGAAAGCGATCGCTTCTGTAGTGGTTATCAGAGGGGGGAAAAGCCTTCTTTAGACACTAGCCACTTAAAGAGCAATAAAATGTATAAAAATGGGAGTGGAGACGAATCACACCCGAAACGAAATATGGTACTCTGAAAAGAGTGAAACGCGCCTTGGGTAACGAAAATGACTTTAAAAGATTCTTATCTGGGGAGCTGAGAGATGGTTAAGATAAGAAAAGAACCATTTAAACTGTCTTATGGACAGGCGATTCATCAAGGCGAACTGCTTGTTGTTTTTTAACGTTTGCTGGGGGTCTGCGTACGAGACGATTCGTCTTTAGAGGGTTTTCCCTATTTCTAACCGAAGTTGATGGAATGGCCGGCGCTTTGGGCTTATCTTTATCATCTCTCTCTCTCTCTCTCTCTCTCTCTCTCTCTCTCTCTCTCTTCTCGTCTAAAGGAGCTTGCTGGATCGCGTCCTCGTTATTGTTCTCGTGCATGCGCAAACTGTTGGTTTGCTTTGTGCTCTATGTTAGCCCATTTTTTATATTCTATTCGGCAAATAGGGAAAAAGAATTGAGATGGAAAGAGAGAGATAAAGAGAGAGAGAGAGATAAAGAGAGACAATGAGAGAGAAAGAGAGAGCGAGAGATAGAGAGGGCGAGAGACAGAAAAAGGAAAAAGAGAGAGACATAGGCAGAGAGAGAGAAAGAAAGAGAGATGGGTGTATCAAGAAATGAACATTAATTAAAATTCAAGAGTGTTGAGTTTATCACACGAAAACACAGCTGAGACAAAACCCGCACCTTCCCTTGCCTCCGATTTGGACAGCAATAAGGGAAAACATTGAAAGCCGAGACGGTGTAAGTTTTTTGAGCCCGAGACCCATATTT
This sequence comes from Elysia marginata, assembly GCA_019649035.1. Lineage (NCBI taxonomy): Eukaryota > Metazoa > Mollusca > Gastropoda > Plakobranchidae > Elysia > Elysia marginata. Next base: position 137,301 of record BMAT01007834.1, on the reverse strand, counting down.
TTTCCCGTTCAATTTTACAATTGAGCCCTAAATGTATCCATACAAACTTTTTGACTCCTTCAGACGCAATCGATCTATCATAACAAAGGAAAAAAGGTTAATAATTATCCAAATTTTTTTATTTTTTTCGTTTTCTATTAGGACCTTTATAATTGATTATTCATCATCCCTCGCTCACCTGAGAACTAACTATGTATCATCGGGATGTAACAAAAATAGGCCAAACCAAGAGTTTTATTATTTTTTTGTTTACTCTTACCCCCTTCTGGAATACAATTTATAACGGATGCATTTTCTGTGTGAACAAATATGAACTCTTGACAAAACGGAATACAGGGAAAAAACTAGAATGCTTTCCTACAACAATACTGTCCCCGTGACCCTTACATGAGCGTTATTGTACTTAGCTTTTGCACTATGAACGCCCCGTACCGAATAGAACCGAGCCTGCAGTAAATGGGAAAAACCACTTAATCCGCGCATTGAACAAGCCAACACAGAAAAAAAAATAAAAATTGTGTGGTGCGCGTTCTTATGGCCGCGCTTGTGCCGGCGCGCAGAAAGAACAGGCACGCCGCGTAGATTCATTCAGTGTTCAACTTGGTCGATTGCGCACCAATTTTCTCCATTACAAATTGTTTATGATAGGTTAAGGCCAGGCGTCATAACTTTCTTTCAGGATTCCTCGAAATGCCTTGATGTTCCAATCAGAAAGTTGAGTTTTTCTTTTTAGTTAAGTGTGCATACACATCACGTACTAAGTGAAAGAAGAGTGTGGATAAATAACATAATGATGTGTTTTTTTATTCTGCCTTAGATTTGCTTTTGATTTTTAAATCAGATAATTTAACAAGCTTAAACGTTTTTAACAACTCTCTGTCTCCCCCCCCTCTCTCTCTCTCTCTTTCTCTCTCTCTCTTTCTCTCTTCGTGCACGATACATTTAAGACCAAAAAATTGCGTATTTTCTCCATTAAAAAACCCACCAACAATGACCAGTAACAGACCTACATGACTGTACCGTAGATAATCACACAAGGAGTGATAATAAGTACTATTATTAGTTCGCTACACTAGTCTGTGTACCCACTGACAGGCTTCCGGCTATGTCTCTAGTATGTTGATACAACTGTGACAGATTTTATTTCTACTGTTGTTGTATCCAGGACCTGAGGGGAGAGTGCGATGATTATTTTAATTTGACCACCACCAGCTGTGATTGTTTGTATTGAACTGAACATTGGAGAGACCAGCAGACCAATAGCTTTGTGTGTGTATAGCCGGTTTGTTTGAAAACAAAGAGAGAAATGTGGGTCTGTTACTTTGGGGGAATTTTCAAAGGAGAGTCTGTATGCGTAATAGTAGGATTTTGTGTTAAATAAAAAATGTACTAGAGTGTTTGTTCAGCTGTTTTTTTTAGCTTTGGGGGTAAGTTTAGAGTAATCATTGGCTCATTCATGTCATCACGGAAATATCTGAAATTTTATTGCGTGTTAGATTTGATCTAAATTTTATCATTGATATAAAATCTTTTATACGGGAAAGCCAATGAGAAATACGTTTAACAAATAAAACAAGAGTGTTTATGATTGTGTGTGTGAGAGAGAAGAAGACAGTGAGAGAAATAAAGAGGAAGAAAGTGTACCCAAAAGTTTAAAATTGGAATATAGACACCAATATGAAGATAAAGTCTAGACATAGTTACACCATGCTAAAATCAAACTAAAGAAATGAAGCGGATTTTCAGCCAAAATGACGCTATCTATTTCGCTTTTTTAAAATGGTTTAAGCCAAACTTATGAACAGCAAGCAGCTAGCGAGTTTAACTGAGTTCAAGTACTCACCCACAGTGACTGTGTACACGCCGCAGTGACTCACGACTAGCCTGAGGGCGCCATGATTAGGACGAGGGTCCTTTCCGCTCCATTGGCTCCATCCATTGATCCCTCCCTTGTTAGAGCCAAAGCCTAAACGGACGCCTTGTGGGGATAGAACAGTGCCATCAGGCTGTAGGGGGGATAAAACAAGCCTAGAACGTGCCATCAGAGTAGAGGGTGGGGATAAAACAAGAGGCCATGCTGTCAAGGCCGTGTGGTAGGGGGAAATCAAACAAGAATTAAATGAGATATCTGGTAAAGTCATCAGCGGAAATTAGGGATTATTGGTGATGCTTTGGGGGTGAAGTTTTTATAGGGGAACGACTGGGAGAGGCTTACAGGGACAGTTTGATGTGTGCAACGGGAAAGAGAGAGAGAGAGAGAGAGAGAGAGAGAGAGACAGACAGACAAAGAGAGACTAAGAGAGACAGACAGACAGGCAGAAAGAGACATAAAGTACAAATTGTAACAAGAATGTAGGTGACATGGACAAAGGAAGGGAGACAGAAATTGTATAGAAGCGATCCTGAAACTTATACTGTCGTCGTGTGCGTTTTAGTATCCTCTTTTTTTCTTTCGCTGTCTCAAACTCTCTTCGTTTATTTATGCATTTCACTGGATGCCAGTGTACTATTTGTATCTCTTGCTAACTGCCCATCTCACTACCACTTTCTCTTTCTCCCACATTTTAAAGATAGTTGTGTAATGATCGGGTCATCTAGAGCAACTTAGTTGTGTTTATTCTCTGATGTCTAGGCCCCGGGTCTTAAAATTAAGCAAAACAGATTTTTCAAATTTCAAAATTTCTCCTACACCTTATTCTCGCTCTCGCCACTCCGACTGCCTT
>BMAT01007834.1:38734-49121 GCA_019649035.1 Elysia marginata | reverse complement strand
GTGTATAGATCTACTGGTTGAAGTGATTGGGATTACGGTGATATTTTATTATGGAGCCAAGATGACGAAGAGGAGAGACGGACATGAGCTAATTTGAGGAATAGGTTAAGAAAGAGAAAAAAAAAATGACAGAATTTGTTCATTTTAGAGCGCCATCAGCATTCACAACATCACCAATGCGTTGAAGATGACATGAAAGCCCCATAGAATCCTTTATTTAATTTAATTCACAAGAAATCATGCTCTACAAAATTTAAAAGGACTGGGATAGGACCAATTGCTTCTCTATTTTCTTCTTCTGCAGCAGTTAAGTTCGCATCTAGTATGATCCATCTACTCAAAAGCGAGTGGGTTTGTGAGAACAGCTAATGTAAACCAAGACAGATAACCCGTCGACATGCTCGCCTTTGGTCGGTTACTGGTAGCAGGTAACGCTCACTAATTAGCCCCAGCAGGGGAAGATAACTGCAAGTGGTCGTGTTAAATTAGCTGGCGTTACCTGCTCTTGGTGAGCACTTGGAAAGCTGGCGCGATCATCGCGGGACTCATTTGGGGGATACTCGGAGCTGGCGCTGTAGATTAGATTTGAGACTACAGGGGTTTATTTCTGAAGGGCTTCGTTGGCTATAGGTTAAAAGTTGTAGCTAAGAACTGCTTTTGAATGGGTTTTTGACCGCCTTTGAATTGTTTTCTAGAGGGTTGTTTTATTTATCGAGTACTAGCATTTCTAATGGCTGTATGCTGGTATTCCTGTCAACAGAATGTACAAAATAAATCCCAAGCTGATTAAGATGTTCATGTTCACATAATTATTCCGAGATTGCTTAAATTTGAGAGATAATCGTACTGTCCGTACATGAATAGTTTTAGTGGATGAATTTTTCCAAAAAAAATTAATGCCAACCAACTTATTCAACTCTTAAAAAGAAGAAAATTCAACATTTTTTTTAAACAAAACTGCACGGGGTAGAAGGCATGTAACATCGCTGCAAAATAGACCGCAACTATTACAAATTCTAGAGATTAAAAAATCCTAATAGAGAGAAAGCAAACGTAGTGCTATATTTCCAACATTATTACACTATTTCGGCTGGAACAAAATTATCCGCTGAGCCTTAAATTACATCTTGTGTTACTTCTAGTTCTGGGTCTTCGTGACATGAGTCTTTTCCTCGGTGTATTGTTGTTAGATTGTCTGGTGAGGAGGAAACTGTAAGGCTGATGGTACATGTACTACAGGGAGCTGCTGGGAGTAAAGAGAGTCTCGCGGGAGCGCTGATAGATTAGCTGGCGGTTGTTTGTTACTCACTAGTGGACTCTGGAAGTGTGGCTTGGAAATTGATGGTCAGGAGTTAGCATGCATGAAGAGGATGATGTTAGAGTTGAGGGTGGCGATAAAAAAAGGAGGACCAAGAAAGATTAGTGAAAAGATTTACAGCTGTTGTAGACATAACGTAAAAGAGTGGGACGAACGTGAGTTGATTTTTTTTGTCAAGTCAGATGAAAAGAGCTTTAATTTAGAAAGATACCTTATCTTCAGTCATTCGTTCTTTTTCTGTCTTTATTGTGTCTATCGTGTGTCCCAACAACACGAACTAGTTTCGATTATACTTCATTGCGCTGTGTTTTATTGACTGAAAAAAAATATCATGTCTCCCTATCTCTCTTTTCCTCGAACTGCGGTTTGTTTTTTTAAAGACTTTTTTACAGTCTGCTCGTCAAACCCACTAACCATTCAGTGTCCTGTTTACCTTTATAAAGCTAGAACCCTAGCGACTTGTAAGACTTTGCTTTTTCTGTGGTTGTCTCGAAACTTGTGGTTTAAAGTAAAGACCTGTGGCTGCTCAGAGAGTACATGATTATGATGAGATTTAAGCTCAAGATGCGGCAGTTTTCCGAAGCGGCATGGGTCTCTCTCTTGGATGATTAAAACCGTTGTGAGCGGGTTGCATTGCTTGTGTAACAATCTGACAGGACAACGGCAGGTGTGTTTGTGTGTGTGAGTGAGTGGTGCAGCTAGGATTACAGAGCAGTAGCTATCTTCTCCGTGTGCTCACAAGGCGGGTCTTTGGCATTCCTTTAGCGCTGACAGGTTGACAGCTCTACTCCCAGTTAGGCTAGAATGTGTAAGCACAGTGCACGTGCTGGTGTGTTGTTAAAGTCTCTGTGTGATCGAAAATGATGTGTGTTGTAATGGCAGTACAAGTATAAAATAAATGATGATGCGTTAAATGTGAAAACAGATATAGATGGAGACGTCTTAATACTAGTTTGATATGAGACCAATAATAATGCAGATGCACAAGAAAGTAAAGTCAACGTCTTTTAAGTGAACGACTGTATTTTTTTTTTAAGTCAAGACTGTGTGTTGGTCCTCAATTCTTTACCCCATAAAATTTATGCGGAATTCCATTGGTTAGATCGTGAGAAAGTGAGAAATTGTATCAATTGATTAAAAATTCAAGATAAGATGGCGTGACTCGAAAAAGTAAGACTAAAACGATGGGGGTTATTGGATAGAGAGCTGAGCTCCACACCCACACCCTGCCTTTTTTTTACTCTTCAACGCCAATTGCTTTGATCTTTTCTGTTCTCATATAAAAAGCACGAAGCATAAACATTACTTTTATTTTCAGGATCTTAGGCCGACCTGTAAGTGATAAGCAGTAATAGACATGAGTAGCATTTTTCGTTGTTTTTTTATATCAGCATACATTTGTTTTGTAGCCCTCTGTGTTAATCTATCTTTATCTCCCAAGTTTACACTAGATTTCTCTTTGAGCTTGTTTGTTTAGTCTGAATCAGATTTGGAAGTCAATTTTGCACTCATTTTTTTCCTCCGCCACCTTTCAACTTGCCTGCCGCATTTTTCTCCAATCCTTGTGCTTGTTTAAAAATATGTTAAAGATAAAGCTTACTTTGTGAAATATGTGGTGTAGGGTGATAGTTTCTGTTTTCTAGAATGCAGGGTTCTAAAGGACTTTCACTTGTGTCAATAAAGTTTGAGAAGATGAAAGAGATTTGGGAAAGATGAAAGTACGAGCGAATTACTTTTTATAGAACTATAAACAAAACTAAAATCTCTATCCCATGGACAAGTATAAAGATTTTTTGCTATCTTAAAGTATGATTTTCATCTTAAAGTCGTTTTAAAAATTGACGTAAGAAAAGTTACCATTTCTGTATAAGTTTAAATTAAATGTATAAAAAACCCCAGAAACAAACATAAAATAAAACAAAGAAAAAATCACGCACAAAAACACTGTTCCATGTCTTTAAAATGTATGCTTGACATCAGTAAATTCCGGCCGTTGAAATACACAGCACTCTGTTTAAAAGAGTCTGTTTGTTACTTTTAGTGGGTGTGTGTGCACTTCGCAGAATTAGTTGTCTGGCGTCGTGGTCCAGTGGTAGACTCAGCTTCTTGACCAAGAGGCCTTCGGTTCCAGTCCCGGGTTCTGCGGGTCGACGTCTAGTCCTTGAGAAAGGCTATTTGCTCACATTTCTTTGCCGCACTCAGGTGTTGAATGAGTACCCGGCTGTGGGCAGTTAAAGATCTCGTCAGTATGTTAGAATGATGCCCTTGAACTCTTGCTCCTCTGGGAATTGAGAAGGTGATTTGGGTTTATTGACTCGTCGGAGAAGGCATGTAAAGGGCATTGAGCATAAATTTGAGTCAGGCGCTTGTTAAAATCTACAATTGAAAACAGAAATCTGCTGATGTTATCTGTTTTATTTTATTTTTTTTTGTCTTTGAATTTTAAGGTATGGCTAATTTGATTCGAAAAGATAGATAAGCGAATTTCGGTTAGAAATACGAGAATTTGATAAAATGTTAGTCAAAAAGAATACGTAAAAATTTCAGAATTCTAAGAGACAGATAGATAGATGTATTAAAGAAAGATAGATAGGAAAAGACAAAGAGAGAGAAAGAAAGTCCCAGAGAAACAAATAGGTATGCTGATAAAATGATACCGCTACATAAAGGTAAATATGCAGCAAAGGAGGGGACATGAAAGACATTAGTGTCTATTTATCTAGTTTATAGCGAAATGCGAATCATGAAGATGAAAAGGTGTAAAAAAATTAAGATGCCAAAGTTTTGTAATAACTTCCTAACTTTTAAGTTCATTTAGCTCTATAAATTGAATTGTTTTTTAGAGAGGCAAACAAGCGGAAAGCCGACTAAATTGGAAAATACCTTGACACAAAAATACAGCAGAAACACGTGTCTAGATTTGACACGCGCATGAGTTAACATTACTCAATAAAAACTGCTGATACCATACGGACAACATCATCAGCTGGTGGTGACCCAACTCTGAAGTGGTGCACGTCGAGGAATTTAGTGGTACCGGTAATCATAATCTATCCACCCACTCTTTGTTTTCCTTTCGGCTTTTGCTGACTTCTCGCGATGGTTTATTTTCATAACAAGAAATAATAAATGCACACATAAATTCGAAGTTTCTAGGGTTTCGGTGTCACGGCAATACGAGCCCTAGAGCGTCCCGGGAACGCGCTGGATCAAGTGCCAGGATTTTGTGAAGAACTACATCTACCTGGGAGTATTACCTGGTAAAGTACCTGAGATAGAGAGATTGTGGTACTAGTGGGCCCTCTGCCAGTTAGCTTACTGATACAGTCAGTAGCGTAGAACCCATGAATACCTAAGATTTCCATGGGTACAAACAATATCCTCAGTGAAGACAGGTGTTACAGTTACAGCAGCTTAGCCCGCCTTTGTTTACTTGCGTTTTATTTTTGCGTGTCAGGCAGTGAAATCAGAGCGTGAGAAATGAGATCGTTTTGATCGAAGGCTTGTTGATAGGAAACTTTGTGGTTGTATGAGTCAGAAGATAGAGAGAAAGAAAACTGAAGAGGCCAGGAGAAAAAAAAAGTAGAAGTGAAGTAATGAAACAGAGAAGGTGAGAGGGGGTGCAGGAGAAATAGATAGACGCACAAAGTCACAGGGTGAGAAATTTGCAGATATTGAAAACAGAAATATGAACAGGCAGCCTGGCATAAAGTCTGTTTTCCATTATCAGTATTTTGGTTAACACCACCCTTACCGATATCACCACCATTATCATCATCATCATCATCATAGTCATCATCGTCACCACCACGTAACCATCATCACCATTTTCTTTATTATCATCACCACTAACATCGCCACCATTACCGCCACCATCATCATCATCATCATCATCATCATTCGCCATGACAGTCACCATTATTACTCATTCCCGCGAAGACAAACCCATACCATTATCATTCTGTCCACTCGTGAACTGTGAGAACTGACCACATGCTACTGACGGCCTGCCATCCGCCCCTGGCGACAGTCCACCCTTGCCGGACATGCCAGGGGTTCTTCACCGGGTCTCCACAAAGCCTGCCCATCTCACTGGATAGCCAGACAGACGAAGACTGTCTCAAGAGCTGACTGGAGAGCCCTCCACAACAACAGGCCGGCTTCCTGTGTTGACATCGGTTGCCAGGGGAAACTGCTGTTGCGTTAGTGCCACTGGACTCTTCCGATTCTGTTGCAGTATAGATGAGCTCTTACCTCATCCTGATGTAGCCAAACATTCATCATCGCTAATCCTTATTGGTACATGTTACTGTCGGTGACATTATACGGGTATCTGGTACATGAGTTTATTACAACAGTTATTTATGTTGTTCTTAGTAGAGTCATTTTAAGAGACCCCTTGTACATAAATATTCTATAATTCTTGCCTTAAAAATGTCCACCTATTATCAAGATGCTTAATCTTGTATGTGTTCTGTTCTGGAATTCAGATTATTATTATTTCCCTCTCTCATTTGTTCCTTGTGTTACTTTCGTATTTTCCTTTTTTTTATTCCAAGCAACAGTACTCTAGGTACAATACATGCGTTCACTTTATGTCTGTTTTTCGTTTGTACACTGAAACACATTCTACCTGTTTGGGTTACAAAGAAACACAGTGTAAAAATAAATTAAGATAAAAAAGAGTTTGAAAGTAAAGAGAAGAGGAAAAGAAAATCTTCACGCTTTATAACAAGCCGATAATTTAAAGAACTGGGAAAAGACAAACGAAAAAAAATTAAAAACAACCATAATCTGAGATACACTGCTGACCATCCAGGTAACAGATGGCCGCCGTTATGCCAGGCCAGAACCGCACTCAGTGACCAGACTTCTATGACCATCTCCCTGTCGTAACGGGCAGGTGATGTATATGACAGATGCGACACAACAACCCACTTGAACTCTCTATAAATTTCAAAATGTCCCGGTCCAGGGTATCTTGGTTACTCAATGATCATGATGATCTGGCCACGGCTATCAATGCTAGCGTATCTAGCCGCTCGTGATCTGGCCTAACTTGATCTTGGCATCTCTGGGAGCTGAGAAGATGTCCGTTGCCCCTGCTGCCTATCTGGAGCAGAGCGGGACGTAAAGTTACAGAACTGGGCAGAGTGCTTTGTCCAGGACATAGTTCTTAACTCTGAGGGCACGAGAGTCTTTGAGGTACGGTCTTTTGAGGACTGATTGACCATCACCAAATCGTGCTGTCCTATGTATATGGCGATTGAGTTTGATTCTGTATTACCTCACACTATCTGCCGGAGGTGTGTTCTTCCCGTTAAGACTTTTGTATATAACGGCAGGAAATTTTTAAATGCTCTATAAAAAAGTATAAAAAAATTTGTCATTTAAAATTTTAAAAACATCTTTAATCTGCGCCACAGTCGTGTATAAAACTACTTAACACTTTTTAAAAAATCCACCCTTTGGCAGGCCCTGCTTAATCCAGTAAAATTTTATATGTAAAATAAACAGTGAAATACTGGTTGGCGCAAATAATATTCTACACATTGAATTCTGAAATAGGTTTTTCTTTTTTTTTGGATAAAAGGTATTATGAACTGTTATGACAACGAGCACTCGCATATACCGAGTCAACGCCTTCATCTCTCATAATATCTTCTAAGTGCTGGACTCAGAGTTCAAATACTCCAAGAGAAATATTTCATCTTTGTTGTCCGGACAACGCTATCCCAAAGCTATCATACTGCGGGCGTCCACCGAAGTGACCACACGATAGCCATTGTCCAGATAACAATCTCGTGGCCGGCCTGTCCATGCCGTTGTGATGGTGTTGACGCGTCTGTCAGCAAGATACCCTAATGTATGTGGAAGGTCTGAAGAGATGATAAGGCCATCTGGGCTAGACACTGGATGCCTGTGGACGGTAGTGTCCGAGAGCTCTTGAAACTGACACCCGAGTAACTGGGACTGTGGTCGAGTGGTCACTATCGATAACAGGATATGCTTTGATTGGCCTTGAGTGGCGTGATACGCTGCCGGGGGGTCGTGTCAATATTTCGATATTACGACCTCTAATAGCCCTAACTTCATTAAGGTTTTCGAAATCTTTTGCGCAATAGTTTGCTTTTTTGTTTGATCTCTGAATATTTTATTTTCTTCGGCGTCTGTTTAAGATAATCTTTGAAGAAAAATTGTCGGTCGAACTGTACTCGTAATTTAGAAATTTAAAGGACCCTCTCCCCCCCCCCCAACATTCTCAAAGATCGGCAAATCCATTTCTAAATGTTTATTAGTTTATAGGCTATTTTTTGTCTCCGGCCCATGTGAGTTTTTAAGGACTTTGTATTGTGGAGAATGATATCACATAAAATCCAGATAAAACCATGCTTGAAAATGGCACCACATGGAAAGTGCGTGATGTTTCGTATACAGTGATATCAATTTAGCCATTTTGGTCAAAATATAACTATTTACTCACAATTTTGTACAGTTCAAAAACTGAGTTTTGTCCCTTGGAGATCTCACACCTAAACCTTGAAGAGTCATGCACCGTCCATTATCGGTCCTATTTTTTTTTTATAACTAACACTTATAGATATTAAAACGCAAAAAAATAGTATAAGATGCTTATAGGGTTAAGCCCGTTTTACATGACACGTTTCGCGTGTGGAAGACTTCAGAACTAGTATGGACCGGAGACTTTGAAAAAAGATGTTCCTTTACATTACCTACACTCTTATAGAAAGCAAAACTGGATTACCCGTAAAGAGACGGTCCGGAATTGTTCCTATTGCATTCGCCTCTTTAAAATAAACGGCTTTATCAACCTGTCCGGCATTTTGTGGGTTGTAGCGTGAGAGTGTTTGCATACGCTAATCTTGTCAGGAAGTAATTCAATTAACCAGATAGAATCTAGGGTCTTTGTTCTAGCGCTATGTTGGTGTTTGCTATTTTCATGCTCTAGCTCTATCCAACATATTTTTTTTTCTAAGACGCTTTTCTTCCCAGACCTACAGAAATTTCCGGAATGCCCTTGGCGCTGTACGTGCTTTTCCTCGGCAAAATTTGTTTTCCTCATGGTCTCTTTCTCAATGGGCGTATCAGTACAAACTATGTCGGCGATGCCTGTAACGCGTGTGTTATTCCTATGTTCTCAAAACTATACAATGTGACTACATTATGTGAGATCGTGAAAATTCCACACGTGAAAGGGACGAGGGCGTAAACAAAACCCATATGTGCTGAATTGAAAAAGGCAAAATTGACAGTTTTCTCACAAACGGTTCAGCCTCGCAACAAACGAAACTTTCTCGTTTTTCATTTTATAGTCTAGAAATTGTTTTTGCCATTCATCTCAAAGAAAGCTTTGTTTGGAAGTCTTAATGTATTCTTCACTTTGTATGGTGTGGAAAACTCTTTAGACATAACACGTTTTTTTTCTCCAAAGGCTGGCCCAACGCGTGTCAAACTCGTAGCCCAAAAAAATTAATGCGCGTATAAAGCGGCAACCTTTAACCTCTTCTGCGTTAACAAAAGTCTCCGTTCTGCTATCTTAAACACAACCCACTTAAAATATCATTTATTACCGTGAAGAAAAACTTCGGGGCAAATCTATGCGAATAGGGGTTATGAATCTTCTTCACCAGGATATAAGGACAAAAAAGAAACAGAAAACAATTATGTGTTGTCACCCTTTTTTATCACTGCCATTTCTGTCATCACTAAAAAGAGATAAATATTTTTTGTGGTTTTAGGAACCCATACGTTTTTAGAATAAGGGTCTGGAATAAATCAAATGAAGCCTTTCTAGAGAATATTGATGTTACTCTGTTCTGAACATGCTTCCGCGTTGCCCCAAGGCTAATAGAGCTTGAAGCCTAGGCTAGGTCTTTCGATGGGCCTACTCCGGAAGAAATGCATTTTGCCTCTCTCTCTATTTATCTTTGGCTTGATTTATAATTTTTGAAAATCAATGTACCCGTATATACACAAAGAAAACAAGAGGATGTTAAAGAATAGCACTATAGAACAACTAATGTAATTTTGATCGCAACTCATATAAACACCCGGATCTATTGTACTACATGACCCTATAAATAAAACCGGATTTTTCTAAACTGTTTTAAACGACTTCACTTCGGTCATTAGTGGCCCATATGTTGTGAAGAAGTGCGAGTCAATGGTAGTAGTTGGTACATCGTACAAGAGGCGAGCGCGGCGAGTTTATACTGTTAATCGAAAGTGTCGGATCTAATGTAAACGCTTAACGGTTTTTATCACCTCCGGGTACTTTCAACACGAGAATGGTAAATAAACAAATCGTGTATTGCCGTTCCTATCTCTTTCTTTTTAATGTGAATAACTAATGAAACGTGAAAACTTAAAGTGCGTTTTTGACGCCATTGTCTTTGTGGTATTCATGATAAACGAATATTAACACCTTTTTCATCCGGTTGATTATTTACAACTTTACGTTTTCTGACAAAAGCTCAGTTTGTTAGATACTGGTCTTCAAGCTTTAAAAAAGCTGTAAGTTCAAATTTATAGATCTGTTCGGCAATACCAGAACGTTGTTGAAAAGCAGAAACACAACGTGAATAAAGCACTGATATATGAATATTTGATCTGCGTATTGCGGGCGGGAATCTAACTGCCTCCCTATGATCGGAACAGCCCAGATTTTATAAATTTTAAGCGTTTTAAAAAATGTTGTAGACTTTTATGTTTTTTTAACACATTCCAATCATTTTTTATTTTAAACCAATGTAGAAAAAACATTACCCCGTTATCAAACGAGGAGCAATCAAAATGTATAGGTCGCGATCCCGTTAGCCTCGGGCCAGTCTGATATCGTTGGCAAGTGACAGCCTCGTGGATCAGGCTGTATACAGACCAGACTTCAGACTACAGACTACAGTACAGACTTCTCTGACAGAATTGGCAGGTGGCGCGCTCCCCAGGTTATCACCAGGAAACGCTGACAAGAGTAGCCCCCCTTACTTCCTGATACAGCAGTCCGAAGACGGGAGGGAATGAGGAGGTTGCCCAATGGAGGCAAAGAAG
>BMAT01007834.1:11812-22942 GCA_019649035.1 Elysia marginata | reverse complement strand
CATAAAACAGGTCACTTAAGTATACCAGTTCGACATTCATATAGGAAGCGACGAGTGCTAAAAGTCACCGAAACTGGTAATGTTATGAAAACACTGCCATTGCCGTAACGGTTGGGCCCTGGGTAGGAACGTACACTTACGTGAGTACCCGATGCGCGTGCGGCGAGTATTCTGGGTGAGCAAAATACCATCATGCCTCTCACGTAACCTGCTGCTGTTTTGGTTAACGGGTAAATATAAATACACTGTACAGTGCCTGGGAGAGACTGATAAACATGGGGGGGGGGGGTGCTAGGAACGGGGGTAACAGGTTGGTATATCAAAGGGCTACTTATTGTGGGGAGAATATATGGGGTAGGCTGGTATAACTGATATTAAAGAAACTGGGGTTTATAATCTTGGTTTCCAAACCCAGTATTGACTTTAGTTTGTAGAAAAAAAAACGAGAAAAATGCCGATCTCAAAACGTTCTTACGTTGAACACCACAGTAGAAAGTTGGGGGGTGGGGTGGGGGTTGAGTGAGAGATATGTTTAGATAAAGACAAGGCAAAACAAAATGACAGTAAAGAGAAGATGTGGCACTAAGAAGGCGTGAAATATACAAAAACTTCATTAGATTGGTCCATAGAGTCAGCAAGATTTTTCCAAGCTAATATAAGTGAACGCGATATTTGTAGATAAAAACAAGGTAAAAAGATGACATTAAAGAGAAGATGTGGCACAAAGGATGCATGTAAAATACAACTTTAGAAGATTGGCCCCTATAATCAGCAACGATTTTTCCAAGTTAATGTAACTGAGTGCGATAAGAAAATGTAAAAGCACGCTCCACAAAGCCTCGAGTCTCTAGAAATGTTACCACTTCGCTCTTTATCAGCTACAATGCTTGAGAAGAATACCGCCTGGCCTGTGTATATATATATATACGACTTGATACGAAGACCCCACAACAGTTTCCGTAACGAGAATAAACAAAGCCGTCTTGTTTGTGTTATCCCGGAAAGGTCACTAGATAGAGGCCCTCACACAATGTGGCTTGGCCACACGCCACACCGAGTCAAGGCTGCGATGGAATCCATTTGCTCACGCGACCCACATCGAATAGAATATGAAGATGCGGGGTTTCTTGAGAGACGCAAAAACTACTGTTTTGTATAAACTTGGAGACCTTAAACAAATCAGAGGAAATTTAGAGGTATATAGACACAGAGAGATAGAGGGGAGAGAGATATATATGGAGAGAGAGGAAGAGGGAGAGAGATATATATGGATAGAGAGGAAGAGGGAGAAGCATAGATTTTAAGAGAGAGATAGAGAAAGAGAGGGAGAGTGAGAGAGAGATAAAGAGAAAGAGAACTGTCACCCATTGGCTTGCTGGACGTGGGCTGTACTGTGGAGCGGATACACAAGATCTCCAGGCGGAAGTGGTGACATTCCTGCCCGTCTACCTGCTTAGAATCGACCTCGATAGAAATGTTGACTACTTTATACTGTGGAGTCTGCTAGTTCTACTGACTTCCCGTGTAAAATAAATAAACCGCATTTTATGAATGGTCTGGTTTCAATGGCGTTTATATATAAAGAAGGCCAGCTTGAAACTGTTAGAAAACAAGCTTAAGACAATGTTTTACATAACAACTAAAATGTTAATTTTGTATTCCAACAGCAACAGCTTTATTTGTAATGTTTACATACTATATTCGACATCGCTATAATTATTAGCATGTGGATCCAGCGTTTCTTTGTCCCAGTCACCCTATAATAAACGCAACTCCATTCCCCGATAAAAACACGATTGGATATTTACCCTTTTGTACGGATACAAATTTTATTTTTACGAAATCCAAAGTAGTGTAATCTTTTTGAAAGAAGCCTCAACCTCTTTTTTTTTAAATAATCTCGGCCACTCTTTTATTTCAGCCATGTCTATAGTGCAGTTATCTTAAAGTAAAAATCAGTTCTCAAACTATCAAATTAAGTGGTTTTTTTTAGAGATAAATTACTTAGCTGCCAAACCCATGTTTTAGAACCCCTCCCTCCCCAATTGACTACAAAAAAGTTCGTAACCCTCTCCCCCCCCCCCTTCTTTCTACCTAAAGCTATAATTCCATCAAACTTTCTGGCTATCTCAAAACGATTCCTTACTCGGTCTTCTTGAGAGGTGAAGAGTGTTGTAGTAGTTGTCTCCCATGTTGTCTGGGCAACGGCGATTAGGCGTCTTCGGGACAGTTGTTTTGGCGACTAAAAGTGACGCTGTTTAAATATTGAGATGACTGTAGCGTCTGGCTGGTGGCTGTACGTTATCAAAATTTCAGCGTTTTATTTTTCTCAGTATACCTTTTTATTTATTGCTCTGTCTATCTTTCTTATCTATCTTCCTATCTATCTATCTATCTATCTATCTATCTATCTATCTGTAAATCTATCTATCTCTCTATCTATCATTCAATCAATCAATCAATCGATCTATCTGTCTATCTATCTGTCTGTATGTCTGTCTGCCTGTCTTCCTACTATTCTATCTGCGTGTCTCTTCATTTATTCAAAGCACTTTTTACATGTGTGTAATGTCTGTCCAATCATATATTCATCCATCTATTTTTTTTTGATTTATCAGATGTTTACTTTATATCTTATAAAAACAATGGTCCCAATTCCAATACCCGATTAACTTTTACAATGTACACCTTATATATGTGGCAATTATTTTCAACCATAAAATACATTAGCAGATAGAAAGAACTTACATAAACTTTAAGAAAGTTCGCACACAGTGAAGACTGACTTCAATATGGGATAACAATCTGCAGTTATTAAAAAACAAAGATGAAAATCTACTAGACGACTTTGTTGTGAACTTTAAAACTTTTAATAATTGATGAACTCGTTTTCAAACGATTCACAACATACAGATCTAACTAAAGTTGACACTTCTTAATCCATATCATGCAATCGCCAAATAATGAGCTTCGTTTAATCTCCAAATGGTATGGCGTCATGCCGGTTTTATTCATTTGATGCCGTAGTAAAAGTAATCTTGAAATGTCGCGCTGAATACCACCAAGCTAGCGTTAAATGGAGATTAAAACCTTATCATTCATTTTGTAACCTTTAAGGAGAGAAAAAGTAATTGCGTTTGTATTGTTTGTCGGTTTTTTGTGATGTCATTTCACAAAAAGTGCACTTAGATGTTTGAAGCATTTTGTTTTGTTTAGTTTAACGAGTTTTTAGAAGATTATTTTACTCCCACTGGGAGCATAATGATTAATAGTCGGTTCTAGTTCAAACAAATCAGTTTTTACTGTTTTGTTGGGTGTTTTTTACTCTCATTCTATGACACATTAAAAGGGAACTAACAAGAGATACATGCGAATAGAAGAAAACGTGAAAAAAGTTGGTGAAAAAATAAAGACAACGATACTGGGTGAGATTCTTTTTGCAGAATTAAAGAAAGCTGTTTTCCAATTTACTTTTCTGATCTGTTATTGTATATACAGGAAAAAATTCAATTGAAAAGATTTTTTAGGAAATCTTTAGTGATATGCTAGTTCAAATAAAAACAAATAAAGCCTGGATGAAACTCTGCGTTAAAGAAAATATCAATAAAACGTCGAAGTATAAATCATATTGACAGAAGAGGCTGTAATAAGCAAACCCAAACCATTTGAAGAGAGAAATAAAGCGTGCAGGCTTTCTGGAATACTGAGACTGTTGTTTTAGATGGCAGCCGGTGGAATGACGGGAAAGTGTTCACACGTATCCGACGTTTTCCATTACTAAGAGCGTTAGCTTGATAGCGTTCAGGGAGTTTCAGGAATTTAAAGTTATAGGTAATGCCTGGAAGAAAAAAAGGAGACACACGGATTAGGGTGGTGGTAAATATGTGTAGAAATGATTTCCGGTAAGCGATAAATATAGTTATGCATGTATCTTTTTGTGACATAATCACCACAAGAAGATGTTGAGTGAGTCAATGTCAGATACATCTAGTAACCCCCCTTTTTAGGCTCCACCCAATGATGCTTTGGCTAGTTATCGCCCTTGTCACTCGCTGACATAGGACATTGGAAGCATTCATTTCAGCAATGGCTTAAATGTCAGTGTCTAATACACATTCTACCATGGTAATTTTGATACTCTAAAAGATTAAACACTACAAATATGTAAATCTAGACTTTTTGGCTCTTTATTTCAAGGTTTTTCAAAGAGCATGTGATTCACCAAAATGATTCATTTAAAAAGAAAAAAACAACTAATTAATCGTAAAATTTTCATCCGATTCTATGGCGACACCAAGTAAAGCTACAAAGTTTCCTAAAATATGCAACGTTAACATGTTTTACCAAGACAATTATTATTATAATGTACAGAAGCAGGAAAGCATAAAGAGACACGCCCATTCGTGTATGTTTACACTTAGTAGATTAACATTTTTCGTTGCCCTTTACGTTATGAAAATTTTTCAAATGTTATCAGGCCATATCGGAGAAACCAAGGGAATCGCATCATCGCCATTTGAAGCTAGGTCTTTATTTCTTTTAGAACGATAATTAATTGTCTATCAAAGTTGTCTCTTGTTGTTCGTTTATTTTTCGCCTCTCTCTCTCTTTCACTCTCGCTCACTCTCGCTCTTTCTATCTCTCTATCCATTTTTCTCATTATTTCTCTATTTCCCACTCTCTCTACCTCTCTGTGTGCTGTCCCTCTGTCTGCCTCTCTCTCTCTGTCTCTCTCTCTCACTCTCTCTCTCTCTCTCTGCCCTAACCTTAGCTCACCCTGTTTGTTTTGACATGACCTAGATAGAACATAAAAACAAACGGGTCGTCTTGATGGACCTGATCTTCTTCCTGCATTAAGCTTAAGATTGATGCGAGCTCGGGTCAAGAAATTTGCACGGTCGGGCGGTAAAATGAGTACAGAGAGGTAGAGTGAGTGAGAGACAGTGAAAGAATGAGAAAAATGGATAGAGAGAGAGAAAGAGAGAGGGAGAGAGAGATAAAGAAAGAAAGACAGACAGAGAGAGAGAGTAGAAGAAGAAGAAGAGGAAGCCAAGGACAAAAGAAAAACTGATAATAATTGAGAGAATTCCCAAGTTAGTAATGTGTTGAAGACAGACAAATGAATACGTAGAAAAATAGGAAATGATAGAGTGAAAGCGAGACAGGCAGATGTATGGACGTATAGACAGGCAGGCAGATAGACAATAAAGCTGGCGAACAAACAGAGAACGAGAAGAGAGAAACTTTTTCTACGGTGACATAGTCAAAGCCGGGCCGACTAATAATACTCATAGTGACGACAAATACCTGATATAATATATACGTTTTCTACGAGTGTTATTAAAATAGTTGTGCAATCTAGATCTTCACAGAAAACATGAAACTGTGTCTTTGACATTTACAAAAGACAGAAAACCATAATTCAGAATAATTGTTGAGGAGATAGAATTGAGAGTTTATCACTATTTTCCTCATATGCCTCTGAAACTAAGCGTTAAACATTGATGCTTTTGCAATATTTCAAACGGTTGCGCTTGATGCACAAAACAAATGACATGGGGAAATGTTGTTTTCTTGATAATGAAAACCCTTTTCATGCAATTAAAGTGTTATTTTTTTTTAATCAATCGTTTTTATTTTGATCAAAAATATTGTTAAAGGTCATTTAACGAGATTGCT
The DNA here is from genome assembly GCA_019649035.1 of Elysia marginata. Classification (NCBI taxonomy): domain Eukaryota; kingdom Metazoa; phylum Mollusca; class Gastropoda; family Plakobranchidae; genus Elysia; species Elysia marginata. The sequence continues at coordinate 17,263 of BMAT01007834.1, read as the reverse complement.
GACTCAGTGTAATGCAAAATAAATTGTTGGGCTATATAGATTGAACTTTTTACATCACTGAAAATATTCAATGGACTAAGATTTAGGAAAATATTATAGCATTTTAAATTTTAAAAAAATTTACGGTCAATAATGTTGCACCCCGAGAATTCAGGAACCGTCTATAGGACCTGTGTTTTCCATAGCTCCTAGAACACCACTCTATCGAACTATAAACCGATGGTATTAGAGCGAGTTATTATCCGACATCATATTCAAGTATCCACCACAAATGGATGATCCTTCGTTCTTTAAAGAAAGTGCCGCATTTGACAAAGAGAAAAGGTCTAATCTGATTTCTGCTTGTTTTTAAACACGGGGCTAAAAATTACTAACAGCCAGTTGAGATCTAGGTCTAGGTGTTTTTATCAGTTTTGTCTTGCTGTATGTCCTCAAAACCCTCTAACGTTAAAAAGCCGTTAAACATATCACTTGGGACCAAAGATATTAAACTTTCATGTGCAGTGAAACTTACAGCTCTATTTTCCTGCAACACGATGATTAAATTTTATGTCAAGCAATGTTAATACCTTTAAAACTGCAGCACTAAAAACTGTTTTCGATAGAGATTTCGAAAAGACAGTAAAATTAAAAAAAAGAAAAGAAGTTCTGCACGATTGATTGAAAAAACAGGGCAACATTATGTTTTACCCGGCTTGTCGGTTTAACCGCCATTAATCACACAGCAGGCGAGGAACTCTCTCGTTTTGTGAAACCAAAAAAGATTACTTGCCAGTGATTGTTTATTTATTTCGTCAGGCTGCTATGCGTCTGCACAGCCAAGGGAACCGAATGCGTTTCTCCATTGTACTTGGTGGAACATGCCTACAAGTGCTTATGTGTCTATTACATTTTGTAGAGTTTTTTTTTATTCAAGATAATAAGGTTATTGATCGTGGAGGCAGGAATTTAAATTTAAGTTTTTTTTTTGTTTTTTTTTTGGGGGGGAACTGCAATAAATACCGTTAAAAATATTCTAAAAGAAAGAGAATAACACCGCATTGCAATTAATTACATAATTGGAACATGAAATGAAAGTAAAAGACATGATATTTTTCTTTTGCTGGAAACATAAGGTCTGTTTTTCCCCTATTTCTACCAATTTAAATGATTAAAGGTAGGTCGCGAGAATGCAATAATGCCAGGCTTGGATGTAGATCTTTTTAATGTGAAGTGCCACAACCAGCCCCAGGGAAGGAAGATAGTTGTATAATGGCGAGACTTCCATAGGAGCGGCACGCTGTCTGGAATTTCACTTGCACCTCGATTAGCCAGGTACGTTCATTTGTCACCTCCAGACCTGGGCCACCTCCATCCAGCTCCCGGCTGATTCCAGTATCAGTATCGGCTCCATGGTCTCTAGTCTTAAGGTGTGTGTGTGTGGGGTAAAGAGTGGTAAAGGTGAGGGAAAGTGAGGATATTTTAGGGGGGGGCATCCAGGTGGTTCTAGTATTGGCTCCCTGTTCTCTAGCCTAAACTCTTAAGGTATGAATGTGTCTGGCAGAGATTGAAAAAGGGGAGGGGGGATAGGGGCGCGACGTGAAGAAAACGGTGTGAAATACTTTCCAGAGAAGTTTATATCCACTTCACACCTGGCTATAGTCATAACTGTGTAGTAGTCCCGTGTGATATGGGGTAGAATAGGGTCGGCGAGATACCGGTAGTGTGGAGGTTTTTAAGGTCCCCCCTAGGGGGCGCCTCCACTAGAAAGGGAGAGAATCATTAAACGGATGTGTTTATATTTCTTGCTTCAGTTAGCGCTCTGATCAAACATAGATTACTGCTTTCCTTTTATCTTTTGTACTTCCTTTCCGTTTTTTTCCTCTTCTTTTCCTCTCTTTTCCGTTTGATGACTTTCCGTTTTTTTTTTGGGAAATAAATAAGTTCTTCTGCTGTAAACAAAGAGAGGTCCTTCGTCTGGCAAAGTGAGTTTTAACACTTGAAGGAATTCTATTTTTTTTCTCCTTTCACTTTCACGTCGTGTTTACAAACTTGAACGTGGGTTAACTTTCTTCACAAGAAAGCTAAATTTGTGAATGGCTGACACAGTTATGACTAACCATTTTGGGCTTCAATCGTAAAAAAAGTTTGATATTTAATGTAAAACAAGCTGATGTGAAAAAAAAAACCAAAGGATCGAAATTCCTTCCATTCCTCCAAAATTTGACATTGCTTTAGCATAAAGTAGTTAAAGATAAGACCTACTGCACAGATTACTGCCCAGATTGTCTTTCAACCTCATTAATATCATTGTATAACTCTAAATTTGGCATAGCATCTTGTGCTTCAAGCTTTAACTTCTTAACTCAAAAGATAAGCAATCTACAATGGAATTGTATCCGTAGAAATAATAAAAAAAAAAATACAGATCAAGAAAAGTTATCATGATTTGAACAGTCCGGCTGCTCGCAGGGATTACAGCGAAATATCCATGTTACCNNNCCCCCCCCCCCTCTCTCCTCAATCCCCATCCCGTCCTTTTTTCACCTTTCCCAAAGAAGTTTGTCTTTTGAGTTTTTCGGAGAGTCTAAGTGGAATAAGCAATTGCATAATTGTTGGTATGTAGATAACTCTCTCTCTCTCTCTCTCTCTCTCTCTCTCTCTCTGAAATAGCAGTTGACATTTAACATGTTTTATTAAAGCGATCTAGTGTTCAAACAAACTAAAAAATTGTTAACCTTCTCCGTGTTATTTCATGTGGAAATGTCACAACTTAACACCCTTTGAGGATAACAATACACTTCGCTCAATCAATCAAAAAACAAACAAACACAGCAGTACGTTAAAATTAACGTGTAAAGAACATAAGGCGTGGTTGTTCTTCTACTCATTGATGCGAAATGTCAAGTTCATTATTTTTTTTTGTTCTTTTACTGTTCATTCCACAACTTGTATCTATGGCGTACTTCTATGCGGGATGTATTGCTCAACTAATTTTCAGGTTATTTTTCGAAAACAATATGGCCACGCCTGTCTCCTGAGCTATCTCGTTTGAAATTTTAGGACTATAAGGATAAAGAGAGACTTATGGAATCTATCACCGCATTCATCGGGTTCTAAAATATAGTATAACGGTTGGGACATCTCTTGACTGTATGGTGTACTGCCCGTCGTACAAAAATGTTCTGAGATTTTAGGATTGTAACGAAAAAAGAAGACTCGCTCTCAAGGAATAAACCTTTTTTCCACTGTTAAAAGTCAGCTCAGCGAAAATGCTATAGAGCTAAGTGTGTTTTCTTGACGCGTGAAAGGAAGACAGCACACTTTTAACAGTCGATGTAAAAAGCAAATGAAGCAATAAGCATTAGACTAAGTGTTCACGTACTACAACTTGGTGTTCCACTGTTCTACCTCGTTTGAGATGGCCAGGACACAGAATAACGCACAATTTTCCCCCAATACTATATGCCAGAGAAGCTCAAGTGTTATGTAACAAATTATAGAATTGTGTGTTTTCTAGGCGCTGGGGATGTCGTGTTTGAACAGTGATGTTGTAAAACCTTTGCAATCGGGCCATCACTTCGGTGTTATTATAGTGACAATCACTTAGTCCTGTTAATTAATTTCACTTCTCTTGTAAGTCCTAGACTTTCAAGAGATACTTCAGGTGTCATAAAACAATCAAAAGTTTTCGCGACATGATTGTGTGACGACACAGCAAGCTGTTGATGACCTAATCAAATAAAACACAATATGTTTCTTATTGCTCAAGCAAAAGCCATCACCTAGTCTAGCTGCGATGGACTTCACTTACACACAAATCATGTCACTTTAGCACTGCTGATCGTTACCGAACTTGTCGCTGTTATCTAAGAAACCCGTCAGAAAATCATTAGTATTGACCCAAATGTTAGATAACTAAATTATTTTTTTTCGCGTTCCAGCTTGCCGTGCTAGGAAAAGGCGTCAAAATAATGCCCGTTGCTATGGCATTTCTCGAATGAATGACATTAAATTAGCTAGTGTTGCTGTCACTATTGGTAGCCGATGTCGTTAAGTATGAAGGTGTTTTATGTTTTTTTCCAAAGACATAATAAAAGGCATTAGCAAAATCAACACACTTATTTCTACGTTGTAATTTGTTTAGGCCGTGTTATTTTAGCTTCCTTTCATGAAAAAAATCAATTTTTTATTTGACTTATAAAGTAAATTCAAACCCAGGCATATGGCGTATTATGCATTGTGTTAAAAATTATATGATTTACAAATATTAAATTGGTTTTTAGTTTATCCTTTATGAGTTAATTGCTTCAAAACTAAAAATCTTTAACTAATTTGGTCATTATTGTACACGCAGTCACTTGACCTAAATATCAGAAACCTCTTCCATAATTATACATCATATTATAGTTTTTTTTTTTACTATAATTATCCGTCTTGTCCTCTTCGGTTTCGTCCAAGCATAGTATGTTGCTGGAGGGAGGGACATATGATGGATGGCACAGCCTGCTGTTTAATCTTCCTTCCGCTGTCGCTTTAGCCGGCCTCGCTCCTGCCGGATTTAGCGTTGTTTATCGGGGCGGAGATCTGAGTCTTATTGATTCCTTGGAGACGTGGTTCTTGTCTCGTAAATCAACAACACTGCGTCTTCGTGAGACTTGAGAGGCCAGGCACGCGTGCAGACTGAGGAGAAAGAATGAGGAAGAGGAAGAAGGGATAAAAGGGGATATGGATGGCGATAAAGAGCGATAGGACGAAAGTGCAGTTGACGGAGACAAAATGGCAAAAGTCCACACCGGAAAAGACAAGACCGAACAATAGATATAGGAACGATGTAAAGAGAAAATAGAAATAGATCAAAGAGATTGTGACCAAGAGACAGAATGAAGAGGGAGGGAGACAATGGAGGACAGCGGCTACTTTAGATAACGTAATAGTTTGTATAAATTAATGTAAAACTCTTCGTTTTTTGTTGAATGTTTCACTCTTTTTACAATTGTTTTGAATGTAGGTAAGGTAACTTTTTCCTGCTGTATTACACGTATTAGCGCCTCCGAGCACTGTAATTTGTAGTGCATTTTAGGCCCTTTCCAAGTGAACTATAAATAGTTATATAGAGAGAGACAGATTTGTTTAAAAAACGAAAAATGGAAATCGAAGAGCCCCGAAAGACATACTAAAAGTTAGACAAGGAATAAAAACGGGCTTGACTTAAAGAGATTACATTAAATAAGAAAAATCATTGCTTTTTAATTTGCTTTAGAGTCTGAGAAAGAAGCTTTAAAGTATGGAGAGTAAAGGAAAAAAAATCAACATAAAACAGTTGAGAAGTGAAGTAAACATGAGTTCGAATAATTAATCTTTCAAGATCAAGTTTGGTGACAAATTATAATCTTTTAATCATCGGAAAGTAGGTTACCGGTGCTAGTGGATAAACTGTTGACACGAACGAGATGCTCCTGAGATTGAGAA
>BMAT01007831.1:316352-328192 GCA_019649035.1 Elysia marginata | reverse complement strand
CCTGACCACCATTATCACATGAACCTGACCACCACCACCACCACACGAACCTGACCCCCACCACCACATGAACCTGACCCCCATCACCATATGAACCTGAAATACAGTCATTAAGCACATATATTTGGACATTTTTTGCTCTTTTGTTGTGTAATTCGCAAACCCAATCCAAACATTGTGTTAGAGATCGTATTGCATATCATTAAGAATGCTAGGCCCCCAACGTACTGTCGTGTTTGCTAGCACAATGGCCATGGTATCCATTTCTTCTCCCCATGTATATGTACGCAGCTTTCATAATGGTCAATTCAGAAAGGGAAAAAACATTTATTTCATTTTGAGCACCATTGATGCAGTCCCAATCGTCACGCTCGTTGCTGGCGATGACGTTGAGAAAGTCGACTTTCTTTTCACACTCATTGAACGGAAGGCTTTATTGATAAAGGGCCTGCTTGGAGAAATCCTCAAGCTCTGTAGTTAACATTTCAGATAATAGTGGCCATTTACAAAAATAAAAAAAAAATTGCTAAATCTAACAATGGTTTTGACCTAAACCTACCAATTGGTACGAAATTGTATAAAATGTGGTCTAGGAGCGTTTTATTTGGGCTGGATAATATTTTTTTCCTATCGTGCCACACAAAGGCGTGTGCAATCTGCAAAAAGGATGACAGAAAAGCTTGATGTTTCCCAAGTTGTGACGTAGATACAGGTCACAACAATTAGCGCTTATTTTTGCGCACCTTGTGAGGTACCCCTGAGTCAAATTTGGTGAGTTTCAACTCACTTCGTCCCTTACACGCTCGGTATTTCCATTTTTTATATAGTATTAAATTGAAAATCGCTCACCCTCACACCCACAGAGGTACTCAGGCATACACGCCCTCTAACGACAACAAAACTTCGACGTCCCTCACATTTTTTATACACTATTATTAATCCCTTTCGGAAAATTTGGCTTCCTTACTCAGCGTAACTGTGTCGCTACAGAGTAGCGCTACTCATGCTCTAGCACACAATGCATTTGAAAGCCACTTTAAACTATATGCAGGGTGTTGCAGGCGCATTTCACAAATTCAAATATTGCCCATAGATGGGTACCCATTTTACAGGTGGGTGGACCTGATGAAGTTAGGGTAACTGCTTTCTCAAGGCAATCGCTACATGGCATGGTCGGGAGTCGAGTCCGACGCGCTAACAACTCTGCCAATTACGCTAATTACTTATATCTTTCATATTCTAGCACGTGTGAGAGCGAGGAAATAAAGCATCTCGTTTTAATGTTGCGTTTCTTTTGTCGATCGGTATAATTATGTTAGATGTAATTCTACTTCATGAAATAATGTTGTTTTTAATAATTCATTAGTTTATCACAAAGTTTAAGTCAAGGCCGAGCCGGGTCATATCTTTCATAACAAGCCACAGTCATTACAATTTTAGAACTTGAATGCAGAGAGTTAGAAATTGATAAGGATGTTATTGTCTTAATAATATGATTTTAAAAACTTTAGGTTTTATTTTTGGACGTAACTGATCTGAGGATTCTTTCCTTTTCTTTCGATGTTTATGTAGGACAAAAAAATCAAAATAATTATGTGAGTGTTCGCGTTATATCATCTTAAGGAAAAGCGAACTGTTATTATAAGAGTTTCTTTTAGAAATTTCTTTGAAAAGAAAAAAAAATTAGACTAGTTCTCTTTATATCCAATTTAATAACACATTAAAGCAATTTTTCAAAGATTTACCCCTTTCAGAAAAAAAATCTAAATCCTGTATCTTTTTTGGTTGAGGTTCAAACAAAGCTATTTTTTTTAATGTAAAAAAAGCTGAGTCAAGTCAACTCGACCTTCTTAAGATAAACCACATTATAATGATACAATTTGGGGCTTGTTCTCTTTCATGTTAAATAAAATCAGTGTATTAAATTTGCAGCCAACATGATACACTTATTATACTCCCCTATAACACTGTAATTGAAATTGATTACATCGTCTAGACATCGTTGTACATGTGGAATCACTTATTCCTTCCTGCAAAAGATACCTGTTTCGACAGATAACAATGTATGCACTCTCTCGAGATCTAGCTCGTTTGAAGCATACCCCACCCGTCTCTGCACTCAAGAGTTCTCACAAAGCCCAACAAAATGGCGAGCGTTTTTTTTAAACGTTCAAACCTAGCAGAGCTTATTTTTTTTCTTTCTCTTGCCCACTTGAGGCTCTGCTGTCTAAAATTTTCGGCTATCTTTTCAGACATATAAACTAACCTAGTAAATATAAAATGAAACAAAATTATTGCATTGCTATATTGCAAAATAAAAAAAAATAACATAATATTTTTGCAAATACTTCTATTTTATGTTGTTTCTCTGTGTGGTTTTGTTGACATACGCCTTACACATCTATCACCTTTCATGAAAGAACGTTTTGTTTTGAATACGAACCTTTTGTTTTTGTGTGTTTTCAAGTTAAAGAATAATAACAATGGAGAAAAAAAGGCAAGAGTGCACCAAACATTTACGTAAGGGAAATGAGTAATAACTTTCTACCTGCCAAGAATGTTTTTAAAAAAATCAGTTCTAATTCTTTAACCTGGTTCCCAAGCTTACAGAAATGCTTGGGGCGGTCAAGGACCCCCGTGGCCCGTCTATCTCTATGATTACTCACCTCCAGGAATAAAAACCTGAACATGTTACTCACTCACGTTACCTGGGAAAGGATTCCAGGTCATTCTCAAACACCTGTACTGGAAGCGGAGCTGTCTTCCCGATTCCCTGGTGTTTCCAGGTACGCACGGTAAGGAAAAATTATCTTCGGCTAAATCAAATCGGCGGCGGAGGGAAGAAGATGTGATTCTCTTCCTGTTTTTTTTACATGTGGACTGTTTTCATATCCACCCCCTCCCCTTCCCCGCATGTAGACTGTGGAAAGCATTAACAGGTCTATCTACCCAGGAGTATTCCCATGACTTTAAACACGATTTAAGTACTCACTTAATTTTTTTCTCCCTTGTTTCTTTTTTTTTAAAGCTTTTACTTTGTTTTTGTTTGGAGATAATTAGCCAGATAACAAGCGACTTAAAAAAAAACCCAAAAACTAGGAGATGCAAATCATGGGAAAGTTCTAGAGTGTAGAGTGAGGATGAAAAAATGCATATTTGAGACGCCTTTGAATAAGTAAGATCAATAAAAAGCATAGGGGAAAGATAGATGCTTTTGTAACGTGTGAAAAAAAAGTATAAGTAGACGTGAATGATTATTTTTCAAGTTTTTTTTTTTTGCGTGCGACACATGGACAGGAAAAGTTTTAATATCTATCAAAAAAAAAATTTTTGTTACGTTCGTCACCTGATGGGCAGGTTGATGATTAACAGGTTTAATGTAAAGACAACAGAAAAAAATTGATGATCCACATGTAGATGAGCAAGATCTTCCATTATTCCACATTTCTCAAAAGAGATCAAATCACAGTGTGGAGAGAAAGAATGGCAAATCGAGGTTAGATAGATTGTTGTTGAATAGAGAGTAATATTTCTATCTTGACTTTGGAAATAAAAATTTATTTCATTCATTTTTATCTTTAATGTCGGAGTGATTCAAAACGGTGCAAGGGATTGTCTTATATGCACGTGTTTGTGATAATAATAGTGATAAAAAAGCTAGAAGGAGGAGCTATAATAAAACAGACAAAGATAAATTCTATATTGTGAAATAAATACACAGTTAAGGTTCTTGTTTTTTAAAAGAAAGGGCTTTAAAAGAAGAGGCAGTGAAGACGATAGGAAGAGTAAGATGACAATATGTTGAAAGCTGCAGAAGAGATAAAATGATTGCAGTGAGCACATTACATGGCCAAGCTGCTGTCGATCACGAGCACTCACACAATGTTATGTATCAGGATGGTGAGGCGAGGTGTTTTCTCCCCTGCAGAAGCTGTGGTGGTTGGGGAATATCATATCAGTATGGTGTAATAGATGGATGGAAAGGGACTGATGACATGACGTTGAAAGTAGGGATGGGGGAAGATTGAGAGAGGGGGGAGAGGCAAGTAGAAAGATAGCTAGAGAGAGAGAGGCGGAGAGAGAGTTAGATAGAGAGAGAGAGAGAGAGAGAGAGAGAGAGAGAGAGAGAGAGAACACGTTAGTATGGACAGAGTGGGCAAATTAATTTGGACGATTGAATGATAGATAGAGAGAGAGAGAGGGAGAGAAAGAATGAGAGAAAGAGAGAGAGAGAGAGAGAGAGAGAAAGAGAGAGAGAGAGAGAGAAACTTGAATAGGGACAGAGTGAACAAATTAATTTGGACGATTGAAAGATCGACACAGAGAGACATAAATGCCTACACACAGACAGACAGAGAGAATTGAAAGCGATATTATTTTACATACGTTAAGTATAGAAAAAATGAAAAGAAAATGTCGGATCATAATTATACACTTAAATAACGGGGGAGGCTTGGACCAAAGGTAGATAAAAGATAAAAAAGAAGAGACAAGATGGGAGATGAATAGCGATATAGCGATTTGATTATAGAGAGACGGCGGTCGAAATATACATCATTTGAAATGTTCATCGGACGAATAAAGGTGAGAAAGAGAGAGAGAGAGAGAGAGAGAGAGAGAGGAGAGAGAGAGAGAGAGAGAGAGAGAGAGAGAGAGAGGGGGGGGTCTACTAGTCTGCAGAAGATAGGAATTAAGAGATTTGAGAAGACTGAATATTACTTTTAATTTTGTGAGAGATAAGAAATTAAGTTTAATTACGAGTCTCAGAATTATATACTACAAAAAAGAAGAGCGAAAAGACTAGGAAAAATCAAGCAATGAAACATGAACAGTTAGGGTTAGGAAAACAAAAGAGAAAACAATAGGGAGAAAGAGTTAAGCGTTATTTTTTTTTTTATTAAATTTGATAAATCTTTTCATAGGGAAATAAACAATAGACTGATGAAAAAAAGCTTAGGCCACAGTGACTTGCAAAAGGAGGAAACAAGCTTGTGGAAAGAAACAAGAGGATCCGATAGGCTCAACAAACAGGTCAACGGGCAGACAAAGAGTGGAGCTAGCTTAGCATATCAAGGTCTATCTATTATAATAACCCGGCACTTAAGGAGCAGGTGAGGACAACCTCTGCCTTAGACCGTGGGAAAATTTTCTCCAAGGCGCTAACCAAGGTCAATGCGGGTTGGTTAGTTTCGCGCATGCGTACGGTGGACTTAAACGTATTATGACGCGATGGTTTCACGCTAAAATGTAAGAGAGTAATAAAAGAAAAAAAAACCGACCCCAGCTGGCAGGGGGGCTAGCTAGCTACGCTGACTTGGGCCAGCTGTTGATAGTTTGTAGTTAGTACCGGTAGCGGAAATGTTAGAATAAGGTCACGTACACACACATACGGTTTGTAAAATGAAGATTTCTATCTTTTTTCCCTCCTCCCAACCTCCCCCCCCCCCCAACACTTCCGAACTTCTCGCTTTCTTTCTCCTTCACACTCTCTCACATTTGCTTCGCTCTTTTGCTTTATCTGTAACTCTCTTGTTTGTTTGTTTTGGTTTGTTATAGTTTTTTTAAACCTTTATCTGGAGGTTAAGTCTTACGATAATTATAATGTACGATTTGCATGGGTCAACAACACTGAAGGAGAATTTTAAGTCCATTGTTAGTATATAGCTTAGTAATACAATTTCTTATTCAAGTTGTTGGTACCGGTTGAAAATCTTACCTCTTTTTTAAACTTCAACCCATGCGCTTTATTTGCCATTATCGTAACTTATTTCTTTCTCTATATGTCAAAAGAATCATTATCTGTCCCGAATTTCGTAGTATCCGGATAAATGGAACTTTTTCGGGTCTAACCTCTCTTATGTGTAAAGTTTAAAAGTTGGGCTCATCAGCAAACTCTTCTGTAAGCGAAGTAGTTTATTCGAATAGCTATAGTTGTAAATCTAATTCTAAAAACTCACCAGTGCCCCAGGGAAACTACTCTTGATGAATTTTATCAAGTTTATGGAACAGACCTGTACCATGCATTGTTTTATATCTTATTTTTTTTTTTTAATTCTAAGTTCTTGCAAATCAGGACCAAGATCTAGTTCGTAATTGACAAATTTTTGTATGTGTTGGTTCAGAAAAAAAGCAAACTAGAAAACCGAATAGTAAGAAAATAATCAAAATGGACTGTAATAATATCTCTTTTTGACACGGAAGACGAGTGGCATTGAAGAAGTTTTGTAAGACCACCAATTGTGATTAACGAGAACAAATACCGTTCAAAGGCTTCGCGTTTTGAAATACCAAATTTCTGTGTAAATTACTTTTCATAACTGTACTCTTAAAATTGTAAAAGAATAATCTATTACTTTGATTTGTGATAGGAATAGTTAAATGATTTTATCCATAATTTTTTTGTTTTACGAAAAAAGTCCCTGGTATTGAGCACAAAGCGGACAGAACTGAAAGTGTGGGAATTAGAATTTTATATTTTCCAGTTATTTTTTTTTTCTGAAGAAACAACTCGAAAAGATGAATATTTTCTCTTAGTGTTCCATTTTCTTTTTTTTTATATAAATCTAACTTTGACTGGTTTTTCTTGACAGCACATTTCTCGAAGATATTTTTGTTTTTAAGAGATATGTATTATAAACAAATAAAGCAAAATTAAAACTAAAGAACCCTATATATTGTGTACTAAGTAATAACCGCTACCATTATGAAATTTCTACACTTTGAATTGACTGCTTTGACTGAAAAACAGGTCGCTTAAATTAATAGAGGTAAGCCTACCTCCACAGAATTCTACACTCCAGTATATAGATTTCTGGGAACAAATCACACAAACTAGCCCCGTAGCCCAGAAAACCGTTTGATAATACATGCATTTCTTTATACATGTAATTTGATAACCATGTCTACCACAAACCCTAGCACTGTCCTTGACAATCAAAGTGCAGTATCTGCAGAATCAATTAAATGGGAGATACTGCACTTTGATTGTCACGTGCAGCTGCAGCTAGGCCACATAGATATAGAAAACAGAATAACTTTGTTAAATCCTTTAAGGAAATTACATTGACTGCTCATACATTGTAAAATAATTAAGCGAAATATTTCAAGTAAATAGAGATTTAAAAAAGAATAGGTAAATAAGTAGGTGTGAAATAGAATACAAGTAATGCTTCTTTTGTTACATGAAATGCATATTAATGATAGATGCCATTACTGCTGTTGGTTTTTTTTTCGTTACTTATCAAAACTTACGAATGCCACCACGTATGCAGATCACCTCACTGGTTAGAAGATACATGGACATAACATTGCTTATAAAGTAGTTCGAAATTACTTCTTTATTACTTAGTAACCATTGTATGAGAGCCTTTTTTCAGGATCAAAGAAGCTCGAATAGGACATCTTTACATTGCAACTTTATTGCTGCCTTTCCCTTCGTTTCTTCTCTAACCATATACACTATATACTCTTCATTTAGGTCTACCTACTCCCCGACCATCATTTCAGGTACCGGTAGCGCTGGAGCACTCATAAGAACGGTAGCCTTACTATGTAGTACGATGTACCGTCTATCTTTTTCGCAGACCCTTCCATCTGACTGACTTTCTCACGGTGTAAAGATGTACTAAAAACCGCAGAACAAATCTCACCTAACAGGCAGGCCCGCTGTGAAGACTATAGTCTCACCGATTTTTTTTAAATTTTGTAACGTAACTTAATTGCAGCCCAAACAAAAATCTTCACTTGACCAAAGACTGGAAAAGATTGACTGAGGAAACAGAATGTTGTCTCGCAATACTAGCGAGTATTGGCATTACAAAATGAATCTTCTATTCTTTTATATGATCGTTCATTCGTTTTGTTTGTTTGATTTTTAACGTCCCAGACAACTTCGAGGTTTTCTCAGAAACGGCGATGGGGACAATTGAAAGCGTGCTGCCATACTGTGATATAAAGGGCGCTTGCGTACACCACACACAGTCAAATTTTCCTAACACCGGGCCGACTAGACTCAGAACTAAATCCATAATGCCATACACTAGGCGGATCAGCTACTAATACCGATTTTAAAGTCCTTGGTTTGACTCGGCCGGGGATCGAACCACGCACCTACCGATCTCTGAGCGAGTGTCTTACTGTTAGGCCACAGAGCCGGTTTTGAATCAGAGAAAAAGAAAAAAAAATTACGTTTATATTAGAGGGTGTGTTCTCAAGTTAAGTTTTCCTACCTCCGACTCATTATTTACACTGAACGCAAGACATATTGCTTGTCAAACTAAGCTTTCTTTGATTCACCGTTTTGTTGTTCACAACTCTCAAAAAAGGGGGAAATGTATTTCTTTTTTTAAAGTCGTTGAGAATTGAGGCGTCAAATCTATCGAGGCTGTGCATATTACGAAAATAATAACTGTCGCTATCACAATGCCGGACGCTCCCGGAAGTTATCGTAAAACTCCTTTGTTTAGTGAATCAAGGTACCCCTAATTTACGTAGATCTACATTGATACTTAGCCCAAAAGAGTTATACTCTAACTTCCGGGATCGTTAACCATTTTGATAACGAAATGCAACCTTTTTTGTTGCTATGTGCACAGCCTCAATGTATTGCATACTTTGGTGGTAGTAAGTTTAACTGCATGTATCGAGAACCATGATTAATTAATATTCAAAACTAAACTGTAAAGATTTGATCCTTACCTTTCTAAGCTTTTGAATAAGTGAACCAAAGGTTTTGCAAGAGACGCTTTTTTTGTTTTGGAATCACCTTTCTCAAGCGTGTACTCCTTCTTTCTGTAATGGCATGCCAAATCAGAATAGAAATGAGAAAGCAGTTTTTATAGTCGAACGAGTGGATTTATCCCGCTAAATTCCGCAAAGTTCTGATTTTTCGGTAGATTTCCACCCAAAATCTGTAACTAGAAAACATTCTTTTTTTTTTTTGGGGGGGGGGGGAATCAGAACCTGCAGTTTATTGTGGGATAGATAATCATTTCGAGCTTCGAATGGCATTTTTTTTGCTAATGAATCGGGTTCGGTTGTGGTTCTGACATCCACATGTATAAAGAAAATGCCAACCAATTGAAAAAATAATGGTGAGCATACTGTTTTGAATGTAAAGCCAGACTTTCGGGAATCAGGCAATATTCCTAAGTTGAGATATAGATCTAGATATAGTTCACGAAAAAGGTTCAACGCTGGATGAGATCTAGATTCTGTCTCTAGGCGTGGCCTTAACTTCGTTTCGTTTCTTAATTTTTTGGCATTGTGTAAAGACCTCCACAAAAATGGGCACAATCAAAGAGAAATGTTCGTTCTTATTCCACCAGGAAGATATCCTTCTGATTTTGCTTTCTGAATTCTACCGTGTGAACCCACCTTTGCTGAATTTTGTAAATTAAAAAGTTATCAACATTAAAGTGTCTGTTTTGGAATAATGTTCTTCCGACCGGACTTTTGACCTTTTGTTTTATGAGTTTTACTGCTTCCTGGCGGCTATATATATATATCACCTGTGCTATTCAGATGCCATGTATTAATTATTGGGCGGTTCCATGAGCTTTAAAAAATTATCTAAGAGTAGTTCTCTTTATGCCATGGTTTAAGCCCTGAGATCATCGTTAATGATGGACTGGGCTTGTAAAAATTGCAATCAATCAATCAATTAATCAGATGCCATGGTTAGTGTTTTAGGTTTAGATTTAGCACTAGAGTTCTTCAAATAAACTAATTCGCCCACATAAGAGTTCGCAGGTGAGCTCGCCTTTTGAATTTAATATACAAGAGAGGTTAATCCTGAAACAGTCCCAAAGCATGCAAGTCAGTGTCTGGCCTAATCTCGACAAACCAATTATTCCTCTATCTCTCTGTAATTCGCTGTTAACAGCTTTCTGTATATCTAGAGTAGGTAGGCTATCTCCTTGACTCGCAGGAGGTTTGGACAAGATCATAAGATAGAGGAACATTAGTTCTCGTACCGTGTCTTGAGCCGGCCGGCCGGCTGTTCGAGGGGTTGTTGTTAATGTTATTACTGGTGGTAGCCGCGGAATTATTACTGGTATTTGAAAAATAATACGTGAGCGAGCTTCGCGCGTGGACCGTGGGAAAATTGGTAGAGTCGAGAGCCGATGGGCAATCCGTATCTATATCTGGTTTAGTGGTAGTAGTAAACAGTCGGTGGTACTTAGAACTTTGCTATCTGGCATTGGGCATACTGTGGCTAAGAAATACAACCCTTCAAGGTCGTGAAAAGATGAATTATAAGCTAATTTACAATAGAAAAAAAATAGTCATGTGATCCCAGAAGAGGAGTCTGTCAACTATGCTCTCTGAAAACTGTCGAACGAACAATATATGTACATATGCTTATGATAAATAGCCAATATCAAACTGAGCCTAAAGTTTTATCCATGAAAAAGTTTGGCGAAACGGCCAACATTTACTTTTTCTGTTGTCGGTATCTTTTAAAGTACCGGTATGGTAAAAGATAGATTTAGTAGCATCGGCAGTTAAGACAGAACACTACTGAACAATAGAGACTAAGATTGTGTTATGGGCCCGCTCAGGAGGACGAAGGCCATGAGGGAGAAAATTCAGGATGACCATCTAAAAATAGACACACTGTTGGGCTCACGGGGGCCCGTTAGCCAATCGTCTGCAGCCAAACCCACGCTGCCTATGGGAGCTGTTAACGTTATACGTTATCGTCGTTTACACATAAGGTATCTAATATCGCAGCATCACGTCAATAACTACCTGTGTGATAAAGTGTATATTCCTCTTACGTTCAATAAGACCAACCGCTTTAACTTTCCAATTATTGACTAACCATTAATTTCGTCATCTTACTCAAGTAAATTGGCATTGAACGTGGTAAAATCGAAAGTAAATGTCGCCACTTTAATTCTTGGAAATTACTGAGAAGCGACACCCGGTTTCAGTCTCCTCATGTAGCAGCCAGATGCTATGTAAAGTGGAATCTCTCAATGAAAATTATAATGAAATTGTTTTATATTATAATAGTCAGTTTATCGATTGTCAGGTTTGTTTGGATGACGACAAAAATATCGAAAAGAAAACACTCATTTTTTATGATCAGTGTAGGCGTGTAATGCCTAAGGGTGAATCCAGCAGTTGATACTAGTCTTTTATTATTGCTCCCTTGAAATCACTTGAGAATGTTTTATATATCCCCTAGACACATTCCCTCTCGTGAAATTATCCACTCAATTAGGAGAAAAAACAGTGTTAGATTTTCAGCTTTATCCAGGCAGCGAGAGATACAATTTATTCAGGATTTGATAAAAGCGTTATAAGTATAGTTCATAATGTTAAATAAAAGAAGGATACTGACGAATTTGAAACACAACCCATATACCATAATAAAAAAAATGTTCAAGTAAACGTTCTTCAAGTTGCCAAGATCAAGATAAAAATCTTTTTCCATATGCACTGGCGACACTTGTACAATGTGTGTTTGTGAAGGAAGGATAAGAGTACAATCCATATCCGTAGGTGAGCAGTGTCTTTGTTGTTTTAACCTTTCGTCACTAGATTCTACACGTGAGAGCCTAAGAATTCAGATCTTTCTTGAGAAAAGGTAAAAAAATCTGGGCAGTTTAGGAGAGAGAGCCAAGAGAGAGAGAAAGAGAGAGAGAGAGAGGTGGGTGGGAGGGAGAAATGGGGAGAGGTGAAAAGACAGAGGGAGAGAGGGGAAAAAAGAAAAAAAAAGAGAGTGAAACATCTAGGAAGACAGGGGCAAAAGAGAAAAAGGGAGATTAATTGACGTGAAGGAGTGAGCCACAGAGGCGCCGGGAGCGTAGGAGAGAGACAAACAAATACCG
>BMAT01007831.1:297984-310133 GCA_019649035.1 Elysia marginata | reverse complement strand
CTATCTATCTATCTATCTCTTTCTCTCTCGAAAAGGGTTCTATTTGTAAAACTTATACGGCTTGAACCATAATAATATTCTAAGGTCGGTTTCATTTTCAAATTGTATTAAGGTCGGTTTCGTTTTCAAACTGAACAAAGCTGAGAAAAAGGAAGATTAACGAATCCTTGAGATGAGTTCATGGTCACTATTTACAGAGTTATGATGTCGACCTCAAAGTCCGTAGTAGCCCGGTCGATGGCTCTGTTACCACCACAATATCACAACACCTCCTACAAAAAACATCTGACAGGGACCACACCAAGTATCATTTATAAATTTCCTCTTAAACCAAAGAAAGCGAGGTCCAAAGACAGGCACAAGAGGCATGATATGGCACCAACGACAATTCTAGTGCTCACTCAGCTATCAGAACAGAGCAGCAATCCTGAAAAGAAAACAATATTCAACGTCTTAGCCACCACCATCCTGTCCTTTTAAGGAAGACTATCGTAATGTCCATCTGGGACTATTTTTCAGGACAGTCAGAAAACCAACAGCATACTCAAACTTTGTTCATACGATAAGTTTAGAATTACATCAAGGCAAGAATAGTTTAGGCTAAAAAACTCTAACCTTGGCAGAAAGAAACGCTTCTTTTCACTCTATTGACACAAAATACTCGATTTCGCCATTTCTGCACATACGATGGTTTACCTCAAAAAATGGCAGCACGAGCTCCCGACCTGCCACCTTGTAACTTTTTTTAAAATTCCCATTCAATTTCTCAAAGAAAAGCTCCGTGAAATTTCAGAACCCTAAAGATGCCATGCATGCAGTAAAAGCATTAGAAAATAGAAGATTAGCCACACCATCAGAAACATGACAAAATTGCTATAATTTTTTTCTTTGTTTTTTAATAAATGAAACTGTGCCTACAACAAGATTAAGGAGAGTACTTTGAGGAAATGTAATTTTTAAAAAATGCAAATAGCATTTTTCCATCCTCACGGTTATGGAAAGTTATCTAGGTGAATTCGTATCATGACATCATGATAAATCTTCATCGGCGTGTCTGTTCATGCAGACCAAAGATCGATATCACCATGGCTCGCTTTAAGTTTAAATCTAGAAAACAAAACAAACAAAAAAACAAATGGGAAGAACATCAACGTGCGCTGATTTACATTATTTGAAAGTAACTGCGAATTTGGCGGCCATAAGAATTATCCTATTTCATGAGTCCATCATAATAAACGACAAGAACGATCATAGAATAGGGCCTAAGAGAAGAGCTTTTCCAAGAACAGAACCCACCACTGCTTGATAAAGCTAGTTTGTTGGTTGTTTAACTTTTAACGTCTCTTTTCAACTACAAGCTTATATGAGAGACGGCGCTTGGGACAATTGAAAGCTTGCTACCACACTGTGACGTAAAGAACGCTTGCGTAGACCACACTCAGTCACATTATCCTGACTCCGGGCAGACCAGACTTAACACTAAATCCATAATGCCGGACACTAGGCGGATCAGCCTACTAATGCCAATTTTTAAGTCCTTGGTTTGACTCGGCCAGGGATCGAACTACGCACCTCCCGGTCTCTGAGCGAATGTCTTAACGCTAGGCCACAGAGTCGGTGCAGGTTGTGAGAAACATCGAAGATGCAAAACAACGAAGATGTGTCTTATCTCTTAATGGGTTCTGTTTGCTGTGTAGGTCTATAGTCACACGCGGTTGTGATTAAGTATCATGAAAAACCACAACAGTACCTATCTACTTAGAAGTTTTTAAAAAATATTTTCACCTCTTTGTAGTCATTTTTATTAGCTTTAGGCTTTGAAATATGACAGAACCTAAATGACACATTGTATACTTAAAATATACTTAAAAAACCCCAGATAAAATAAGGCTGGAAATATAGCAATACTGAGAAAAAGCTATTCAAAGAGATAGCCTAGTTCTAAAAAAAAAACAATTTTAAAAACTTTTTAGCATACTATAGGGTGCAAGATGTGAAAATTAAGGGTTGATAAATAACCTACTTGAAAAGACAATTCTGAAAAAAACAGCTTTTGTGAAGTACCTTGCTCTAACGATGTCATCATTTACTGATTTATAGCGGTAGGCGATAGTAAAACTAAACATAACCAGAAGGGATTAGTCTGTGAAGAATTATTACACTGCTGACACTTCAAGTTCAAGTGGAGCACCTTACTATGAGGACACAGCTGCAGACCGCCTGAGAGAGGGAATGATACTCATCATAGCAATGTACCAAATAGATTTAGATCTATGTCTCATCAGAGAGGGACCGGCTCTGTCGCCTAGCGGTAAGACACTCGCTCAGGGATCGGGAGGTGCGTGGTTCGATCCCCGAACGAGTCAAACCAAGGACTTTAAATTTGGTATCAGCAGCTGATCCGCCTAGTATGTGGCATTATAGATGAACATGTAGTGTTAAGCCTGGTCGGCCCGGTGTCAGGATAATGTGACTGGGTGTGATGTACGCGAGCGCTCATTACATCACAGTGTGGCAGCACGCTTTCAATTGTCCAAAACGCCGTCTCTAATATAACTTCGAAGTTGACTAGGACGTTAAAATTCAAACAACCAAACAAAACCATAAGAGAGGAAAAACGCCAAAGATTTGTTACAATCTTGCGTGAATACTTAAATGAATAATAACGTTAATGTAAAAGATCCTCATATCTAGTCAATAGGTTTTACATTAGGATGGCAGGTGCATTTTACTTTAGATCCTCTTCAGGTTCTGTTTCATGTTTCTTTTGCATCTGAACTGATTATGTGTACACATTATCTATTAGAGCAAACAATGATTGAATGGTTTTGTCTTGTCGCCATTTACAATAATTTAGGTATTCAATTTACTGTACTACATGTATATAGATCTAGATCTAAATTCGATTGGCTTGAGCTAAGAGTGCTACGTTCACTTTCATGGTCATCAAAAACATAAATAAAACCGTTGATAAATCTCCATTGGCGTGTTCGTCGAGCAAAGCAACAGAAAGGGGGGAAAGTGAGAAGAAAAGAGAGAGAGAGAGAGTACAAAAAGGACAGAGAGAGGGAAAGAGAGAGATACATCCACTTGATGAGAAGAGGGCATGAAATTCACAGCAACAGAAACGACAAAACATTCGTATAATTTCGGAACTGTAAAAAAGCAGATGTAAAACATTCATCTTGACCTTACGTTATCAGCTTATAAAGAGACGAAACTGAAATCTGATTCCGCGGGCCAGGGCTGATCTGTTGATACAAGAAGAAGAGAGCACGTTGCCCCCTGTGGTTATCTCCTTTAGTTTTCATCAGTGTCAGATTTGAAGGAGACGGAAGGTACCTCAAACTCATGATTCTATTATTACCTTCGCAACCTGCAAGTCTTTCAAGCCCTTTTCCCCCTCATTTGAAAAAAAAAGTTAACTACTTAAGTATGTTAGTTTTTTTTCATTAAACCTCAATTTATTTTTTTATATTTGTAAAACTTTTATTCCAGCCATCCTCTCCACCTTCCTTTCTCTTTCTCTTTCTCCTCCTCACTTTCTTTATTCATCTATCTATCTATCTATCTATCTATCTATCTATCTATCTATCTATCTATCTATCTATGATTCTATTTATCTATCTATCTATGATTATATCTATCTATCTATCTACTCATCTTACCTCCTCTTACTCTCGCCCTACCTCTCAAGCTGTGTGTGTCTGTCTTTTTCTTCAGGTATCTCCCCCTGCTCCTCACACTAGGCGCTTTCGTCTATCCGTTTCTCTTATCTCCTCGTTTCTCAGTGGCCATTTCTGCCAGAACCACTTTACTTCACAGCTTTTGCATTCCCTAATTATTTATTACTGCCGACCAATGTTAGGATTGTCCCCGTCCCTGGTTTGTGCCTCTTCTGCTGGCCTTTTGCTGCAGCTGGCCAATTCTTCACTCATCTCCTCCCTTGTCCGATTTCATTTTTCCGCAATCGCATGTGTCTTATCATGAAAGCATTTTGTTATATGGTCACACAGTCCTCTTCCGACGTCTTTTATGCCACTTCAGTGTTTAGACATTAAAAATTTGATCTAAATAGATTTTCAAGATATCCTAGCCTTATGCCTGCAAACCCTTTCCAGAAATAAATCATTGTAAAATGTATAAGATAAACTTTAGTATTTGTTTATCTTATGTGCATAACGGAGACTATTGGTTTGAATATATGTTGAAATCAAACAAGATCTTTGAGGGTTAATCTATTTAAAAGATGGTCAAATGGGTTAATGATAGTAGCGTGAAAAACTTGAAAAATCCTTAAGGGTTTCATCGTACAAGTATAAGGAAAATGTTCACATGTTCACAATAATAATGAAGTTAAAGTACCACTGAAGTTTGAAAAAAAAAACAGCATTGAATTTTTAATACGTCACATTATTGTCTGTCTTCATTTTGGGCTTGAAGCTTTGTAATGTAAAATCCTATTATTCTTACGAACCTTTTTTTGTCTACTGGGCTTTAATAAGGACTCAATTTTATGAACACCATCCATTTCTTTTACATTGAATTATGTCAATCATCTTATCCTCCATCTTGAATTTCTCAATATTCACAAGAGCCTCAGGCCAGCACTATGAGTCTTCTTGCTTTAGAGATCTTAAGCTGCAAAACAATTTACCAAAAAAAAACAATATTTGGCATACCACATTTTTTTGGGCTCAGGCAAAACTCGGTATCAGGCCACTGGGCTACCACAACCGGTCTTCATGAAACGTTAGCTGAGATGAGACTTTACTATAAAGTTCATTGACCTTTATATTCAGTAAATATTGAAACTGAAGTTCTTTATTCTGTTATGGAAGGCTATGGGTCCATACGATGAGACGCACCCCAACATTATTAACAAGGACTTCTGATTATTATTGGTACACACAGATAAGCTCAATTTGATTTAGAAAATTATTTTCTTGGTTACGAGCCAATTTTACAAATTCAAAAGAAATTTCCGGAAAATGAGTGGTTCACTGAGCTTCCAGGTAAAGCTTGCTAGCAAAGTAACTTCTCTGATTTTTCGCCCTTCCATATTAGATATTATAGAACACCCTCTGAAAGCGTAAAGTTTGGATGTAACAGACCACGGTGCTTGGCTGAGGACATTAACTGTCAGTTATATAGGTATAACCCCCCCCAAAAAAAAAAAAAAAAAAAATACCAGAGAAACAAAAAGCGAAATTCTTTACAAAATTAAGCTTTTTCTACCGTAGGAGAGGAGGCTTTTGTTAGCATATTCCAATGACCAAGTAAATTATTTTCATGATTTACACCCGAGAGAAGAGATGGCTGTTTCATAACGGAACGTGGCCACAAATTCATTACATTAATAATATGTAAAAGGTCACATCATAATCATGTTGAGCTTGCATCCTTTCACAAAATTTTAATTTTTTTTTCTTCCCTACCGGTTCTGTGGCGTAGCGGTAAGGCATTCCTCAGAGATCGGGAGATGCGTGGTTCGATCCCCGGCCGAGTCAAACCAAGGACTTTAATATCGGTATTAGCAGCTGATCCGCCTAGTGTCTGACATTATGGATTTAGTGTTACGCCTGGTCGGCCCGGTGTCAGAATAATGTGACTGGGTGTGGTGTACCCAAGCGCTCCTTTCATCACAGTGTGGCAGCACGCTTCCAATTGTCCACAGCGCCGTATCTGATATGACTGGGACGTCAAAATTCAAACAACCAACCTGCCATAGCATCATATTACGCAGACGAGTAAAACCCTTCGTCCTCTATGATTTTTAAATTTTCTCACAGATCCTTCGAGTTAAAGTGTTTCTTTTAGAATGTCCAATGCACCCAGTGCGCTGTGTCTTTTTGTCTAACCGCCTTTTTAAGACCCTTGATTGGTACAGAAACAAAGCTAAAATGTCTTTCCTTAGATACAATAGGCATCTTGAGGTGCCTAAAGGCATTTTAAAGACCCTTGATTGGTCAACAAATAAAATAATAATATCTTTTTTTAGATTGAATGGGCATCTTTAACTGTCTAACCACTTATTGGTCAATAAATAAAACGATGTCCCTTCTGGGATGCAATGGACCTACTGGCTTGTCTTTAAACAAATGAATCTAGTTAGATACATTAGATATCTTGAGTTACCTTTCTTAAAAAAAAAAAACCTCACAAACTGTCATAATAATTCTTTTTTGTTTGTTTTTGTTTGTTTGAAAGATGGAGGTTGCGATCGAGGATTCCATCTTCCTGGTTCCTAAAGCTGCGTGTCCTTCATCTATTATTTGGTTTGGTTACTACGGGTGTGTTACGTCCCTGACTGTCCATAAAGTTTTTACAGAAGCTGCAGAAACAAGGCCGTTGAAACTTTATAAATTTTGTTTGTTTTGTTTTCTTTGTTTTGGTTATATGATTACGTTTGTGTTGAACAGACCAGAATTGCAATGGATATAAACATATCGTTTTTAGGAAAGGATAGAGGGAGTGAGACAAAGGGGAAGAGAGAGGTGGAGGGAAACAGAGAGAGAGAGAAAGAGAGAGGTGGAGGGAAACAGAGAGAGAAAAAAGAGAGGTGGAGGGAAACAGAGAGAGACGGAGAGAGACAGAGAGAGAGAAAGAGAGAGGGAGAGAGAGAGAAAGAGACGAAGATTAACAGACAGAGAGAGGGAAAGAGAGCTAGAAATTTAAAAAAAAACATTTGGGACTTAAGTAAACATCACCAAATCTCTATGGGTAAAAAATAACTTAACGAATGAGAAAGTCTGAAACTCCTCTTTTATCTTCTTGCTTCTACAATCTGAAATCTTTACTCCCCGCCTTAACTTTAACTTTATAGCCTGCAATCATTGCTACAGAGAAGTTATTAGTGCATGCATTATAAAATATCAGTTTTTATTGTGCTTCACAGACACGTTATAACCTGAGTTATTTCGTTTTCCTATCACTGCTGTCTTTGATGTGGGCGAAAATAAAGTGTATAACACTTAAGCATATCTATTCCTAACTTTGTATGTGAAAAAGTTCTTAAACTCTTAGGGTTTGTTTTCTTTTTGCACTCGTCAGAGATCAGAGGTGTTAAAGTCCAAAATGCCACGGATCAGATTAGCTTACAGGACGAGAAGTGTGTTACCTTAAATGCTTGTTCTATAATCTATTCCTATTGTTTGTTTAGTCTGTCAGAGGATGAGAAGAAAATAAAATAACGTTCGTATTTAAGCAATGATGGTAAATTGATATGATTGTGTTGGAATACAGCAGAATAGTATCAGATGCGAGGGTGTAAGATAAGATAAGATAAGATAATTCTTTATTAATCGCCGTTGGGAAATTTAATGTACATGGTATAAAATTGCATATATACACACAAGTTTATATAACATGTATAATAATATAAGAATATATATATCAATATTATAAGATAGGTTGCAAATATGTTCGTATATTTATTAAAAAAAATATGCGGCTTTAGTATTATGGTGTATAATAATGATGGTATATGAAGTTAGGGTTTTAATACGGTCGAATTAAAATATACATTCGACAAAAAGAAATGGTCTTGCTTGATTTAGAAATCTAAGGTATTAGGATTAAAATTCAAGAAGAAAGTTTTCATATTAAAAGTATCAGGGTCAGTCCAATAAAATACATATAATGACCGCGGGATCTGAATGAACGATTATATCAAATGGAAGATTCATTTTGTAATGCTAATATTCTCTCACGTACCGAGGAAGTAACGTTTGAAAAAAAAAAACTTAGAATAAAATCCATTAGCTGGTCCGCGTCATCGTTGTAAACAAAGATCATTTAAAATGTCATCCTCAGTTAATCATTATACAATGGCAGCGAAGCTGTGAAACTGGACGAAATTCACACCTGAAATGTGGCGACTGTACAGCGGTCTTTTTTCTTTCCCCTGGCGACATCAACAAAATTAATCCTCCTGCTCAATGGGATGTAAATACAGATCACCTTTCTCGCATTTCACAAAGAACCAACATGTCTTTGTTATCACAGACAACAAGTCATGGTGAGAATGATGCGGAGGAGGCACAGAGCTAGTAGTTTGCTTCCACCCACTTTCCGTGGTGTTGTCTCTTTCTGAAAAGGCAAAAAAAAATAACTTGAGATTTGGTTGTGTACATAGATTATATTGTAGAAGGGATAGAGGATGGAAGGACTTGGGGGAGGGGGGGGGTGAAAAGGCAGCCGCAATGTGAGCGATTACCTGAAGGTCAAGGCATGTTTTGACGCGACACAAGAGATAGTGCGCCGGCCAGGGAACGCGGTGCCGGCGAAATGGAGCATAGCACGGCTTGTAAAGGGAGAGCAGTCAGAAGTATAGTGAGTAAGTACAGTACACTCTCAAGAAGCAGAAAATGCCACGGTTCGGTTTTCATTGGACTTGTCAGAGATAGGCGGCCCAAACCAATAGCAGGGGCAGACAACTATACACTTCTTTGTGCTGCTAGCAGACAGCCCAGACGAGAGAAAAAGAAAACAAACAAACGGCAGCAAAGCAGAAGTAAAAGACAGAGAGATAACGCACGAGATAAGAGGATGGGGGACTGCATAATGAGTTTATTATGCGACGGTTTCCATATACATGTATAATATTTATGTCTTTCTTAGCGTTTGTATGTGTGTATGTGTTGATTCCAATTACAACTTCGAAGCACTTGTGATCTAAGCCGACAGGTTTGGTTAGATCATCCAAAATGTCAAATGCAAGACAAAATAATAAGTCTCGAACCATCGAAAATGATTTTCCGACGATAAATATCCCCTTTCATCTGAATTTTATTTCGTCGTTCAAAAGAATGAGTCACTAGAAAGTGAACCTTCATGTCGATCAAAAGTGCAAACCTTTGCAGTATCCTCCTAGTGTTGACCTTTTAGGCAGATCTAGTGTGAGATGGTTCAAAATGGTATATCAGCACATCGAAAGTATTTTTTATACAAAAAAAAACAAAACAAACAAAAAATGACAAGTATGCACATCCTTATTTTGCCATTAGGTGCTTCCGAGTTGAAGAGCTAGACAAATCCTACATGAATAAAGCAATTGAAAACGCACGGTGTAAGAATAATGTTTCAAATGTATAAAGAAATTCCGAAAACCAAAAGAATTGGAAACTGAACAGTAACCGAGATCGGGTGAAATACCAAATTCCCCAAACATTTTACGTGTATCTTAGATCAATAAAGTGGTAATTTTGTGACAATAGAAAGACTGCGATGATAATAAAGACAATATCGTCTCATGACAGAAACAGAAAAACAAACTAAATGGCGGATTGCTTTATAATTATGATGTAACAACATCGTCCATGAAGAACATTTTCGTTATTAGAGATCTTGCACGACGACGACGACGCTAACCTATGACGCAATAGGTAGCGTGGTGTTTGACAGGAGACGAATGGCTGACCGCTGTGACCGGCCCCTTTAGCCCAAAAGCCAACTTTGATTTCCTCCGCTATGGGCTTCGTCCACCTTAGTGGGCCCGTAGCGCATAAAATCTATTGATAAACGAGTGAGAACGTCCGTCCCTGTTTAGCCCGATGTTGTTGGCTTGAATGGCATGGTGTTGTGCAGTTCGTTAAGCTCTTATAAATATTGAAGAAACATTAAAAAAAACCATTAGTAAGGCAAGATTCCCAATACTTCGACCTACAGCTGCTGGTACCTGAGAATACGTGCTCAATGCGCTACGCCTTTTTTAATCTTTTCCCCATTTTCTATGACGAACTTTGTGCAGCGTGCACATGGCTGTAAAATTGTAATGAATAGATCTAGTAGAGATAAAGTCAGACAAAGGTGGGAAAAGTAGAACCTGATTGTGTCGCGATTAGTGTGTTGATGAGTCGGGTGTCAGGTATTTGGCTTTGTGAGAAAATAAACATTAAGCAGATTTACAGCCACAAAAAAGAACAACTGAGTAAGCTAGCCAGTATCAAAATCCATTCCGTAGCCTTTGACTGTTTTTTTCTCTCAGTGTCTCTCTCCGTTTCTGTCTCTCTCTGTTTCTGCCGCTCTCTCTCTAACTCTCTGTGTTTCTGTCTATGTCTCAGTCTCTGTCTTTCTGTCTGTCTGTGTGTGTGTCTCTCTCTATCTCTTCCGTTTATTGTCTATGTATATATCTTTCCTTTTTTTCTCTTTGTTTCTTAATTTCTTTGTTTGTCTTTCTCTCTCGCTCTCTGCCTCTATCTCTCTGTCGCTATCTCTGTCTGTCTGTCTGTCTCTCATTCTGTTTTTCTGTACCTGTAGGTCTACTTTTCTTCTTAGTATGCTTTCACCGTCTTTCTGTCTTTCTCTCTCTTCACCTCTTCCTTCTAAAATCCTCAAACAAACAATCTTTAAAGTTCGAAAGGTTTTAAAGGTATGAATTAGCAGCGGAAAGAGGCTTTAAGTGGAAATGCCCGCAATGTCTTCCTTTAGTTAGATTCGAACCTTCGACTTATAGACCCATCGCCTTGCCACTCAAAAAACATGGCTTACACCATGTCGCCACTACGCTCCTTACTGCTAATTTGATGTTTAAAATCTTTCAATCATTGATTGCGCAGTGGCTGCCTCCACTATTTAAACCACCTTTAAGCATGAATCAGATCTGAAATATCGTTCGTTACAGGCAAATATAATTATTATCAAAATTATCGCCCAAATATTTTTACAATGCCACTAGATTTGCTGCCAATTTGTTAGCATTCTGGAAGTGTTAGTGTTCCAGTAAGCGTGTCCTTGTGTCTATACTTACTGATTCTCTGCGTGACTGAAAACTCCAAGCTTGTTTGACCATTTTTTTAAAATCGATGAGTGTATTCATTATTCATTAAAACATTAAACTGTCGGATAATAAAAAAGAAGTTTAGGAATGTGGGTAAATTCATCAAAATAATGAGATCGCTAAGTTGAGAAAACATGCTGTTCGTTTTAGGAAAAGAAACCATGACAAAACTTGGGAAGTAATCTAGATCTAGGAACATCTAGTCTTTGAACTTGGCATGCCTAATCTAGCGCAACTTGTTGCACTAGTTTTCTCAGCTGGTGCAAAGCAAAAAGTAGGTTTTTATGTAGTGAACAGATACTGCCTTGTCTTTGGTTTTTACATTAACAAGGTCTTTCAAATCACTTGTTGTTAAGAACACAGGAATAACGAGGAAGTTTGTTATTAGAGCATATTTAGTGTTAAGCGATAGAACAGAGATACTAAAAGGTGGAACTATTCCTGTTGCAAACGCTGAAACCATTAACTGCAGAAGCAGGAGCAACAGCAGGAGCAGCAGCTGTTTCTGTCTTTGGTTTTGGTTTTAGTTTATGTCTGTTTCAAATACTGATTGTGTGCAGGAACATAATAAGGATGCAATTTAAACAAAAAAATGAGTGCAAAAACATCTTACATGACAATTTCCGAGTTTAAGCGGTAAAGCAGATTTACAATAGTAGGAAACTTTATGTCAACAACCCATCCAAAGATCAGTTTAATTAAGCAAGCATAAGCCTGATAGCTTTAACAGTGTTAGTGAGCGAGTCGCGTTTGAGGTGATGGGCAGAAAAGAGTACAATTTTAATATCTTTGATCTCGAAGAAATTACGCGCTAAAAAAAAAACAGATTTATTTAATTGTGACGGGTTTTGAACTGCATCCACAAAAAGTCTGTGGCTCCCTGCAGTTGTCTCCTTGCTAGCATATATATACACCTCTTTTTGAGCCTCTTGCTTTGTTTTGCTGTCTTTTTCTGTCTCTTGAGCTTGCTAGAGAATGATGCCTCAATGAAAAAAATCCATTCTTATCTCTCTCTACCTATCTTTTAATCTAGCTATGTATCTATGTACCGGTATGTAATGGTGTATGCATGTATGTATGTATGTGTCTATCTATCTATCTATCTATCTATCTATCTACCTATCTATCTATCTATCTAATCTATCTATCCGTCCATCTATCTCACTATGCACCTACGACCTATATCTACTTTTCTATTTTTCTATCTACATTTCTATTTTCCATGTACTTACCTATTTATCTATGTGTCTACCTACTTACTGAGCTACGCACCTAACTATCGGTCTGTCTATCTATTTATCTTTGTATCTACACACCTGCTTACCTAACTAGATCTAACTACTTGATTATCTATCTATCTATCTATCTA
>BMAT01007831.1:252289-264112 GCA_019649035.1 Elysia marginata | reverse complement strand
CCAGACGCTGACGTGGCTTCTGTGAAGAGGATTTTTTTGGAGAGCAATGTGCGAGCTTTTCTCTGGATGAGCTTCTTCCAGAATGACTGAAGGATGCCGGAAAGATGCCAGAGTTTTTTGTTTCCAAGACAGTGCCGATCGAGTTATTGCAAGAAGAGCCTAGAGAGAGAAAAAAAAAATAACATTCGTTTGGACGAAATGAAAGGATGAGGAGAATAGAGTGATGGAGGACTTATTCAGGTGTCGAGTTAGGCAACGAGGTGGTAAAATACAATTTGTCCTAGGATCTTTTTTCCGTTGGTGGATGAGACAAAGGGGATGGTGAAGTTAATAAAGCGGCAGCCATGATAAAAGGACTGAACCATCACGACAGTGGTTGCTGTTAAATTCTTCGCTGGGCTCAGACATCAGGAAATTGCAATGTCTGAGATTTATTGTATCCCTTTATTTTCCTGAAAGAAAGTCTACCCGTCAATTTATAAGTTTAGAGAATCGAGTTTTAATCAGGACCTATTAGATAAGAAAAAATACTCTCTTTCTTCTTTGTCGAGCAGAGAGGCTTAGTGGTTTGCGCGTTGGACTAGTGATAACCAACAACCACTCATGTTGTTCTATTACCTTGTCATAGCATCTTATCCACATTTTCCTTTATTCACCCACCTGTAAAATGAGTACATGGCTAGAGACAAGTGCTTAAAGTTGGTATTTTAGAGCCTAACAGGCAGTGGTACTGTAATGCTCTCAAATATAAGTTGCAATCGCTCCTTGAAGATGTTTACAATCAGCAGTGCCAGTTAGCCTTTACTGGCAAGGACATAAAAAAAAATTAGCAAATCTTATCAGAGGCTATGTAGTCGGTGTTTTAGCCCGGGATAAATATTAAACTTCTATCATGGTATTTGGTTGTTTGAATATTAACATCCCTGTCAACTTAGAGGTTTTATATCAGAGACGGCGCTGGGGACAATTGAAACGTGCTGCCACACTGTGATGTAAGGAGCACTTGCATACACCACACCCAGTCACATTATCCTGACACCGGGCCGACTAAACTTAACACTAAATCCATAATGCCAGACACTAGGCAGATCAGCTGCTAATACCCATTTCAGAGTCTTTGGTTTGACTCGGTCGGGAATCGAACCACGCACCTCCCGATCTTTGAGCGAGTGTCTTACCACTAGGCCACTGAGCCGGTCTCTATAATGGTTTATATGGTATAATGGAGGAGATACCATCCCTTTAGGCATAAGTTTCGCAATAAAGTCTTCAAGCTCTCAATATCAGAATCCATGTGATTGCACCGTTTCGATCTATTCTTGTCTGTTTCTACAGTGATGTAATTATCACGGTTGCTTTGTTTTGTGCCGGTCTTTGATTGTTTTTTTTTTCCAGTTTTACGGCACCATCATGACACTCGTCCTGTGTCTGTCCAAATTTTCTTTCTTGCTTCTCTCTCTCTGTCTTTCTCTCTCTCTGTCTTTCTCTCTCTCTCTCTCTCTCTCTCTCTCTCTCTCTCTCTCCCCCTCTCTTATTTAGGGGGTCTGTTTCTTTTTTCACTTTCTCTATTTCTGACCCCAGCTCTATCTTTCAACCAATTCTCCTCCTCCTTCTCTTCCTCCTGCTCCTCCTTCTTCCTCTTCTTCTTCCTTTTCTTGTTCTTCTTGTGTCTCTTCATACTACTCTGGGTTAAAGGAAGAAGTGATAGAAAAAAGGAAACCACAATGATAATGGCAGAACTGGCGGTTTGACAAGAAATAAAAATGTTTGATTGGCGGGAAGCCGTTTTGAGTCATGAATAAGAAGCCTGCCTTATTATGTAACACATGATAGAGCAGATAGGGATTTTCTTAAACCCATGGTAAGATCACAAAGTATTATAGTTTTGTAATTACTGGGTATTTTGTTTTGGCTATAAAACAAATTGGTGTTACGTGAAAAAAATCATCCTATTCTTGACTTAGCCTACCTATCGTCTTTCGCGTGCTAGTACTTCGCACCTGGAAACCTCGGCTGCTTCTCGGATTTTCATGGAGAACCCTCTACAAAATTATCTTAGGAAGCGTTAGCCCACATCGGTCACATAAATTTTACACGCGGTTTATGACTGCAACCTTTGACGGCTTGAGTAAACTCTTGCCAAAAGTCATTGGCCCTCACAAACATACAATCAAGTAATATTGGTCACTAAAAAAACATATTGACTTGGGCATGTCGTGTGTCACAAAAGAGAGGTGCCATGCTAGATTTAGAATGGACAGGCACTACACGGCAGCACATCCACTCAGATAACAGAGGTATGAACAACACGTTCGTGACCCAGATGGAGAATTTTAATACCCTATGGGACTGTTCAATGAACTTAAAAAAAAATTCCAAAGAGTAGTTCCCCTTGGGCAAAGGTGAGTTTTTAGGCTTAGATTTAGAACTGTAGTTATTTGAATAAAATACCTTGCCCACAGAAGAGTTCGCTGGGGTGAGCATACCTTTTAAATTGTACACATACGAGAGGTTAGTCTTGAAACATTCCTATACCACGCCCTGGCCTCTGACCTCAAGACTGGGAAATAGTGACCGTATTAAATCGAAGTGATTTTTAAAAAAATAATGGATCAGTCATCAACTAAATGTATTGTGAAGAATGTTTCAGTTACACAATGAACGTGCTGATATTTTTAAAGTTTTATATAGAAAATAATGTTTTGATTACCATATTTCCTAATAACAGGTTAGTTGTTTACTGTGTAGCCTTTGAAACATAGCCTCAAGGGCGTTTTGAGCAGTATAAAGACCGTTTTTCTTTGCCCATAAACATCGGAAAGTGATGGGAACTACAGTGTTTTTATCGTTGAAATGTGAGTCACGTTCGTTGTTCAATAGGAAACAAAGAAAAGACACACAAAGAGGTTGTTGAAAGAAAAAAAAAAAGAAAACTAGATTAGGATGGAGGAGGAGCAAAATCGGAGGAAAAAAAAGAATGCGGATATGAAAGAAGGACAATTAGAGAAAGGGACACAGAAGAGGAGCAACAACCGAAAAGAAAAAAACATTGGGTGAAATAGAAAGAGTAGTAATTGTGTATAAGACGAGATACCGAATTACAAAGAAAGAATAAAAATATCCTCACGGAAAAAAAAATCGAGAGCAGATTTAAAGATTGCGCTATGTAAGTACCGGTATGTATTGAAGATGGAAAGAAATCGTGTGGATAAGGATGTGTTGTAATATGTGAATACTTTCTTTAAAAACTATCTTTTAATGCTTGGGTTTGATAAGAATCTGCGTTGGTGGCCTCAGATACCAGGGTTTTTGCTATATATAATGTGGATCAATTTGGCAGAAGACTGTGTGATTTACGTTTGAGATTATGAACAGAGTTATGGACCACCCCCAGGTTTGTGAAAGTCACTGATGTGATTAATAGCTGTGAGGTGAGTGAGTTTTTGCGGGCATGTAGAAGAGCAGTTACCACGAAGGAAGGAAAGAAAGAACCGTTTAAAGACGAAAAGAATGGAAAGACATATGGATGGACACCACCAAAGCAAGAAGACCACCCTGTAAGTGTATGCGCGGCAAGAAGGTGATGCAGAGACTTCGCCGTGGGTGGCCTCCCTTCGCTGATAGCTTGATTAGAGATATGTGTGGGGAAAGTAGGGAGTGTGTGTATAGAGAGACTGTTTGTCAATGTTCTAAACTAAGAAGAAGTTTGAGTGAGAGAAATTTAAGATAGATAAACAGAAAATACCACTCTTCCCCTTTCTCTTTCTTGTGTTCTCTCTATGTGTGTCTAGCGGACTCTTATCTATCTATCTATCTATCTATCTATCTATCTATCTGTCTGTCTGTCTGTCTGTCTATGTATCTATCTATCTATAGATCGATCGATCTCTTTGACAAACTCCCCCCCTCTCTCTCTTTTTCTCTGTCTGTCTGTCTGTCTGTCTCTTTGTGTCTCAAGTTGTTATAACAAATGACAAGTTCTGACGAAAGTCTCGCTCATAAACGCTTTGGACAAAGAAAAGAAAAATAGGCACTGCTTACCTGCACGTTTCCCAAGTATATATCATCTATACACCTGCTTGAAGTTGTAAATATTTATTAAATTATCGAAGGCCTGTTTTCTTCTGAAAATATTTATAAACAACGTATATTCTGTGTTGTTACTGGGTTATTATTTTCTTTCTGAATCTCCTTCCCTCCTCTTTTCTCTCTCTCACTTTCTCTCTCTCTCTCTCTCTCTCTCTCTCTCTCTCTCTCTTTTCTACCAAATAGCTTCAATTTATTAGATAAAGGAGTTTAGGTTAATATGTACTATCTGTTTTTATTTCGTCTCTCCGTTCCTCGCTTCGTTCTCTTCTTCTTTTTCTTTCTTTTTTTTTTGTTCTTCGTCTTCTTCCTTTACTTCTTTTTTTCTTTCTTTACTTGTGCTTAGTCTTCCTCCTTTATAGTTCTTCCAATTCCCTCTTAAACCCCACTTCTTATTTATCTTCACTCCTTCATACCCCCCCCCCCACCTCACCCCACCCCTAGCTCGAACGCCATATTATGGGGCTGAATCAGTGAAGTCAAAACACGAATACTTTTACTAACAAGATCTAGGAGTGGAGTAAAAAAAAAGTTAGCCCCATATGCACACGAGCGTAAGGCAACAAGGGGCAGGGTCCCTGTTTTTCTAGGCACACGGTTTAGTGAGGTAGTTTGTCATTGCTTTCCTCGCCGCGTTTACTTTCACTAAGTCTTAAGAGACCTAGCTACCCATTATGTGCTGGGTGAGCACATGGGGACAAATACAATTTTTCCCCGAACTGGGTATCGAACCCGAAACCTCTGAGATCGGAGGTCAACCAAGTTACCGATTGCGCCACCGCTCACCCCAGGAGCAGTGCAACATTGGTAGAATCGTCATGCTGAAAGTTGGTAAAAATACTTGGTATGCTCTAGCTTGCTATGATTTATATAACCCACTTTTTCTCGTGCATTATTTACTCCTTATAATCTTATAATTTGGATAATGAATAGCGTTTTAAAAACATTTTCTCTTGATCAAAGTATTTAACTTCAGAATACTCGGGTAACACGTAAAGCAACTCAGACATATTGCAATTTACATACGTTTTTTAATAGTAAGTTTTGCGATAACGGGATAAACAGAGCCAATGAAATGCAGTACATGTATCTAAAAAGTCTGTATTGCATTACGCACAAAATGCGGCCCACATAAGGGGCTATGCCACTCCAGCGCCACAAAATATCACAAGCATGTATGAACTTTTCCTCCTTTACAATTTACAATAGGTCGCGCGACCACACACGCAGTGGAAAGTGCCAAAACCGACTGGTGCAAGTCAGTCAGCACAATACTTGACTTGGAATCATATCACATGTACTATGATTTTTGAGAGCTAAAAAGGCCGGAGGAGCAACAGCCGGGGAGGTCATTTACGACAAAGAGCACACATTTTAGTAGTTTTAATACATGAGTATAAATTTTTTGTTGACTTTTTTTTTTACCAAATTAGGTTAATATTTCACACTGACTAATGCTTTTAGAAACGATAAAGTATTGTTATTTTGCGCGTGCTGTATGAGAAGGAGGAGAAATGGGTCTAAACTGCAAGAAAGGAAAAGCAAATTAACATTCGTTTTTCAGAACAAATATTATTGCCCAGGAGGGTTTTACAATGAATTTAACCTTCCATATTGTAGTCTGTATTGTAAAAGCTGAGTCCAGGAAAATTCCGGCGGATCAATGGATGGGACTGAAAATGAGATCTTTTGAAAACTTGTTTTCTTAATTGTTTTTTAATATAATGTTGAGCTTTTTAAACAATCAAGTTAAAGTAAAGAGCGTTTTCATGTAGCGTCCAAATACACTATTATGCTCTTAGTGCTTTACATTTTATATATAATTATATATATAAGGTTCTAGAATTTATGTCATGAAATACAGTGCTCAAGTTGTATAAAGAGCTTTTACATACATTGTAGCCTATTTCTACCTTATTTTTATGCGTCACCGTGTTTCTCGTCGTCCGGTTGGAAGGCGCATCGTCAGGCAACTGTTTCTATTCCGTTCCCCCGTCATGCTCGTCTAGGTCGTCGTTAATTTGCTTCGATTCTTTTGCAGTTGTCAGTTAATACTTTTTAGTATGCATACATGTTGACAAAATTCACTCTCTTCTGTTTAGAGTTGGCTACTTTGCTAAAGTTAGATATTTTTCTGAAAGTCACGAGTTACACTTTTGTTTTGTTTTGCTGGAGTACGCCTTTGACTTTTCTATACTTTTACATTTTTTTCTTTTTCTCCCCTACCCCACCACACCCGTTCTTTCTATAGGAGACTCAAAGACTGGAGGGTCAGAACACAACCTTGCGCTCCGAGATTCGTCAGCTGCATGAAGAGCGTGACCAGCTAACGCGCATTATCCGCTCTCACGCCAGCGTCTGCCCGCTCACGCCTCGACACAGCCCGCTCACCGTGGTGCGAGAATCCCCACTGCTGGTTGTACCTTTACGGGAATCTCCCATCATTACCGGATCTGGCAGTTCTGGTGGCTGTACAGCTGGGGGAGGGTGCCAGGGGCTAACCTTGATTCGAGAATCGCCGTTGACAACAGGAGATGTATTGAAAACACAGATTCGGGAATCTCCGCTGCCAGGTGAATCAAATCCTAGGGAGTCTCCGATTACCTTGGGAGGCCAAAGAAATGCCAGTGAGGATGCTCAAGTTGTCGCACCTGTGTCTGGAGGAAAACGGAAAGATACCGACAGTGCCATCTCGAGAAAATCACCAAGGCTAATTCGAGAATCGCCATTGCTTGCCGCTTTGGCCTACCTGTCGTCGGCATCGGCTTCTTCCCAGTCAACAGAAGGGGCGATGCAATGCGGACATCAGCCAGAAGCAAAAGGCGCTCTTTTGGAAAGTCACCAATCAAGAAAGAGCCCCGCAATGGGAATGACTGGCGGTATGGCCTCATACTCTTTGCAGAGTCCTGTTGTGGTTGGTGGGGGAGCTGAAGGCGGAGACGGTGGTGGATCCAGCGGGAGGTTATCTAGAAATGGAAGGCGGTCTTCTCTTTTGATGCAGAGTCCAGTTATGGGTGGAGCCAGACCCTCTGTAGTCATGCAGAGTCCGGCTCTGCTAGTGCCTCCAACAAGAGAAAGTCCAGTGCCGCTCCTGATCATAAACCCTAGTGGTGGCACTACAGGTGGAGCTGGTATTGGTGGAGGAATAGGACAAGCCGCTAAAGCTAGCAATGCAACAATCACAAGCCCTTTGCCACCCTCCGGGAGAGCTGTCCCGAGCAGCCCCGTTCCGATGACGTCTCGCCCGAGAAAGTCGCCAATAGCTTTGTTTCGAGGTAATCCTAGTCCGGTACATTTGTGCAATCCGACAGAGCAGCGTTTGGCAATGGATCAGAGCCCTATTTTGTTTGGATCGCCTCCAAAACAAAGCAAGCACTCTATTCCGCCACGCCTGAATCTCTCAGGGCCTAAACCTGTGAAGCCAATATTACCCAAACCACCTTCTTCCTCTTTATCATCGACATCCTCGACAGCATCTTCTTCTTCATTTCCATGTTCTTCTCCACGAACGCCTCAGTCGTTCATGGCCAGCCCTCTTCCTATCACGGCAAGCCCAGTGTCTGCAACAGGTCGTCCTTCCCATGCAAGCCCAGTGTTTTTCGGTGAGGGTTGCTTCACACCCTCCGTAGGGAAAAAGCTGTCTAGCTCTAGCTTTATAAGTACAAGCGAATATGGAATCCATCAGCCAAACAAAAGCCCTTTATGCCAAGCTGACGATGCTAGTGCAGTAAGCAGAAGCCCCTTGTACGATTCTGAAAAACTAAGGCAAAGTCCGATGCAACAGCCAGACAGTGTTCATCACACCACTCGAAGTCCTTTGTGCATCCTAGAGGCAATGAGGCAAATGAACCAAAGCCCAATGAAAAAACCAGATGTAAAAAGAAAGTTAAACCAAAGTCCATTGTGCACAAAAGATATAGCAAAGCAACACATATGCCAAAGCCCATCGAGCCACATGGAAACCACCAGCCAAACAAGTAAAAGCCCAGCTGGCTGTTTGTTCAACAGCCCGTCTAGAGCAGATCATAGCCCTATGACTGTCAATGACAGCTGCAACAGAAACACCCCCAGCTCAGCATCACGTATCACTCAGCAAAGCCCAGTATTCTTTGGATCTGGCAAAGGATCAAACCCACCACCTTCAGCCAATAACGGCCAGTTCTTGCAGCCCCAGCCTCTTCCGCGATCAGTTTCGGCCTATGCCAAAAGCCCAACATCATCCTTGTTGACTTTGTTACAGCGCGGAAACTCTTTCCCGACCGGCAGACTTACCGGGCCATCTCCAACTGCAGATAAACCAGGCAGCAGCAGTGCGAGCAATGCGTTTTTGGGAGTTAAAAAGAGCAATATGTTTCACAGCAACAGAGGCAGCGGAGTCTTCTCCACGACGACCAACAGCAATATGTCTGTGGACAGTGTAAATAGACAGAGCGCACCAGGTGTAGCCACGAGTGAAAGTGAATTCAACAAATATATTAACACTAATACAAAGAATAACCAAGTCAAAAGCAATCTAGCTTCAGATAGCACCTGCAGTAGTTCTACCTTCCGTCGTCCAGATGACCGAAATGATCATGAAATCATTGATGTCGATGAGATTGAGGAAGTTCAACACAACAAAAACAGTACGCCTATCGGTACACCTATAGGTAGCATAGACAGTGGAAACATTGGCAACTTTTGCTTTGCCAGCAACCTCAACGACAGTAACAGTAATAACAACAGCAATCATACCGCTAACATAGATGAAACAAAAACACACAGGCCAACAGGTAATAGGAGTGGTACTTTATTTAACAACAGCAATACCTTTGGTCCAACCCTTGACATTCTAAATAAGAACTCATCAAACGCCACATCAAATAGTACCAGCAATGCTATGAACGTAAAGAAAAGCAGCGAAGATTCTGGCTCGGCAGTTGTCCTAGATCAGACAAACTCTTTTAACACAGCCCGGATATTTCCTGACAGCCCAGCTCTTCCATCTCCATCCATATTAGATGACAACGCCCTGTCTCTTGAAGAGATAGAGCGCAGCGCGGCGGTTCTGGAAGGCAGAGACGACTTTATGGATCTATTGGACATACAAGCCTTGCTTGAACTTAGTGCTGACCACAATAGCAACAACAGTGGCAGCAATAGCAACAATTTCAACAGCTGTGACAACTTTGTCGACCTAAACAATTCAGGTGTTCAAGACGAAGTGGATATTCCACGAAGCGGAAACCAAAGAAGTATGTCTACCGCCTGCAGAAGCAATGCCCAAATTGCAATCGCGCCAGCTTCTAATTTTAATAGTTATCAATGCCAAAATTCTACTGA
This sequence comes from Elysia marginata, assembly GCA_019649035.1. Classification (NCBI taxonomy): domain Eukaryota; kingdom Metazoa; phylum Mollusca; class Gastropoda; family Plakobranchidae; genus Elysia; species Elysia marginata. The sequence goes on along the minus strand of BMAT01007831.1, from coordinate 254,704 downwards.
CACCAAAATTGACGATGTTAATGCTAACAATAATGCTTTTGTGCAACATTCAGCACCGACAGTTTTCAATCCTCCGCATATACCGCAGGAAAACACTCAAAACAGCGACACAAATTTTCTTTTTAACATTCCCCCTAACTCAATGCAAACAGATCAAGATAGGTACGCTCAAATTTTAGCTTCTTTTCAAAGTCTACAAAACACCAACCAAAACAGCACTCTTCCTGTCATGGGCGGACATTTACAATCTTCAAATGAAACACATCGACGCGCAAGCGCAGAGCAAACTAGCGGCGATGCTTCGGGGTTACAGGCTGCCGCCCAAAGTGCGTTGACTAACATGGGTGCGTTAGGAGGTCTCTTTGTATCTTCTGCCACGTCTACAATTCACCATCACCCATCGCAGAACCAACAATCATTCCTCACTCCAGCTCAATGCCAAGATAACAATTATGTTCGCGATGTCAACTCCATACTGGCACCATCAGCATTAACTAATTCACAAAATTTTCTGGCGGCACCCCAAGGTCTCCTTTCGGAGAGCGCTCAAGCAAACCCTGCAATGTGCAACCAAAACACTTCTTTCATGGCTACCAACCAGAGTGCAGTATCATTATTTCAGATGGGACAACAGTTACAGCCTCCCCACCAGTCTGGTTTCGGTGAAGAAAGATACAGGCTTAACGCCCAATGGCAACCACCTCTACCTCGCTCCACGGATGCATTGACCCCCGGCCTTAACCGAGGCCCTGATCAGCGACTCCAACAGATGGCACATTCTCACACCAGTGACGGGTCTTTACCCAACCCAAACTCCCAGGCAACATCGGGGTTTTCAACGTACAAAAGTAGTCGACTTAGGGAGCTGCTCAACGCGCCGACCACACATGATGTGACCAACGTCAGTGATGCAAGTGGTGGTCCCAGCCTGTTCGCTCCGGCTAACAATACGCCGTGGAATCCTTCTGGCGTCACTCAGCACTCGGTTTGGGAGTCGCACGGGAACGCGACGACAACGTCAAGTAGCTTCAGTCTGATCCAAACATTAGAGTCGGTACCGACGCCAGAAAGAAATGCAAACACTGAGCAAAGTTCGGTATGGGACCCAGCCTCTTCCGGAAGCCAGGGACAAACTGAAAGAAGAGAAAGTTCTGCAAAGAAATTACACAGGAATTAAAACTCTTTTATACTAAATAATATAATTTTAAAACTAAAGTCAATAGAGTCTTCTACTTTCTGAATGTTCGTGGACACAAAGAAAGGCGTGCAGAATCGTGTGCAACAAGTTTAAAGGACAATTATATGGTAAACCAACATTTAAATCTAAATGTTACAAAGACATTTTCTATATTTGTCTCTTGATATTTTTAATGGTGAATTGACCGGTTAGTTTATTTATTAATTGTGTGATGTGCATGTGGTTTGTACCTTTGAATCCAAACACTAACATTATATCAATAGTCATACATTTATGACCGTGTATACTATTATTACAATATTATCATCGTCGTCATCAACAGATTTATCTCAGGGAAACGGGTTTTCCCGCTAGAAGCCTTCAAGCATACCCGTCCTACCCAGCTCATTTTTTACCTCAGGGTTTGCGCATGCGCTTCTTCTCAGCTCAGGGCAGCAACATCATTGCCACCTCATCTGTCGTTGTCAAACTGCTGTTTCGGTAACCCAACAGGTCCATTGACGTCGTATGAGAAACTTGACATCACCAGCAAATCTTGCTGTGTTTTCACTAATGTCATGAGTTGTGAAATAATGTCAGAATATAATGTAGTTCTGTTAAATTTCTTATTAATTCGTTCTAGTGAAACCGACGCATTGCTCATTTCAGTACTATATATTACAAAGAGGTAAATCTAATTTTGATTTCTTTTTTCGTCTAACTATGACTATATGAGATGAGTGAATACATTTAATATTTAATACTGTTCAAACTCTTTTCTATTAAGATATTCTACCATTTCTTGGATGCTCTAGGTTTACATTATTGTATGCTATTGAGTCTTCTTTATTATTTTGTCTAAAGTTCAGCTCGGCACAGATCGTTTAAAGTCCTAGATGAAAGGCTTTTTTCTGAAGGTTATCTAGATTGTGTTATATGCCCTTTAGAGAGTATTTAGATCTAGTTAAAAAAGGCCATTTCCTCTGTGTCTGCCTGTCAAGCCTCCTTTGGATCACTGTTTTCTAACTATTTGAAAATGACGTATGTTTGAATAGTTCTAATAATAAGTCTTCAAGCACGGCTATATGATCTTATTTCTCAAGAGAATGTTCCTATCGATTGGTACCAATGGCTTAACTCTTTTTTTTTCTTTTTTTTTTGCCCAGAGGGTTAAAGAGTGTTACAATGATTTAAATGAATTGGTACAAGACAAAATGGAAGTTTTGTTTATTTTACCG
>BMAT01007831.1:208284-224547 GCA_019649035.1 Elysia marginata | reverse complement strand
TAGAAGTAGTTGTAGTAGTAGCAGTAGTAGTTGTAGTCGTGATTGTAACAGGATCAATATCACATACGATGACCAGAGAATAACGGGGCATAGGGGGTAGAGGACCTTCGCTATTTAATGGGTTGTTACAGCGGACATGTGACACTTGAATCAGCATGTCAACTAAATATATCCAGCTCTTGTCATAAAAATACAAACTTTTGTGTTTGTCTAAACTTAGCCTATGGCGCCATTGATGAACTTGCCTTGGAATTGGCCTCTCTCTCTCTCTCTCTCTCTCTCTCTCTCTCTCTCTCTCTTTCTCTCTCGATCTCTGTCTGTCTCTCGCTCTCTCTTTCTATCTCTGTTTCTCCAAAAGCTTTGACATGTAACTGTGGTCTTATCGTGTGTGGTTTTTCTGTTCCTAGAATGTACCTTTTTGTTCCTAGAATGTACCTTTTTGTTCCTTTAATGTATCTTTTTTCCGAGAATGTACCTTTTTGGTTATCTTGCTACAAGGATAGACTTAGAATTTTTTCTTTAATCGCATTGATAGGATTTTCACCTTTTTTAACAACTACGCCTGTATCAAGTGGTAATGGCTTTGAATAGATAATGTGTTTTGTAACCGCCCATGTTGTCAAAGTTGAAGCAATCTATGTATGCGTGCCTGATAATAAAATGTAGTGTAAAAATACAATAGGATGAAGGAGTTATGTTAGGCCTTTACTGGTGCTGAAGATATAAAAATGAGACTAAATATAGTATTTTCGACCATGAACTAAACGATGAAGAGCCGGACAGTGCACTAATGCACTACTTACCTGCAGTTGCAGCGATTACTACCATAAAATTGATGTGCACTGTGTAGATAACGTGCTCATAATTATAAATTATCTTTACGCACAGAACTATTTTAGAGTACGATATATGAAGAGATGGAAAATGTAAAGGAGAGATAAAATAATAGAGAAATAAGCGTTATAAATAGATAGAGTGCAAGGGAGAAAAAAATTGACTGAATGCTACTTTTATGTGAGGTAACAAATTTGTGAACTATTTACATCGTTTTTTTTATGACCCCTGTTATAAAATATTGCATACCATTATGTCGATTTCTTACTGTAAATAGTATGCATGTACTGACTATAGTCGCATTAATTTCCCATGCTTGCGGCACGAATATCTCAGGTCCGAGGCAAGTAAATGGTTAATATTGTTGCGTCGTGGTCTAGTGGTAGACGCTCGGCGTTCGGAGCGCGAGGTCCGGGGTTTGAGCCCTGCTTATAGCAGGTCGACGTTTAGTCCTTGAGAAAGGCTATTTACACATATTTCTTTGCCTCATTCGTGCGTTAAAGGAGTACCCGACTATAGGGGTAAGATCTTGTGCTTTGTTTGCTGCTCCTCTATGAGCTCAGAAGGCGATTTTGGTTGGTAATGGCCTGTCGGGGAACATATGTAAAGCGCTTATTCAGTGGATTAGACGCTCTATAAAACACTCCTTACTTTACTGATTTCAGATGGACAGAGCACATTCTAATTTTTTTCTACGATTATAGCGACAGAATCGTGCCAATCGCAATCAATGTTTTTAAATTTTACGTTTACTAACCTACATGTATTAATATAATACGTTTGAGTTTGTCAATATTGTTTTTTACGGATCGTCTCTAACAGCTTATCACATCGCTGGCGTGACTAACGACAATAACAGAGCTAGTGAACTTTCCCAGTGAGAAAAATGTATGTGCGGGGTTCTTCTTTACGTAAACTATCGCCGCGAAAGAAATTAACCTCTTCAACTCTGTCATATGCTTCTTCAAGTCTGTCGTATGACTTTGAGGCATTATCTTACCGCAATCAAAGCATCCGCTTAGGTATTAAGATTCCCTGTTTACCATTGATGTTTAAAAACGTGGAGCGTTAATTGTCTTTGCTAAATCTTTTAACTGCATCGGTGGCTAGGGGTTAACACTTCTTATCTTTAATGTCAATATGAGAGATCCGGAGGTCGCAACTTTGATTCCTGACCATGTTATATTGCAAATAGAGAAGACGAAGATCCAAGTTTGATGCAAAACTCAACGAAATAAAACGCAACTAGACCTCTTATTTCACATATTATGGGTATGTGTACGAACAATTGTATTTCTTCCACAAGTCTGTACTCCTCAACAGACTTTCAGATTTGGTTGTTTGTTTTTTTTTACTTATTTATTTTTGTCACTAAGCTCGCGTTTTGGAGATCTAGATGGACATGGCGTAGCGCTGAGTCAGGTGCAGTGGTCTGTTATAAGGGGTTAAGTAATACGAGCCGACACACCTGTGTGGTCCAAGTATTGCGGCGAACTTTGGCAATCGATAGCCTGAGTGGCAACAGCTAAAGAATTAGCTCTAGTTAGGCTTGTAGCATGCTCTGCGCTTCACAATCGTTCTGTGTGTTTGGTTTGAGCAGGCAACCGTACGTAGTGTTGAAACGAATTATTGAAATTTGTGATGATGGGTTCTAAGTTGAAATAATAATAGAATTATCGAGCACAACTTTTAAACGATATCATGATGAAGAAAGTGTGTGTGTGTGGGGGGGGGGAGTAAGGAATATAGAGACTGAATGGGGAATGCAATAATGTGAAAACAAGGGGGGAAGAAGTGAACAATAGAAAGTGAGTAGAAAGAGAGAGAGAGAGAGAGAGAGAGAGAGAGAGAGAGAGATAAAGAAAGGGGTATACGTAAGACAGAAAAAACAGATAGAGACTTTTACTTACTGTGATCAGACATACATAAATCATTGATGAATACGTGCAAAGATTTATTTAATATTCCGACAAATAAATGCAGAATAAAAGACAGGTTTCTAAAACAACTTTATATAATGCTAAACAAAAGTGAAATTCACGAGGGACTGAAGTGTTTGTCTGTATAAGAATGAACATTTTAAAGACGACTTAAATGATGTTTAAAGTAAATCTTGTCATATAAAGGGCCTATAAATCCCATCCTTAAAAATAAAACAATGGGCGGAAGAGAGATGAGGAAAAGGAAAGAGAAGGATCGGTAGGATGGGGAAGGACGCATGTATACATATTTACACATATATATTATAGGGTGAGAGAGAAGGGAGAGAGTGAGGAGGGAAAGAGGGGAGTTGTTGAAAGATTAAGAAAGAGAAAGGAGGAGGAAAGAAGCTGAGAAAGGATTAGAAAGAGAGAAGAAGAGAATCAGAGAGAGAAAGAAAAAGAGAGAGGGAGAGAGAGAGAGAGAGAGAGAGAGACAGAGAGAGAGAGACAGAGACAGAGACAGAGGCTGTTGCGACACTCCCCCCGCCCTGCCCCCACCCTCCCTCGCGCAGACATCAATATTGGCGACATGGGTAGCCCTCGCACGTGCATTCATGTCAAGCCGAATCGACGCTCGGCGTTACTCAGATGGTACTGTGTGAATCGCATTAGGCGCGCGCGTGTGCGTGTGTGTGTGTGGGGGGGGGTGTCTGGGTGAGTCTGGGTGTGTCTATAGAACTCTCAGTCTGTGGGAATGTCAGGAATTAGCCTTGGCAGAATAGCTGAGTTAGCAGTTCGATAGTTCCCTACTGTAGACAATATTATATTCTTCTAGACCCGGTCTTTCAATCATTGCCTCCACAGGCGTCGTCACTCAGCTTGAATGTGAGAAGTAGAGATCTGAAACTTGGTTTTACATTTGGAACCTATTGTTTTGTCAGCTGCTATTGAGGTTCAAGTACCTCCGGGCCTTTGTGAGGCGAGTGTACATTTTCATATTTAACGTTATTGACAAAAGCCTAAAACAGACGATCTATTTATTATACTGTTGGATCTTTGTGGTTTTCAGATTACAGTAGACGAATTTGATTTGACTATGTGAGTCTATTCTAATACTTATTACAGTTATGCTACAGTTTTATAAAGTAAACAATATAACTAATTGGTATTTTTTTCAGTGCTATTTAGAATTATATAAAACTTGTGTTGATTTTAAGGGGTATTCTTTGAATTGTTATCGTTGTTTTCTTTTTTTACTTCATTAACAGAGACAGCATTTTGTCTAGATACATTTACATGTTGTGAGTTTTTTCATGATTTTCCCGAACTTTAAAAACAACTCTTCTTTCTGTTAATATTTTTTTTTCTAATTTAAGATGACTGCGGTGTTCAGTTAAATTTGCGAAGGTATGATTACTCAAAGTCTTATTTCTGTTATCCGTAAACGACCAAAAGTAACCTAGTATGAACTAACCACTACCACTGCTGCAAAGCTTCGATTACTTACAAAATTGAGTTAGTTCTGATAAATCAGCATTTAAAAAAAAAAAAAAACGTTCGCCGCCCTGTCTGGAAAATGAAAAAAAACTTACATTAACAGTAATGCGAGCAGTTTTGTAAGGATTCTGTTATTCGTTGTTTAATTTCTGATCCCATACACTCTCGACATGATTGGGAATTGTGAAGGCTCGAGGGGTTGCGGAGGGGGGGGGGGGGGGGGGAGGGCGGTGTGTGCCAGAGCCGTGGCGAGTTCGTTCGTTACCTGTACAAGAAAACCAGCTGACTCAGTGCGACCTGGTCTGACACAGTCATGGCCTCAGCTGACCTTCAGAATCGCCACCGACGGGTTTCCGTATGCCACTGGGCGAGACCGTGACACCATTTTGTTGTCGCCGGCGGTGACCATTAGCCATTGTGATCGAGCTAGCATGGACTACATGTGTCGTGTCGTATGTTCTTTTCTTGGACGTGTTTAGAAGCCGGTTGTGTTGAGGTACGTCAACGTTTAGTTTTCAATGCACCTTTGGTTGCACGCGCTATGTAAGAAAGACATGGTCTTGGAGACCGTTGGGTAAGTTTAAATGATTTAAAGATTATAAGAACGGTTGCTTATCTTACGTTTTGTCTTTCTTTTTCATTTTAAAAGTCTTTGCTTGCCAGGATTTCCGACGTGTTCTTTTAGAGACCGTTGGATAAGATTTAAAGATAGAGAGATCATAATAACGCTTGACTATCTCATATGTTTTTTTACGGTAATAGTCTTTGCTAAGATGTCCGATGAGTCCTTTTGAGCTTTTTGAGAAGAGTAAATTATTTGTTTCAAACTGTTCATTTCTCTTGTTAATCTTGGCGTGAAAGTTCGTAAAAATCATGAATATACAGAAGTTGGCTAAAGACAAAAAATTTTGCAGATTTTTTAAAGATTAGAATAGGTTTTCTTTTATATTTCGTAGCGTTCAAGATAGAAAAGCATAAATATATAGAAGGTGGCATAAGACAAAAATAATATTTCTGATTATTTTAAGATTAGTATATCTTTCTTTTTTTTTTTTTTTTTATTAATTTTGGTAATAACTTTCGAGATTAAAAAAAAGCATAAATATAAAGATGATGGCTCAAGACAGAAATATTTCCATTTGTTTTAAGATTAAGATACATTTCTTTTTATATTTGGTAATAACAATCGAGATTAATATTTACTATTCTGATCCATCGAACGAATCACAATAATTATCTATATAAGTTTCTTGTATTAGGAGACGATGTAATATCTTTTAAAAATTGTGGATATGTTGTTCACATTGAGAGTTATGAACATATCATCTCATATCAACTACTGCCTACGATGAACTATTCAAAATGACAAGCTGAAACTATAGTCTCTAGAAGAATTGTCGTGTCAAGGAGTACTTAATACCTAAACAATCCTTGCCCCAAATCAATAAACAGCTGAATATAAATCATTACCAGACACGCTAGAACCATACCAAACCTATTGATTTTTTAGGTTCTTGGGTTTTTTTTTTTTTTGCTAATACATGTATTGAGTACATGTATCCACAGTTGTCTTATTTTATGTCAGGTTCTACAATTTCACTTAAGAGCTCAAAATCGGACTTCAATATTACGCTGTTGTCGACTCGAGACAATTTTTTAAGAGTATTATTTTGTCTCTATGAAAACTACTATCACCTGTTGTTTATTTTTCAATTTAAAGAGGTTTTTTTGTCAGGTCGGTGCTTTCATTTCAATCGTAACACCTGTTTAAAACTATTCCTTACCTCTTGTGCGAGTCAAGATTTCTTAACGTGTGTCTTTTCACCTGGGTTTTTTTATGAGTATGGAGATATTTACTGCTTTAATTTCGTCTCATTTTATTATTTTGACTTAACTTAAGCGTTTGCTTAATGCAATTGCACTTACATCTTTTTAAAAAAATGACACGGAGAGACAGTCAGTTCGAGAGAGAGAGACAGACAGAGACAGACAGATGAACACAGAGAGAAGGAGAGACATACAGGGAGACAGAGAGAGAGAGGGTGGAGGGAGAGGTAGAGATAGAGAGAGAAACTGGAAGTGATAGATAAACAGAGAGACAGACAGATAGACAGAGAGAGACAGACAGACGGAGACAGAGAGAGGGTGGAGGGAGGGGTAGAGAGAGATAAAGAACTGGAAGTGATAGATAAACAGAGAGACAGACAGATAAATAGAGAGAGGGAGATACAGATTCACAGAGACAGAGATAGGGTGGAAGGAGGGTGAAGAGAGAGAGAGATAGAGAAACTGGAAGTGATAGATAAACAGAGAGACAGACAAACGAAAAGTTATAGAGAGATACATAGCGAAAAGAAAGAGGGAGACAGACATGCAGCGAGACGGGCTGACATAGATCTTCATATATGACAGCATGATGTGAACAATCGACAACAGAAACAGGGAAGTCCAGGCAGACACATGGGTTGTACTCGGCGGTCTAGGTTGTACTAAACATGTACATGTATGCGTTTGTGCATGGCTAGGCATTGAAGGTCAACTCGCATAGCTTTACTGGGTACTAGTGAACGTTACGATATGGTTCGATATATAATAGAACCCATAGCCATTGTTGGTTTGCTAATGAGTGTAGTTTGTTGTTCTCAAATCGTGTCGAAAAATATGTAATTAGATCCTATACGACGCTATTGGGGGTCGGCAATTTTACACCAATACTTGATCATCCAGAGAGGGGAGAGAGAAAGAGGGAGAGAAAGACAGGCAGATAGATAGAGGAAAGAGACGGATAAACAGAGAGAGAGATATATGAGGGAGAGAGAGAAAATGAATCGAGACAGAGAAAGAGAGACGGACAGACAGACAGAGGGAGAGAAAATGTGACATTAAGCGAGAGAGGATAAATCGGCAGAGAAGAAGAGCGACAGGCATACAGATAGTCAGAAAAAAACACTGACGAACTGTAAATGTAAAACGAGATGTTAAGAGTTCAGTTTTGCATGCCCCGTGGAAGCCTACTTTCCCCACTTCACCATCTCAGGTGCCTTTGTACTTGGTTTTCTCATAATGATCGAGTTTATCATCCAAAACTAGACACCCACTTGTGTTTGATAAAACGTTTAGCTCATTTTTTGCACGGATATTGGTCATAATATGTTTATGTTTTGCTCTTACAAGTATAATATGTAGGTCTTACAATGGCTAACATGTATTTTAAAAAGTTTTAGCACTTTGTGCCACTATTTTTTCCTGGAATTTTAGGATGCGTTTTTTGTTATGTCCATGTAGTTCTTTGTGTAATTTTAATGTCAATTTTATGTATTGCGCCAACGAGCACTTTCTAGTGGATTTTAGGCGCGTTATAAATAAAGTATTATTATTATTATTATTATTATTATTATTATTATTATTATTATTATTATTATTAATGTTATTATCATTCTTCTTATTATTATTATCATTATTGTTACCGAAAACAATGTTTTGTGCGGTTTTACTGCAACTCCGCCAAAGGGGCTGGCTGTCTTAGAGGATTAACGATTTTTTTAGCCTATCTTTCTTGGTATAAAAGGCGAGAAGGTTGTTTTATTTTCCTTCTACCTTGAAATAGAGCAGGGTTGCTTGGGCAGGCAGATTACACAGGCTAATTCTTAATGATGAATCTGATTAGTCCAGGTACGACGTACCACATGCCAGATATTATGTTGTGTTATATTAGTAATCTTAGGAGGACTTTTTACCATCATTGTATAATATTGGCTGTTTTTACTTGTCGCTGGGGGGTAGGGGGGTTCTTTTTAGTCACATAACATAATTGTCACCAACGGTTATGAAAGCCTTTTTACAATCCACCATGATTGGTCTTAAACTTTGGGTTATCTTAGATTATCCGGTTACTTTTTTTTAATTGAGTTGATTCTTTGCCTCAACAGTCACTGGGTTCTAGTTTTTCTCTGTTTCCTGGCTCTATATTAGACCCACCATTTTAGAACTTTGACTTTAAAAAAAAGTACACGTAGAAGTAAAGAGAAAAAAAGAAAGGTTCACATGAAGCGATTGCTTATAAACTATTGGAAATCGAAAAGAAAATATCTGCATTCTAGTATACACCTCATGAACTTTGACAAATTGGTACAAAACATTAATATAGATTCATCAGAGTTTAAGTATCGGCATTCGCCCTGGTGCCATATTTTGTTGTAATTTTAGTTTATTTACGCACAGCGTGTTAAGTTGCGTAAGGGAGAGATTACAGAGACAGAGAAGGAACACAAAGAGGGGAGGGGAGACTGAGAGAAAGAGAGAGGAACAGAATACAATCAGAGGAGGCTAACAGGTGAGAGAGAGCTAGAGAAAGAGAGGATTGAGATAGAGAGAGTGTCAAATCAGAGGCGGCTTCCAGGTGAAAGAGAGAGAGGAAGAGAAATAGAGACAGGCAGACAGACTGAGAGATGAAGGAAGAGAATATGAGAAGTCCCAGGTCCCGGAGTTCCAAGCAATTAATTGCATCTTATAGGGTTTATTCTTCAAATAATATCGAATCACAATTGTTTTTCACATTGCGCAATATTAGTAATTCGTGTTGTAATGTACCTTCATAGTATTCCATTCATGCTAAATCACGCGCTAACATGTGCTGTTACCTGCTGCTACCTGCCTGTACTAGCTACATTGTTTAAACAATAAGGATGGAGTCAGTGGGTCTTGATAAGTTTAGCATTGCGCCTAAGATCGATTTAAAGCTAGCATGCCAACAGAGACAAGTAAAGACGGGAAGGGGTTGAGCCGCGGTCGAGGAGGCAGACATTCGTACAGATAAAGCAAGAAATTAAATGAATTGGAGAAAAGAAAAGGTTAGAGAAATAGACAGAGGGATGGACAGAATGAGATACATATTCTAGGGCATGTAGATATGAAAAGAGAGAAAGAGGGAGGGAGAGAGGCAGAGACAGACAGACAGACAAGCAGGCAGACAGACAGACAAACTGTTGGATAGCTAGCATTACTGAAGAGAATCAGAGATCTTTGACAGGCAAGAATTGAGTGAGAGAGAGGGATAGAGAGAGAATGAGTGAGAAAGAGAGAGAATGAGAATGAGAATGAGTGAGAAAGAGAAAGAAACACTCAAACAGACAGTTATGAATAGAGAGATAGACAGTCAAACGGATAAATATATAATACTGATAATGGAGAATATGTTCGTTGGTAAGATATGTAGCTATGGGGAGAAGAAGAAACTGGGAAAAAGAGAGAGGAGAGATATATTAATACTTTGACGCAGACAGAGTGTTAAAAAAAAGGTGGAAGTAGGGTGAAAGACAGACTGTCGGATTGCTAGCAGTACTAAAAAATAATAGAGATCTATGACATGTAAGAATTGAGAGAGGAAGAACCTTGGAGAAAAGACGGAGAGAGATTTTATAGAAAGAGAGAGACACACACACACACAGACAGACAGACAGACAGAGTGAGAGAGAGAAAGACAGACAGAGAGAAAGAGAGTCACAGAGAGAGAGGAATAGCGCCGACTCAGCGTCTCCTCAACAACAGTAGAAATTGAGGTCACGGGGTCATGTACCTTCTACCTGGGGTTGATGCGTGACGCGATCTGCATCGATCAGATCTGATCAGAGGACTAGCTGAGCAGACTTTGGGAGTGGATGCTGCTGCTACTGGTGCTGCCACTGCTGCAATAATCATAGGGAGTCTGATTGATTTCCGCCCAATCAGGCCGGGTCAATTGCAGCTTTAGTCGATCAATCAATCAATCAATCAATCAATCAGACAATCAATTAATCTTCCAAGGTGTCATTAGCGTTCACTTTGATCTCTATATCTCTGACTGTCTGATGATAAGAGATGAGTTTTTGGATTGTTTTTTTTTTAATTATCCATAACCCAGTATAACTAGACCATTAATTTTTTCTTCTTTTCGTTATCGGGTAATTGGTAAAGGCTGCGCTTAAATGTAATTGTATAATTATACAAATTCATTATTGAGAATTCGCTTTTTATTATTAATACCAAAAATTTTGTTCTTTAATTGTATAGAAATAGTTCGCTAATCATTAATCTAGATTTTTGGTGGTTCGCAAAAATAAGCTAAATATCTTGTAGCATTACGTTTAATTCAAGATGTCTCATCGACGTTTGCCTCGTTTTGGATCGCTCGAAACATTGCTGCAAATTTTAAACGGCTCATAAACCAGTAATCTGGATCGTAACTGGTTCTTAGACATTCATTTTTGTCGCGTTTTAGATGACTCATGGACATTTCAGTTATTTCAGGCGTCACAAAGAAACTATTGTTGCAAAATTTAAAAGAAAAACTTATTGACGCTTTTCAGTCTTTAAATAACACAGAGACGTTGTTACAAATATTAGATGGCTCATTGGTGTTTGTCATGTTTTACATAGCTCACTGACGTTTCTCTAGTTCAACATAGCAGAGAGACGTTGTTTTAGATTTTAGATGGCCAGTCGAAGAACCAATCCTCCTCCTCTTAAAGTCTCACTCCGCGCTTGGCTAACGCCTGGAATAAAACTCAATAAAGTTATAATATGGATGTTCACGTTTTTAACATAGGAGCTTGATTGGGATAATGATTCTGACCTAAATCTATCCATTTGTGCATCCGAAAAGGAAAGCGGAAGAGATTGGTGTTTTCCAAGCTGTGTTGTAGATTTAGGTCAGAACCATTGTATATGCATAGCGATCAACAAACTTGTCGAGAGAGGAGGCCGAAAATCCATATAAAATACTTGTTGAGTATTCATTTAATAACAGTATTGGGTTTGTTGAAAGTAAAACGCTTGAGGGCATGGAGGTCTTTTGCTTTACACTATACTGTTTGTTGAGTGTTCCTTGATGTTATTGATTTTTACATAAAAGTAAATGTTATTGCCATTCTGTTGAAAAATAGAATTTGCCCTAAACTCACAGAAATATCGTCTAGCACGAAGAGCTTATGCACTCTGCCCGATATTAGACAAACCACCAGGGCCAAATGTCAAACGTCAAGGTTATCAGGCTTTTCAGGTTGTTGTTTTTTTTAAATATTGGTTAATATAGTTTACTGCATACTTCTTCTATGACTGTTGTATATGAGACGATTCATTTCCAGGTTTTTTTTATAAGTCTTATGGCACCTTAGATAAGAAAACAATCGAGCTGTGCTTTAAAGCTGTTTTATTTGTAATATCAGTTTCTGTTAATTTTTTTTTAATTCGTGGTATTGGTGGAAGGTAGCGTGGGTAAATTATACTCTCAGACAAATGTCAAAGCAGGAGTTATATCGTGCTCTGAGATTTAAGAAAAGAAAGCAGGGGATCCTGAGTTAATATAAAAAACCGCTAGACTTATTAAAAAAAACTGCCGATAGCTTGTCAGATTAGAACAGCCGGTAAAGTTAAAATAGGGGGTTTTGTTTTTCATTTCGCTTCACACATCAAAGTAATTAGAACCTTTATTTTGCCTTCTTTTGCACTTTCAAGGAATCTGTGATGGCTGACAATAACCAACCAGAGTATTACATAATTTCACAGTGTAGAATCATTCAGAGACTTAAACAGCACTCCTAATGGACTTTTTGTCAACCTGGTTAATTCATACCTAATATTATAGTAATAATGAAACCTTATGACTTCTTATCAGGAAGCCGAATTTCTACCGCTAAACCACAATATCATATAGATATATATTTAAGAAAATGGTAATTTTTTTTCTTAAATAAAATTTAAAAGATGTTCTGAAATGATACAATTAAAATACAGAGATTGGGGGTCTCAGCCCAACTGTTGTTATTAAAATTCAGCGGCCTTAGGTAAAGGTAAAATGAAGTTGCGCAAAAAGATGTACGGCCGATTTCCTTATTCCATCTGAAACTGCAGTCATGATTTGAATATAACCTTAAACCTCTCTCTTTCTCTCTCTTTGTCTGTCTGTCTGGCTCTATCTCTCTATTTCTCTCTCTTTTGTCTTACCGGCTCTGCAGAGTGTTTAGGCCGTCAACAAACTTTCTCCGTTGCGCACTTTCCTGTACTTTATTTATTTACTTTTTTATTTATTTTGCCTCATCTGCAGATGAAGCTTGACAACTAACACTACCAACCATCATGCTGACGAGATACCCTGAGCCAACATCTGCAAGCTTCAATGATCTTCCCGTTGCTGCTAAATCTACAGCAGGCCAGATAGATCTAGTATTCAGAAAGCTTCTGACCCTGGTCCAAGCGCCAGACTGACCCGCACGGTCGACTCACGAAAAGCTTGACCCATAGCCGCCGCCAAGACATGAGATGAGGGCCGAGTTCGAATGAAGTGACTGGTTCCGGTGGTCAATATGTCCTCTTCTCTTCGATTCTCTTTTGATACATAAATAAATATATATATGCTGTTGGGCTTGAAATGTGAACTATCACATCTCCTAAGCTTCTCGATGGGGCTTATACGGAATGACTTTCCAGACTTTAAGGGTACATTTTAAAGGTTGATGGTTCAAGTCAATAAATTTTAAAAAAGAGAGATTTAATGTTCGGAGAATATAATATTTTATAGGTAAAACCACCGACTGTTTCTTTTTTCAAGATAGCTTTTCGTGTTCTCCTAGGTTTTAAGAGTTTTGGTGTTCCCGATTAAGATATTTACCTAAAATGGCTTGTCAAGAGTGTCGTTAAACCGAGATTAGAAGTAGCAGTTGAAATCAGAAAGGCATAAAAAGGAAGTGTCTAAAGGTCTGCAGTAATAACGTTTAGAGGAATCATCAGGGTGATTTTTGTGATGAATGTGAATGATTCATGAGAAAACAAAAATCCATTTCGTTTCCCTGCTTTAGTCACTTCCCATAAGCTTCTCATGATAGTGGTTTGGTTTTTATTTCATAAGTAGGTGTAGTTTTTTTTTTCCAGGCCGTGGTTTGTTGAGGTTGGATCCCTTCATTGTGGACGTCTAATACGAAAGCAAAGTAGTGATTTAATGTTTCATGATGCGCCGAACCAAGTCCTCTACATACACAAGCAATACGGGTTTGACAATTAGAGTGGACTTGCACATTGAAGCTTTCGCCATTATCAGCTGTAGAGTTGAATGCTGAGCGTCGTTATAAATCTTGAGAAGAAACGCCAACAGGGCACTTTTTCTGTTTCTGTTCACCATAGACAATAGTATCTTGTCGCAGGACCTATTCTGCCGAATGTGATCGCATTATGTCAAATGTACAGTTTCAATAGGGTTAATTTTTTTTTATTTTACTGTATGCTTGTTGGTTTCTCTTGTATTAATTGAACAAAAAGGCGTCTCCTTCCTTATTATATAAACAAGATCGCGGTTTCAGTAATTTAGTCTCTAGGTACTGCAAAAGATTATTGGTTGTTGTTAAAAGTTTTAGGGGGGGGGGGTATCAGAAGAAGTTGAGCCCGACGTTATCTTTAAAAATTGTCAAACTGGTATCCCGGTAAATGCTACTGGAATGTTTTGCTGATTTGCTCTTTTTGCGAGGCCCCAATCATTTCGTTAAGCTTAAAATAGTAAACGTATCAAGCACAGTTTATTCCTTTCTATGCGAAGTTGCTTTTTTAAAAACAACTAACTCCGGTTAATTGCTATCATAGTATATGTAGATGCCTCACTTAGGTGAAATGTACACGATGTTTAGTTATAATTATAATTCTTGCTTTGTCTTTATAATTCGAAAAAACGTCTTTTCGTTTTATTACCAATACAAATGAAACACTAACACGAGTGATAGATACGATAAGTTGTACAGAGGGCATTCGAGATATTTTCTCAAGTGACTTTAAAATGGAAGATAGATAAGATAAACTTTATTGTCCAATATTGGCACATTGTTATGGTTCCAAGATGCAAGCAGCAAATCATTACATATAGATCTTCATACATAAGTTACATTGGCATTCTTATGGAAAAAAAAATGTAATGGTTACAAATTACAGTGCACAAGTTTGAAACAAGCAAGTAATTTAAGTATAGTGCGCAATATTTTAAGATAGTCCTAAAGTCCTAGAAAGCAGTCATGATGAGATGAAACACCACAAAAGAGATAGATAGATAGATAGATAAATGATGGATAGATAGATCTATAGATAGATAGATAGATAGATAGATAGATAGATAGATAGATGCATGTGGTTCCATAGGCCTAAGTGCAGGTTTAAACCAAGCAAGCACACAAATGAATATAGAGAAGACTGGCAATAGTCTATTTCGTCTCGTATAACATTATCAAACTCACAATGGAAAAAAAGGAAGACTATGAATGATTTTTATCTGCTATTGTATACGGTGATTATTTTGTGTGTATAATTATTTTCATTCAACTTCAAGCGCTCAGTGTAAATTTATGTTTCTCCCAAGAGGACAGATAGATCACTAATTTATAAAATAGTAAAGGTAAGCAGATTTTATTTCATTTTTGTTTTTGCTGGGGCTTCTTCCTTTATTTCTTTTCTTAAACATTTTAAACAAATGTGCAATATAAAAGGAAAGTGGTTTGCCCTTATTACCTTATTCATCTTTGTGATGCTTCTTATGATAAACGGTGCTGTGTGTGAATAAGTTTTAAAAAATTAGAGAATTTTTTTAAGATGATGTCTACATCCCACTGATTATTTAAAGGCACATGATTCAAATTTATAAAAATTGCTTTCAGAGTATGACCTTCTATTCCCTGTATAGGGAATGCTTTGTATAGCTTCAATCACACAATCTTGATTTTAAAATTTCTTAAGTGTACAATTACGTTATACATGTACTGTAATAAGATATGATTTAATAGCCCATATTTCAAGAGCTTTTAAGTCAGATTTTAATGAGTTAAAAAAAAATAACACGACTGCAAAACTGTAGACGAAGAAGAGTTGCATAAGCAAATTTATAAATTTATACGGTAGTTAATATTACATATCTGTAATATTAAACTGGTTGATTTCATTAATAGAAAGTAGAAATAGAGTATAAATGTTCCTTATCCTGACTGGGTGGCCAATACATTCCTTTTTTTCTGGTGGTTGGAGGGAGGAGGGGTTATGAGGCTATTCGTACTTTGTACTGTACCCTGGCAGCTTGCAGTTTTGCCTGTATCTATTTTACAGATTTTTGGTTAATTCCTAATATATATGAAACTATAAAAGTATGTACATGAATATAAGTTTTCTAATTGGCTTTTCTTTCTCTGATCAAATCAATAAAAGGCCCGTAATCGTAAATCCAGGATTTTATAACATTTATCCTTCGTGAATGAATTTGAATCATTCATCTCGTAAGCCGAATGTCGTCCATAGATTATTGTTAGATGTATACCCATAGCCCCATGACTCTATGACTCTTAGAACCTTATCTAAAAATTTAACATTTTTCCTCTTTCTCAAGAAAAATAGTGCGTCTATTTTGGCAATCAAGCAAAACGAACTACGAGCGGCAGGAACGTTTAATCCTTGAGAGAGGCTATTAACACACCTTTCTTGGCTTCAATCATGCGTTAAAGGAGTACCCGATTGTAGGCAGTGAAAGATCTTGTCACCATGCAAGAGTGAAACGCTTTGAAAGCTGCTCCTCTTTGAATTCAGAAGGTATAGTGTTTGGTTGTTTATGGCCTGACGGGGAACCTATGTAATGCGCTTAAGGCATATTAGTGGATAAAGCGCTGTAAAAAAAATGCTCTTTACTTTACTTTATCTCATAAAATTCCAATTCTTGATTGAAGATGACGTTTACTTCCCTTTCGTAACGGTGAACACGTTGAATGGGCCTGTGCCTGAGTTGGTGGACACATTTTCTTATAAAGACGTGTCAATTATTGTTGTCTTAAGTCTTGTATAATTATCTAAGAACGTCTAAAACAAACCTACGGTTTTCAAGTAATGTACCTCGTGAAGGTTTTGTATCCACCACACCGAATCACATCAGATGCCCTAGACTTGTGAACATTTCAAAGTTGAATTCGAAGAATTAGTTGTTAACTTTTTTTTTTTTTTTTTTTTTTTTTTTTTTTTTTTT